>OX359245.1:78919987-79254606 GCA_947179485.1 Allacma fusca | reverse complement strand
AGTGCTGCGATCGGGTCAAGTAATTTCAAAACTTGACCATGAACTTGACTTGACCACGAAACTTCAAGTAACTTTCAAGACACAACCTGAACTTGATAACTCGCGTTCGTGTAAATACTTGACTTGTCAAGTTCAAGTAATCAAGTAACTTTTATAAGACCTGAACTTGATCAAGTAGTTAAAGTTCCAAACTTGACTTGAACTTGACTTGACCATGACTTGAACGCGACTTGAACTTGATAATTCAAGTTAAGTACCACAAAAACTTGTCGAACTTGTTTCGGCAAATCATTCAGATAACAATTTAAGTAAAATTGTTTGTTTAAAACAATTCGAGGACAACTTTGAGCGCATATTGAATACAGTAAAAGATCGATATAATTGACAACAATTTATAAAAGATTTTCCCTTATAAAATGTCTAAAGAATTGTGAAAATGAAAGTTGGGGTCTAACAAATGCATCCCTGATATCGATACATTCCTTATAAGCTGAGCCTTTCTAAAGGACTTTCACTGTATATCTGACGAGTTTTAAATGGTGTCATGTTTTATTTAATGTTTATACATGTATGTATACATATACCTATTTGAGCATTACCAGTACTCTTAATTTAATATTTAATAAACTAGTATTTACTTATTTATTAAACGCTTTTTGTAAAGGTCCACCCAAGCTCATTTTGTATTGTAATTTATTTGCACAAGTTGAAACGAATAATTCTAAGCAACAATATGAATCCGATTCTGATAATTCTTTCGTTTCATGGAGAGGTCGCTGCAACAACTATATATAATTACTATATATACTAATCTCAATAGTCCAGTTTATGCGTATGTGTAAGTGATTATATATGGATTGAATATATCGTATTGACAACATACATACAGATGCGCCATGATGGAGGGATTACTTTTTGGGGAATTTTGTTGAAGGATATATACATGTGTACGTAAAAACTTGAATTTCATTGAAATAGCGAAAATCAAAATTTCATCGACTTTCAAAAACTCAAAATCCTTATGGGATTTAACATTAACTTTTTTTGAAAAGACAGGTCCCCACCTGTGGTAACGTTTTAAATTTTGAAACTTTGGTGACGTGTCCTAGCAGAACGGGGCAAAATGCACTCGAGTTACATGAGTTTTGAAACATACTAGGTGAGTACTAAAACATGTGCTATGCTTTGTTCGAATCGGCTTGTACCATCCAAAATCTTACCTTGTGAGTGTGTATGTATTTGTCGGTCCCTATGATTTTACATAGGAGCGACAATGAGAATACTTAATTGTCGCTCCTTATGATTTTACATAGGAGCGACAATGAGAATACTTAATTGTCGCTCCTTATGATTTTACATAGGAGCGACAATGAGAATACTTAATTGTCGCTCCCTATGATTTTACATAGGAGCGACAATGAGAATACTTAATTGTCGCTCCCTATGATTTTACATAGGAGCGACAATGAGAATACTTAATTGTCGCTCCCTATGATTTTACATTGGACCAACAACGAGAATAAATAATTGTCGGTCTCTATGGTTTTACATCTTTATTTTTTCACATACACATTTCTTCTCTACAAAATAATGATTTATGGCTTGGTATTTACGAACGGAAGTATTTGTTCACAAGTGTTTACATTTAAAAATAATTTAAAGAATTTTGTATTTATGAGATGGTTACTCTAGCTTATTTAAAAATATTGATAAGCAACGTGCTATTGCACACGTGTCAATATTTCATAATACTAAGCTTTAAAGCCTGTAGTCTCCTTGAAGAAAATATCGGATTTCGCTGATAAAGCAAAAATTCAAAACGACAAGTGAGACTGTCAAAACGTCTTCACAAAGTTTTGACAAGTGTTAATCACGAATCTGTTATATTCTTCGTTTATTATTCAGATCGTTACTTGTTCTTTCCATACATGTAATTTTCCATAAAGAATTTAAGTGAACAAATAATTTCAGTTCAATTTGAAATTCCAAATTCAGACAAATTGACAATAGACTCCTGCCGAAATGTCAGATTTACCAGATTTCAGTGAGTGAGGCTTTTTCTTAAATTCTTATTCTTATTTTACGATATAATATCTATATGTGGTTTATATGTTGTCATTTTGAATAGTATACGTATATCGTTGGACACGCTTGTGAGTTTGGTTAAGAAATAAATTTTCCGACTTGAATTATTTTAGATTGCTACAGGTATGCAGGCGAGAATCACTGCTCATCATGTTTGGGTGATGGCGGGCATTTTTTCCGCTTGGCCAATGACTCCTATTGTTGTGCCTTCGATCTGGAGAATGTCAATGGGGAAATTGTCAAGCTCATTAAAAATGTATCAAGCTGTCCACCGTCATCCGTCTCTCCTGGAAATGAGCCAGCTATTATTGAGTCTGGATTTCAGTTTAGCCTTGCTTCAATTTTCCCTGCAGCAGTAGGTATGTTGTTGTTTTTGCATTTTGCTTTTGGGAATTACATATTATGTGAAATGTGAAATTGCACAATCGAATTTTTTAAGGCAGTTCTCTACATGTATAGTTTCAAATTATTTGTAGGTGCTGTATTGTCGACCGGGTTTTTTGTTGTTGGGCACTACCTCTGGAATTTCATTCGTTCCAGGTGCAATCGTCACGGCATGAATCCTACCTCATCCAGCTGCGTGTTGGTCCGTGAGGAAGTTGAGCTGGAGTCATTGGTTAAGTTGGACGTGGACGAAATGGAGAATAATCAGCCGGCCAGGCAGGCAGCTACACAACTAAACCAAACTTCCGGTGGTTGCAATGACGACAGACACCAGATCCCGGCTTGGTCAACTGCGTCTGGCGGAGGTTTGCATGACGTTGCAGAACCTACAGTTGTTACTGTGCGAAATCCGTTGTATGACCAAGTCTATGAAAATGTGCCGCTCGGTCAAGTTCATTTGTCTGAACTTTCTCCGACTCCACCACCGAGGAGTGAATGTAAGGCATCAGATTACCTGCAAAGAAGCTCGGAGGGAAGTTCTAGAAATAGAGTCACGGCAAATTATCACACTGGAGTGCATCCGTTCCTGCCACCAAATACCAGCAGCAGCAGTGTCAATGATGAAGAGGCTGATGACGAGAGTGTTTTTCAAAAACTCTCCGCTTGGACCCAGGGTGGAAGGGTTAAGTTTATCAAGAAGCGGAACGATTCTTCGTCCCTTTGTGAATGGGAAGCTACCACAAATTTCTAAAGAACAATACTTTGGAGATTTTTGTTCATACTTGTATTATTTTATTGTTTTTGATTTCACACAAGTGTGTGATTTACATCCATAGATAATTGTATGGCTAATTCTGGTATTCCAAAACAATTACCCTAGAGTACAAACACATAAAGCACTGTTTATTTCCGTTCATTCCGGACAGGTAGTTATTGGACCCTGAAGAATGATTTTTTAACATATGTAGTTCTGTAGATGCATGCCTATTTTCATACTGTAATAATAATGACTGGTATTTTAAAAATAAAGAAAATATACTCTACATTTCTTTGTTGCTCACTCTCGCTACTCACAGAATTCGTTTACTAAATTAGTTTTATTTTCCACTTTGAACTGTATACATCAAAGCATTGAATATGTCTCAGTCGCAAGTGCTAGTGTGTACAATTTGTGCACAAGACCTATTTCAAGACGTCAAACCTGACTTTGTGCTAGACAAAGAGTTGCTATTGGCACAATCTGCGACTCGGTTTTCAACAGCGACATTTTTGGAACAGTATGAGTCCCGGGATTTGCATAGATTTGCAATTGGTTATATCGTGTCGATTTTGGAAGACCCAGCAATGCCAACAAACTGTTTTCATATGTTCCACCTAAATTGTCTGTCAACTTATGCGCAGACAATGTGGTCGCCAAAATTCAAAGGTAGTGTACCGGAAGATGAAGAAATCAATCTGTACTGTCCAGGGTTCAGCCAAGGGGCATAATGCAAGAGGCAATTCAGAAGCGTCCAAGACTTACGATTTTCAAAATTCGAAGAGTTTGATACAAAGTCACACTGGTGTCAGTATAGAGGCCCGGTGGAGTCTCCGGCTGAAAAATGTCGCATAAACATGGAAATCTACCTTGACCACAAGACTCGAATGGCAGTATATCGTCGTCGATGGAAAAATTCAGAAATTGATCAACAACCCACTAGCAAATGGCCGCGATTCCACCCAGTCGATTATTCCAAGCCTACGGATGAACATAGAAAGCCCAAGACAACTTTATGCACCCCACGGGAAACTAAATCCGGGCCGACGAACTCAGCAGGCAAGCAGCCAGAAAAATTTCGGGATGTTTACCAGATGCTTAAAAAAATGGCAGATGACCACAAGAAAAAGCAAGGTAACGATTTCGAATGTTATATTGTGAATAAAAATGGTGGTGGGGAATTATCCTAAAATTGTTTTTGTTCTAGACAATTTATAATTTCCATTATTAAATTCCAGAAAAGTCCAGTTTCTGTTTCCCATTGACTGGCCACGAGCTTGATTTATCTCAGAAGCGAATGCACGAAGTCGCTGATATTCTGGATGAGCTAAAGGAAAGAGACAGTAAAGCAATTCCAATTGTGGACCTTGTGGAGGAGACCAGGACCTGTGACGTTCCACTGGAATCGCAAGCAAAACAGCAAACTTCTCCATCAATGTGCATACCCTCAACGTCAAGATTGTCTCAAAATTATTCGGACATTTCTGGTGGCGACAATAATGAAAATGATAGTGATGACTGTGTCAGTTTGGAGACCAAAGCTATAGTTGATGAAAACATTGGTTCTTCAACTGATGACAATGATGATGATGACGGAGACCGGATTGATGAACTGGAAATAAGAGAATCACCAGAATCTCCAGATAATAATGAGACTGATATTTCCAAATTCTATGATGAATTGTAAATCTTATTTCTATTGACAAAAAATTAATATTAATTATGGTGGTGGCGGGGGCAATTAATATGATGTATGTGGTGGTGTTTGCATTGATGTCAATAACATTTTATTTGTTCTTCTATGGTGAAATAAAATAATGTGGTGGGCTAAAATCTAAATCATTGCATGTATTTACTTTTTTATCATAAATGCATATGGTAAAAATAAATTATCGATGAAAAAATTTGCATGATATGAACCTCTTGATTTATTAATAAATGAAATCCAACACCCAATCAAAATCTTATATAGTATGTATCAAACGTTATGAGTCAGTTGATGAAGTAAAAATCATATTTTATAATAGAAAATAAAAATAGTATCCCACAACCAAATAAAAAAAATCATTTCATTAGTGTATTAAACTCAATGAAGTACTGCATGTCCAAAGTTTAGACGGGAACAGGCTCGTCAATGAAAGTCAGCAGGGCTGTCATCCGTGGTGCGGAGAAAAACAAACACGGTCCCTAAAATAAAATGTTCAAAGCATTACCCAACAGGTCTAGATAGAAAACCATTTAATTGATTAGCACCTACAGCCCAATTATCAAATCGCTCGGCAGCTTCCTCCGACACGGGATTCAATAATCCAAACTCAAAAATTCCAGAACGCTGATTGAAATGAATGCGGATCTTTAAGTTGCATGTTTCCAAGTCAGCCTCTTCCTTCCAAAACTCTTTGACTTTCTTGGGGTTAAACGAGAAGGCCCTGTCGGGATTCTCTTTAAAGAAGTCCAATGGGTCACTCTCAGATTTCCCAGCCCTCTCGTGGCGATCAATTTGCTCCAACACTTTTTCGACCAACGGACGAAGTTTTTGGCCGTCGTACTGAGTAAAACGGATCCGCTGAATTGATTTCGGATTCTGTTTTCCAACGTGAAGAAAGACACACCGACTTGCTTCATTGTAGACCTTCTTTGCAAAGTACTGTTGCTCGTCGTCCAGCTATTCACAAAATCTTAAATAACCCCAAACATTGACATCAACTGGTAAGTTTATGTTACAGAAAAACTAACAATGTAAACATCAGGGGTAGCCCAGAAGTTAGGGTCAAACGGGGAAAACTTTGACATGGCCCCAGCAAGCTTTGGTGCTTTTGGAGGATTATTTGGGTCAAACCGTGCAAGTTTGACCTTGCGAATATGCTTTGGCTGTGACCCATGATCCCGTTTTAAACTTCCCCATGCTGCAAAATTAATGTTATGTATATTTAATTTCCATCACACTCGACTACTATTGCCATCATGTACAAATAAATTTGATATTTAAAAATTGTTTAAATAATTTGAATTTTTAAAACCTTGTGAGGACTGTTTGTCCCCACTGTTCTCATTGGTGTTGTTTGAATGAAATTTGTCCATTTTGCAAATAAACTGCAGGTATAATAAAAGCGACAGTAGGTAATGCGAATAAATGAACTCGTTGACGGCGAACTTTAAACTGCCATGAATTCATATTGATTTGCACTTTTATGTCAGCGTTGAAGCCCCGAAGGGGGCTACAGACTTTACTCCCAACGGGGTTAATTCTATCATTATTGTACGTGTAATGCCATTTTTGGCGTTAATTTTATTCCCCTTGCTAGAATGTATTTTTGTCAGTCATCTGATTGGTCGTTGTGTTTTGTTAAGTGTGAAGATGCGGAGCAAAGTTAGAACAGTGTGTAATACTTCCCCAGTCCGAGTAACAGTGTCTAAAGCAATTTGTGTAAGAACTTGTAGTCATGGAACATAAAAAATTAACACCCGCAACTATTGAGCGATGGAAAAGGAATTTTCAACAGAATTCTCTACTCAAAGAAATTCCAAAGCCAGAAATTTGTTTTGACCAATTGACAAAAGAGCAACAAATATTGGTTAATTTCGAACGCAAACGGTTGGAGACATCAATTAATCTTATGCATGACCAGCCGACTAAGATTATCCTTTTTTCGCCAGCTGGTTACGGAAAATCTTGCGTTTTAAACCATTTAAAGTACATGCTTGAGTGTAAGAAACAAAGTATTCCAGATTTTGACTACCGTTGTGCAGTGTTGACAGGCATGTGTGCGTTCCATTTAAAAATACAGACTATTCACTCTGCATTCAAAATTCCAGCCAAATTTAGTGGAGACTTCTTGAAAAAAATTAAGAATCGAACTGCGTACAGTACTGCTACAAGTGAACAATTAAGGAAGATTCGATGGATTATTTTGGATGAACTTTCACTTGTATCATTAAGACTTTTGCATACGATCGATTTAATAATGCGTTCATGCGATCAAGATTTTCAACATTTGCCCTTTGGCTCACGAAGTCTAATAATATGTGGAGATCCACTTCAAGTTAGAATTTAAAAACATGTATAAATAACTAAAATTAAAAATCGTGAAAAATTGAGTTTAATGTTATTGGTGTTATTTACAGCCGTTACCTGTTTGCGACTACGCCATTTTTTCCCTGCTTATCAAAATCAAAAGCATATGCACTATGACACATCGCGCTCTTATTGGGAAATTAAGGACGTGTTTCGGCTAACAAAACCATTGCGCCAATTTGGGGACTGTCCTGAACAATTAAAATTTCGAGGGTTTCTTACAAGGCTTCGTTACAACCAAACGTTGCCAGAAGACGTCGACTTTGTCCGTACTAGACTACAAAGAAACCTGCCAGAAAGTGAGCAGAGACTATTTCAAAAAGCGCTCCACACATTTTCATTGAGATGTGACGTTAGAATGCATAACTTGTAAGTTGTAATAATTATTGTTTACTGAGTTTTGTATCGTCTGGTTAGTTGCCTTACACTTGAACAGTGTATTACTCTATATTACATTTTTTTATAGAAAGATGCTGAGGAAGGAGTTTACTGATGACGAAATCATTGTAACCTCTAATGGTACTCGTCCACTGCACATTGCCATTTCGGCTCCTGTCTTTTTAACAAAAAATTTGGCTACATCTATGGGTGTGTTGAACGGGTCCAGAGGAACCGTGGTTGAAATTATATTTGACGAACAGATGGATAAGCCAGGGGTTTACCCTCGTGTCATTTGCATTGTTGTGGACATTGAAAATTATTTAGGTCCAAAAATTTCAACGAAGCGTGGAAGTGGATTTCCTATCTTTAGGTACACTGAAAAAACTTGGTGTAATGCTGCAATGGATTTTGTGCAGGTGCAAGCATTTCCCTTAGAACTTGGATGGGCAACGACGAAGCATAAACTACAAGGACTTTCACTCAATCGCTTAGCAGTAAATCTGGGTGTTCGCCAAATATGGGCCAAAGTAGATTACTTGTGCATGTCTCGAGTAACCCGTTGGGACCAGATAATGTTTACGGATGACTCAATTGCTTATGACAGATTTACAGAAAAAATTGACGAGATCATTCATGCCACCAACCTACACAAATATGAAATGATGCGACTGCAAAAGCTTTATAGGAAACGCTAAATAATTTAATTGTTAGAAAATTCAATATGTTTTAACAATGTATGTTTATTTCAATAAATTGACATTTCAACTGTACATAAAAGTAAACTATAATAAATTCTTTACGCTAATTATTATTGAAAATGTATTTACGATTATCTACAGTGCAAACTATTTTATCCATTGAAACCATATGGGATACTATAGTTCATGTATTTTTCATCCGGAAATACTCTTGCAAGATTTATATGTTTAAACCCTAATCGCTCAACGGTTACAATTTTTAATTGGTTTCCAACAACTCGAATTTCATCATACTTTACCTTAATTATTCCATTTTTTGTGACTGCTTTTTTATACATTTCATGCGTAAAATTACGGGAAATATTTTTTGGGATTGATTTGTATTGGCTCTTTTGTTGACCACTAAATGTCAACACTGAAAATTCCTTAGCTCTTAAAGCTACAAGTTCGCCAATATTCAAACTTTCGATTTTAATTTTACCAGCTATTTGACCTCCGCAAATTTGGATACTGGGACCCGTACAATTTGAACAGCAAATGATACTCTGGCAATTTTGACAAGTCAAATAGTTCGTGATTTTTTGCAATTTGTTCCAAAAATTGTACCTCTGAATCACAAAATATTTCCAGATAGTAGCCATCACAATCAATATACTTGAGGTGCGCATCGAATACATTTTTAATAACTTGGTAGTAAGAATGATAGAGAACTAGTTTACTTTGTTCAAGTATTGAAAACCCAATAATTTGTGCATGGTTGGGATTAATTTTCTTTGGGGCCATTGTAAAGACACTGCAGTTTGGTGTCAAGGACTCAAAATCTCTACAGTGTGTTGACGCAATTAGTTTATGACAATTTGCTCTGCTGGAGCAAAATGTCGTAGAATTACAGAATGTATTTGCAGAGACGAACTTTCCTGAAAGAAAATTTCCATAACTTTTTGCTTGATTGCTTTCAATTTGACTCGTGGCGGCAATTCTTTGGTATAGTATAAAATCAATATAAGTTTTAAATAGCTGGGTTTGGGCAAACTTGACCCCTCTATGAATCTGCTGAATTTCCATACCAAATGACACTAGGTATCTCAAAAGTATGCCGTGTACAACGTATTTTATTTTATTATAGAACGTACCCAGTAATTTCCTTTCACCCTGCCAAATAGATTTGGAATTGCTTCCTGGTACAAGATACGACAGCATTAAATGCTCAAATGCTAATGGTAAATCGGATGTGTCTTTGAACAAATCCTTATTGTAAAGCAAGTCTACTTCAAGAATGTAATCATATGCCCTAGGCTCCTCAACCAACGAAATATTCCTCCAATTTTGCCTTGGCGGAAATGACAGTGCATTTAACTCGTTTCTATTCATCCACTCAAAATTACTTGTGGGGTAAGAGAAATATTGCATAGTGTAAGCATACATTGAATTTATATCAAAAGCAGCTAAAAACGATTTTTTATCGTTTGGGTTGTAGCCGCCGTTTGCCTCATTTATTATTAGCTCTTGTAACTTTAGAGCTAGAGTAGCAAATACCACCCCGGAGGTTAGACCTGATCAATTTTGTAATTGAAGGGTCTCTGCAAATATCAATTTCTGCTTTGCTAAAAAATAAGAAAGCCTGAAATGTAAACGCAGAAGCTGTTGAAACACCCGTTGGGTCCAGCCGAAAACAATTGTATGCTCTTTGTCTGTAACCTTCCCAGAACGCAGATAGTTGCGCCGAATTAATACAGCAATATAAGCTATATACAGAAGCGACAGTTTTCAAAGAAAATTAATTAGAAATTTTGTTGAATGCCATAATTTCCTCGTCAGTAAATATTGTGTTGTCATTATCCGATATTATTATATCCGAACCTTTGTAACATTTTTTAAAGTCATACTGAATCAACATATCAATTGATGGTAGCTTAGTCATAACTTCAATAATTTCCTGAAAGTTTGTTTTGATGGGCGTATCGATAAAAAATAAATTAAGACACTCAATTAAAATACGGGATGAACCAGAAGCAGAATCTAAGGAAGCAATAATATTCTGCAGAGGTTCGTTTACAAAATTCAAAGTATTTGTGAATCGTATCCTGGCTTTTCGCAACCTTTTAAAACTATTCGGTTGATTTGACAAAACTGAGTCATTGTCTACCATATCTGTCTTGGGAATATGCAAGACATCGGATGCAATTTCTATTTGGACAATATCTGAAGGCGATTTTGCTAAACCCTAATTCCGGGAGCATTATATAAGCCAGTTTTAAGTCCGTTAACAATAAGTCGAAAATCTAAACCTCTTTGTGAATGAAGTAATATTGGTATGTGTGTTTTTGATAGGATTTTTAAATTGCAGTATTGACAAATAATCGCTTCTATATTACCACCACCACCATTGCCACCAAAATGATTGTGGTGAAAGCATTTTAAAATAGGGGTTGCTTCATTGGAACTGCCTACATTACTGCCAAAATTTCCCCCCTCGTCATCGTCTAATACTACGCTTGATAAAGACTCGTCCCAAGACTGGTAATCCCATGGTACTCGGTGGCTAAACGGTTTTTTTGTGTTACTAAAGTTTGTGAATTCGGCATTACAAAATTGACAATTAGTTACGCTTTCAAATTCTATTAACTGTTCCTGAGTAGGTACTCTAAACGTATTTGTATTCCTTATCTCTGTCAAAAGTTCCTTTGCCCAATAAAAACAACGATTAAAAAATTGTTCAATGATACCAAATTCGGAAGCATGTTGTTCAACTGCAATAATACTGGTATTTTTAATTTCAGTGCCCACACTCATTGTGTCTTTCCTCACAATAACAAACGAGTAACCATTTAATTTTAATTCCTTTTGACCACCTGCTATTCCTCCTGCTGTGACTGTCGACTTGTTCTCATTTTCGTCGGCGTGTCCATAATGTTGGAAGGATACATAGATGACATACGGAAAATGAAGTGTCAAATCATATCGGTTAAACTTTATCTTTGCTCCTTGAGAAATGACATTTTCAACAGGCTTGTCAACTATGCATCTTGTATTTGAAAATAAATCATTTCCGATTGTCATGTTTGTGTCCGACGTAATACAACATTGTCTAATGTGGTTCTGGTACAGTAATTGCGACGCGAAATACAAGATACAATTGTTACATACATAGCGTGCATGCCTACTTGCGCTATGATGGCTTAAGAACCTGTTTAAATCACGTATTAAAACAATATGAAATTTGTCGGGTTCTGTGTCAACATTGGATTTTCTTTGAATGAGAAATAAACTAATTTTAGTGGAAAACGAGAAGGAACTTCTACGGGCTACATAAACTTGTATGCCTTTATGAGACAATATATTAATGCTTACAGAATTATTTTTTTCGAACGTGCTAATGCTTTCATAAATGCCTGAAAGACCATCGCAATCCGTACACACGCCTGAAAAATTAAGTCTTGAATAATACCGGCGCCATGTACTGCAATTTTGCAGGTTTCTTCTCTTGTATTTGGGGAGCAGCTTATTTGTGGCAGCAGCGTCTTCCCAATATATTCCCGCTGACACCGCCGTTTTAAAACAGTCTGTGATTGTTTTAAAATTTACTATGCCTTGGGCACTTGTCGGCATTTTTAGGAATTGCTTAATTCGAACATTCGCTAATGGCCTGTATTCACCAATTTTAATTTCCATTGATTTTAATTTGATAATACGGAAGTTACAACCATTTTCAATGAAAAGCAACTTTTTGGTATCTATTTCGTCTGCACAGCTCATAGTCATATTTAAAATATTTTCCACGGTAAATAAAACGTGGTGTTCACTTTGAAAAAAATAAAGTATGACTTTCTGCTGAACAACCTCATTGTCTTGAACAATTAATTGTTCCATGTCCACTCCCAATTTAAACGCTACCCTAATTGAACCACGTATTACTAAAATCTGCTCCAAGAGTTTCTTAATGCTTACGTACATACTACTAAAAGCTTGATCAATTTCTACTACTTCCTCTTCAAAATTATAAATATATGTTACAATCGCCCCATAATGACTCCTTGAATATTCCCGGAATTTGGTTAGGTCAAGCTCACTTCTCCTTTCAGCGCCGCCCACTTGCCTGTTAGAATGAGTACAATCGTGTTCGTCAACATCGAGATGATACTCTTCACAGGGTGCACACAAATGACGCGCATATATATGGTCATCGTACGTAATGTACCGACGAGTTAAGAACGAGCAGTTTGGAACGGAACATCGCAAAATCTGTAATTATAAAAAGAAGCACTGTACAATATATCACCATCAAAATGTTTCTGCTCATATGCAAAATATTGGGATTGGGAACGACAAATTTGAAAGCAGACGGTATTGTGTCTTGACAATTAATTTAATATAATTTTATTGGTTACTTACATATTGTTTTCCACCAGTCCTTGTAGCAACCGGGTAAATTCTGGTCGGGTATTCTATGGGGTCGTCCATTATTTATATAACCTACACTAGTTCGCTTATAGCTTGCAACTTTTTTCTCCTTTTGCACAGTCGGGCTTGAAAGTACTTGAAAGCGTTGAGAACAACTTGAGTCGACATCAGCCCACACAAAATATATAAAACTGAAATATTAAAAAGCATTTCACTTAAGTTGGGGTGCACTTTTACAATACAGTATTTATTGTGAAAATAAAATTTGTAAATATTAAAGTCATTACGTTTATTAGTAAACTTGATACATTCATCAAAGCCTCCAAAAAAATCCTCTTGGGAAGTTTCCCCGTTATCAAATAAAGATGTATTGTTGTCACGAGTAATTCCCCCAACGTTATCGTGTGCCACGTCGTGTAGAAGAGTATGAAAAACTTTCACTATAGATTCTTCACTGTCCAAGGTTTCAAACATTACTTGATTAGCAGCACGTGAAACGAGTTTGTTTAAAAAGCTTTTTGCAAAGATTTCCTTGGTAGATATGTTGACATTGCCAGCCCAATTTTTACCAAAAGTAATGTTACTTGCATTTTGCAAAGTTGGAATAGAATTCACAGGTGCAGCTGACGCAGTTATTTTAATAGCAAAAATTGTAAAGCAGATATGATTTGAGGTAAACATTTTGCCGAAACGCAACGTTCACACTGGTCAAAGTATTTCAAATAACTGGCCATGTTTCACATTTAATATCTTTAATATTTAATTCCCCTGCCATTTCCGCGAGTTTGTGATCTCTTGCGTTTTACTCGCTTAATAGTAGGAGCAAAACGTGTTTCTTTCGTTGGGGTTACTTTCTTGTTCTTTTTGGCCCGTTTAAGTAATGTCTTTTGTACGTTTGACTCAATAGGCCTCCAATCTACACCAGCAATGTTATGCTGTCGATCATTTGAGTATCTCTCTTTATTACCAGCATGCACTACCCCTTTACTGACGGCTACAACCGGCGCTTGCGCGGCTTGGGCATGACCACCTTCCTGTATTGGTTGACTTGCATCTGAGACGGCTGTCAAATATTCTGAATCTAGCTTTTTATTTGAGACTGTAGACTCCGAGGCAACTCCAGATTCCGGCTCTATGTGGTCCTCTTGTTTCTGTTCTGGGATGTCTTAATTTTTTATTACCCTTTCCTGTAGTTTTTTTGCGTTTTCCGAATTAAACATTTGCATTAGTTTAAAATAAAGTTCAGGTGGCATCACCTTATATACGTTCAAAACTGAAGACCTATTCACTTCCATCGCGTAAACAATGAACGGCAATCAGTGACTCAGCGTTTATAATATTGTGAAATACTGTTGCAAGTATATACTTGACTAACCTCCCCTCATTTACAAGAATATGTTTCAGCAATCTCAATTGTTTCCCATGTCTTTTGTTCAGCTCACTCACACTCTTACAAATCCTTTTCAACAATAAACCTATACGCAAACGTAATTTGCGTGTGCACGTTTTATTTGAAAAAATTTCAAAGTTGCAAAAAATATCGCACAATGCCAGCAATGTCTCACGAGGAGACTGCTTAATCACGTTTCTATAATGCTTCCCCGGACTTGCAAACAGTATTTTATATAGGTTTTCACACTGTGACTCTAATCTTGTAGCTGACATTGCATACCGTACCACATTGCATTTATTTTGGTCCATACACCTCTGTTTTGTCAGACGGAAATAATTCGTTCCGCGCAAAAAGTCTGTAGCGACGGTGCAATGGATGAAAATTTAGTACCAGATAGCCAAAATCCCTGGAATTCAGTGCCCGAGTGTAGGCAGCTTTAATAAATTCACTGTTATCTGGACACACTTGGCTGGCAATGTATCGGATAATTCTTTTATCTCTGTTGAAAGGGAAGAGTAGTAGTATTTGTGTATTCACTATAGCTTCTCGTATGGATGGAACAAAGAGCTGTTGGAGAATTAATGCTACACACATCTTTAAATGGTGGCTTATTTTAGTGTATAGATTATTAATGAGATCGGTCAAATCACAACGTTTCTTCAAAACTCCCAACTGATCGTCAATTACGATGAATGATTTGGGTACTATTTGAGACTCTGTGAGGGACGTGACAAATGACACGTCAGAATCGTTCAACTGAAAATCCGTAAAATCTTGTATGTAATCACACAAATATATTACTTTTTCGATGCGCTCCGAAAATATGTCATCCCGCCTTTTTATAAGTTCTAAAACACAATGGGTCTTCCCGGTAAAACTTTGACCAAGTATTTGTATTGTACTAGGAACTGGTATGCACATGGGGATAAGATTTTCAAAATCCATTGGGGTAAATCATGTGTGTGGTGACGCAAGCAAGCACAAGTAAAGACTGGTTTCCCATCACCAATTCCAATGAGTTTTTATTAAGTAATTATTACATTCCCAAATAATATTTGTTCCTTTGCTACAGAAACACTTTGCCTTATTCCCTTGACACGCTTTAGCTTTATTATATAAGCCTAAAGGGTTAAAGCCCTTGATTTTATTTACACATTTAGTAACCAATAAATCATTGTGCATCCTGTTTCTACTAAATTTGTCCATAAACTGTTGATACGAATGTCCAATTCCCATTAAATAAAGGAAGGCAACACAGTAGTAACCACAGGAATTACTGGAACTACTTTGCAGTATTTTACCATTTTCTTTGATAATTTTAATCTGCCTCGGAAGTCTGACATGCTGATAAGTTTGAATAGGTTGCCCAAAGGAATCAAAGTAGTAGCCGCTTTCCGCAGTTTTTATATATACAGCTATCCAGTGTTCACCTGCATATCACATACGAAACAAAAACATACCGTCAACCATCAATAGTAACGACCGCGTGGTAGTTTTATAAAAGTAGGCATAAAATGTAGCATAAGCGTTAAACTATACCTGACTCAAAGCCTCTGGACGTATTAATTACCAAGGCCATAGGGAAACTTTCAGGCGATAAAAAGGGATTTACGTTATCAGCAGAGCAGACCACCACGGGAATATCAACACCTTTGGAACCATAAAGAATGTTGAGAGCACGTTCAATGCTCGACGTGTTCATTTGGGATACAGTAGAATTCAGTCAACTGTGACAAGCCTGTTTTTGTCAATCTCCACGCACTGCTGACCCAGATTGTACATAAGTACTGAGGTGTTCTGCTTGAGGGCTTCAGAAAATCTCAGAGATGTTTTCATTTGTCCACTCTTATTGAGAGAGAGACTGTTTGACGACAACGGAAGTAACTCAATGCACGTAAGCGCATAACCTGTGGAGAAATAAAGGGATAACATATTACTTCCAACAATAATAATTATATATTTTGATAGCAAGACTTGCATGAGTTAATTTCTTAATGTACATATTAAATCATTATTTGTAAGCGGTTTACCCTTTCTCCAATTTTCAATGTTTATGCCGTTGCCAACAATCTGTGATGCAGCTAGTCTCCTCAAGGACCTCAATGCAAGTGTGACGTCAAACACCCCAGCTTCCCCGTTTTGAAAGTCATACGTAAATTCTCTGGATTCTTGTGTGTCGTTGCTCCACTGGAACGTCACGCTAGAAATACCATGTGGTTCAAAATTAAAAGGGCTAGATGACAGCTTTCCAAGGTATGCTGAAGTCGGAACGAATCCCAGGACAATGCACTTTGGTAATCTGGGCAGTATAATGGCGTCCGAGTGATATGCCGAAAGTCCCGCTGCAATATTAATGCATTTGAGATCGGCTGCTAGGCATGGCAATTTAAAGGTCTTTCCCTCATTCAAAAGTCTTCGGTGCAATTGGAGAACACCATTTGAAGCCACTTTGCGACTCATAAACAAGGTAGCCTCGTTTAGAACTACACTGTATGGGCAGCCGGAAATAGACGCTTTAACATCGGTTTTGCAATCGAGGCAAAATTCTGGATTTGACCTCCGAAGAACTATTTTCAGTTCTGTCATTGAGGGGACATAGCGCTGCTGCATAAACAAATTTGCAGTTATATTACCACTGCATACAAATTGCTGGGAATTTTTGGTAATTTCGTATCGCTTCGTAAACCCAGCATCACTACTTGCGTAGTCATTAAACGTATCGTCGGGGTAATAAAAACAATCTTTAAGTCGACCGTTTTTTTCCTCTGGGCTAGTGGACAACACTGTGGAAGTACGCTAAAAAGGGGTAGTTGTTATAGCTGTCAAAAACCTGGACGTTATTCAGAAATACTTGCACGTTACTGAAAAACGCGTCAAAAAACAAATTTGTTGGACAGACCAAATCTGTGGAGTCACAAACGTTTCCATCACTCCTCACTATTTTTGCTTTAATCTTAAGAAAACTGTCAGCCAGGTCAAAGTAGCTGCTAGAGTCCCCACTGACTACAAATTGAATTGGTTGGTAATTATCTGTAAAAGATTCAACAGGGTAGTATGGGACATAGTCAACACTATTTAAGGTACTGACGTCTGTAGGAAAATTTTGAAACGGCAACAGTTCACTTCTAATGGATTCTTGCGAACCAGAAAATACCGTTGGATCTTCTTGAAACACGGAAGTCTCCATATTAACCGGCGTTACTTAACGTTTCGCACAGTTTCGTTTAATTGCTAATTTTCTTCTACGTCTTGCCCCACCGCTTTGCACTGCCTTTGGATTTTTCCTCCTTCTCCTCGGGACTTTGGGTTTACGCTTATGCACACGACCGCCTACTTGTTTCCGTCTACGTCGGTGTCCAGAAGCGGATTGCCTACGCGACTGAGTCAAGGGCACAAGATAAGAAGATGAATCTGTGGACAGTCCAGTGCCCCCGCCCAGGCCCGTAATATGGGTGTCAATTCGACCACCCAATTGATAATTAATTGTATTGTCATCGTCGACGACGTGAGGAGGCTCCAAAGTGCAGGCTTCGCTACTATCGTTGCACAAAATATCTCTCATTTTAATATTTTGGTCGCAAGTTTAGACTAACGATTGTTTCAGAATCCGATGAAAATTCACTGTCTCTTAAGAATTCGTCTAAGAATCTCACGCGAAGTTTCTGCACTACATCGCTTGTCAATCCCAAGTAAACAACTGGTTCAAAATTGATTATGATTGGCGTATTATAGTTCCTACTTGATAAATCCAAATCTCTGAGAAGGGGGAGGGTGAAATTGCCATAGTATTGATTTTGAACACAATCAGCTATAACTAAAAGCCTTTTAGCGTCCCCCGCATCTTGAGGTGGAAAATATATGCCATGATTGTCGTCAGTAAAATTTTCTTGGCTTTCTTCCGCTATAATATCTTGAGAAACGGTGAACCGTGCTCCTTTCCTAAATACAGCATTTTCAGCGATTCCAAAAAAATTATTCAACGTCGACGAAAACAAAATTGTTGCATACGGTGGTAACTCACGCACAAATATTTCACCATTTTTAATTTGAAAGGTGATATCATATTCCTTAAACTTTTGGTCGCTGAATGTCTTATTAATTTTTGAAATAACATCGTCCGCGTCCCTGCTCTTGGGCTCTTTCATATAATACAGCTGTCTGCTATATAGACCAAACGTAAAGTATAATCTCTCGTACTTTGCAATTTTTTTCAGAAGAACGTCACTTGCCTCATTTTCACTCAAGTGTATCCCTACATCAAATTTAACAGTCGAAAAGCCCAACGCATCAGCAACTTTTGAGGGAATGTAAACAAACTGGCCTGATTTTTTGGTAAAGCTTTTAAACTCCAACTGGGTTTTTCCATTAGCTAACAATGTAAATATCAAGTCATATCCGTTTTTATTCAAACTCGCATTGGCCGCACTAACGAACGAGTGTAGGTTCTTATGAATTTCAAATTTGTGTGCATACAACGATTCAAATATGTTGTCTACATATATTATATTTTCTGAAGCGGTTTTATCACTCGAAAATTTGACCAATTCAAGTTCAACATTCTCCCCCTTTGAAAATGATTTGCTGAAGGTACTTTGCTTGCAGGTTTCCTTTGCATTACTAGAACCCAAATAAAAATGCAGTCTTTCAAATCCCAGGACCTTGGCTAGTTTATTTGGAATTCTTAGGTGTTCGTCTTGCCCTAGTTCCCCAACTGTTATATCGACCAACAATTCCGTTTCGGGTAGACTTGCTATTATAGTTGATTTGAACCAAACCGGAATTTTGTTATCCTTAAATGTGTCATTAAGATTTCCGACGAATGACATGAGGTCATCACCCAAAACTTCTTGAGTGAATTTTCGTATTACCGGTGACTGAATATTTGGAAAGAGAGGCGGTTCTGGAGGATCATTTGGCGGTACTGCTGGACTTGGGCTAGGTTAACCTTGGCTTGGGTCTCTCAATGTAAATCTTAGGCTGACCAGACCAATTTCATATGCGTTTTGCGGGCAGAGCAGTGGCGTTTTAAAAGTCGCAACTAAATTATTAGGAGTCGAACTTTCGTTCATTTTGCTGCTCAGGGTCATCCATATTGGCTTGTGGTCGGGAAGTATGTATGTCGACATTCTTGTTTTCCAAAACGTCCTGGTTTGTCCTTGGCGCCTGTTCCTCCACCAATGACAACTCTTCAAAATAAAATTTTCCTTGGAGTGGTTCCGCGGTCCCCAAAGTTACTAGGCTATATGTATACGGATGGGTATTATGTACAGACCCCACTTCAAATATCTCTCTGGAAAAATTCTCGCTGTATCCTGTATTCAAAATATATAATTTAATCTTAAAATACGCGTGCATAGCTGTATTTAGATGTAAAAAACGGCTAATATACATGTAAATAATAGCTAATTAAAACATTATAGATTACCTTTTTCAAAAATGATCTTATGTCTTCCAATGCGGACCTTATCACCAACTTGGAGCCGAGAAGGCTTTCTGGGTAAAGACTGTTCCTGTATATACTTTTTATACAATTCCCACCACACATCAAAGTTATCTTCAACCTTGACCGAGGCAGGAGTCCTTTTGATTGAACTATGTACCGTGTGATTGTAACTCGTGACAAATTCTTGGAGTTTGTCGTCAAATTTAAATGTATTATTGTGTGTCAAGTAGCGCTGAATTCTTGTAAATAGAGTTCTAATAAGTCGTTCAGCCGGACTACTCTTAATTGGAGAGGAAGTAGAATATGCCACAATTTTATTATCGTCCAGAAGGTTTAGAAACGCACGTGACCGGAACTCGGTTCCTACAATTTAACAACATTTCAACACTATGTACATTATAGTTATAAGCTTTACTACAAAATATTTGTAGACAAATGGCTGACCTTCGTCTGTCCACAAATAGTCTGGTTTTGCAGGGCTTGCTTCTTTTAGAATTGATTTAAATGCTTTGATGACATGCTCCGAGCTTTTTGATTTTAGCATTCTACAGTTGGCATACTTACTTAAAAAATCCATGCATACAAATACACATTTATTACAGTTGTTATATGGAACCCACTTGTCCGATAATATTTTTAAATCAGCGCACCAAGTGGAATTTATGAGTCCTACTTGAACGTTTCGCCGCCTAAAATTTCTTTTAATTGGTTTATGAAGACTGTAGCTTTGAATTGTTTGAAGTTCCGCTTCAACTGCTTTCTTATCATTCCATTTTCTTCGCTGGCGTAAAAACCCGTCAAGGCCCGAAAATGAACCCGAAAGACGCTGGTTTAAGCAACTTCTCCTTATTTCTCCAGAATTCATTTAATAGTTTTAAGCACCTTTGTAAAACTGTTCTTTAATTCTTGAGGGCAATTTGTATTGAGAACAAATGTTGCAAAACAAGTTTCACACAGCCTAGTAGAGTCTTGTAGAGCAAATTCGTACACAATAATGCCTTTACACAGTTGTTTGTAATCCGAATAGGTTTCTAAATGGAACTGGCGCTCTGTAATATCCTCTTCTAACGAGTCACTTTTACAAAACTGGCATTTAGAGTTCCAAAATGACTTGAACGTTTTGACCCAATAGGCGGGAACAAAAGCCTTATCTAGTTTTGAACTGCCACTAGAAGACACTGCGAGTTCCTTAGATGTATTGTAAATCTCAGAAATTGTTTTTTTAATTAAAAGTATTGTTGAACACCGATTACAATACTGTTTGGTATCGTGTACTTGCAACCTAACCATATGCCTTGCTTTTAAATTATACAAGTAACTAAAACGGCAAGAGTGGCATCTCAACTGATTTACTTTCATGATTACCTTCGTGCGAGATTATAGCAAGCTAACTGTACAGATGAAAAGACCTGACTGATGTGGTGGATGGTCATGTACACTAGTATATACGCTTCCATACAAAATGTGTGTTAACAACGTTTATTACAACGATTATAAAAATACAAATATATCAAATAAACGAAATACATGGCTACAATTACTACGGTGTTACCACATGGCACTCGAAAAAAGGCAACAAAGCCTTGGAAAGTTATATAAAATTCATTACGTCAAGCACCATAGATTCACAAAGAGTTATAAGACATTTGATAAATCATTACTTTTAAAAAACTATACAAAAAGAAAACAAATATCAACGGCGAAATAACTGACGCAGCTTTTCAGTTGCAACAACTTTGGCTTGTCGTGGATGAGCAACTCGACGGGGACTACGGTTCACTTCCTCAACCGGCATCGGATTTGCAGGAGGGACTTGTACCTCTTGAGCCAACAAACCTCCTACACCATTATCATGGTCAGCGACAGGTTCTGGATCATTCAGAACAAGCAAAGCTGGCTTATCGGCCAAATCTTGGGGAATATTCTGAAATGCTGGGTCAAGCAATGGATTTCCGTGAGGCCTAAAGACTTGCTGGTCAAGCTGCTCATTGTAGCGGTCAGCACAGACTTGTTGACGACGGAGCTGGTCAAGCGCGTCGTTTGCAAGATTTGCTCGTAATTGATCCAAAACTGTATAGGAACAAACATTTTATTAATTATGTATCTACCTACACAGATTATTACATTGCATCACATTGGCGTATTGTATTTAAGTATATTACCTTGACGCCCAAGAGCTACGTCCTCTGCATCCCCTTCTTGCTGAATCACGTCCTCAAGCCATGCTCGAATGGTGTTACGTCGAGCGTACCGGTTGTGAGCAGGGAAGAACCCGCGAACTCTGGCAGCTTCCTGGTCGTTCACTTGGGGTCTGTACTGTGCAGAAGCTCGTCTTTGCAGCAGCCAGAATACAGCAAACCCAATTCCTCCGAATAAAATTGCTCCGACAATACTAAGTGCACCTGGAAAATTAACTGTAATTTGAAATTAAATTATTTAATTTAAGTCATGGGTAATAAGGGATTGACAACAATGGAGCTGACGCAAGGACTAACAAGGAGCGACAAGGAGCGACAAGGAGCGACAATGACCAACAAGGAGCCACAAGGACCAACAAGGAGCGACAAGGACCTACAAGGAGCGGAGCGACAAGGAGCGACAAGGACCTACAAGGAGCGACAAGGAGCGACAAGGACCAACAAGGAGCGACAAGGACCTACAAGGAGCGACAAGGAGCGACAAGGATCCTCCAGGAGCGACAAGGAGCGACAAGGAGCGACAAGGACCAACAAGGAGCGACAAGGAGCGACAAGGACCAACAAGGAGCGACCAGGAGCGACAAAGACTGACATTGGTATTGACAACAAGATTAATAAACAACTTACCAGTAACCGACCAATCAATAATTGAGATTTTTCGCACGACCGTGCTCTGGCACTGAGGATCTCCACACTCAGCTGGAGATCTGGCAATTCCGAGCACTTCCTCGCCAATTTCAGCAATATCCCGTACGCATTGTCCCGCCTGCTGGAACAGTATTCCCCAATTACAATTTGGGTTTGTGGTACAGTCACTGCAGGAGCGCAGCAAGTTACATACTAAAATATAAAAAATTAATTAATTAACACAATTACACTTTTACACTCAAACACCAGCGAATATTTATATTTGCAGTCACTACTTACAATTATCCATGACCACCAAACAAAGAAAAAACAATAAAACTCAAAAACAAAAAGGCTACAAGAGAATAATTTAAGTGTCTACGGTCAAGCAACATACACAAAAGAAGTGGGCATAGAAAAATGAAGCAAAGCGGAACGTAACAACGCATTACGATCAAGTTACGACATTACAATACCTTTGTGAGAGCCAATTAACGCCCGTCTTCATTCCCGTTCCTTAAGGCTCCAGGCAGAGCCAATCCGCACGCACCTTCAACGCCACCACAACGTTTACCTGCAACTTGATGATGCTTCGTATTTAATGGACGATTTAAGTATTTAAAGAATTACCAATAATATGCTGAATATTTCATGCTCACATATTTCATATCGCATATGCAATTTTAAAATGCAGTATATACATAATGTAATTACATATGTATATAATATTAAAAACTACTGGATGATATATCGCATATGCCATTTAAATATGCAGTATATAAACAATTTAATACTACATATGTATATAGTATTAAAAATCATAGGATGCGCTGAAGCGCATCAAACCTATTTGAGATTTTTGCTGAGTCATTCAAGCTCTCAGTTTTGCGTCGATTCCCCTCTTCTCCTGCACATATTGTTTTTTATTTGCAACACGAAGGGTTTGGTATTTACAGAAATTTTGATTATAATTTTTACCACACCTAACAATAAGTACAACACGACCTGGACCCGGGAACACCAACTGTGGGAATGGGTACGGATCCAGAACATTTTTAATTTCTGGGTACGGGAACAGGAGCAGGTCCGGGTACGAATTTGTATTAAGTTTATGGGAACGAGTACCTAAAATACTGTTCCCACTATCACGGGAACGGGTACGGGAACACTTAAGAGGAGTACCCATTGAGTGGGAACAGGAACGGGAACAAACGTTTTGTACCCGTGACGACCACTGGTTGTTGGTACCAAGGTTGGTTACACACAGACTGTCTTCGGCAGTCGCGACCTACGCTTATATACATAGGTATACTCAAACACTAGTGTACACATAGTTAAGTAGTGAGAGCGAGTAAGATCTCAACGAGGAGAGTAACTCTCATAAGTTCTTATAATTAATAAAAGCATGCTTCTTACTGCTACAATATAGGCTAGGGTTGTTCGAAGGACCATCTTTGGCAAGGGGAATAATAAAATATAGCTGGAACATTACAATGTTTTGCACTAGATATAATCCATATGTTAATGTCATATATATAACATAACCATCAGTATCCAATCTGTCGCTATGGCAACCAATAGGCATTTCATTCAAATATACAATACACTACTGTATACTTGGACGTTCAGTATAGTTTTTCCTCTAACTCATTAACGATGTTAAATGTTTCATTTACACACTAAATCTCTGGGGGCTCTCCTTGTGTATATGCTCACTGTATATAACTTCCGATGGTTTTTTTAGAACAGAATTTATATTCATGAATTATTTGCAATAAATGTAATTACATCGGAGCGGCTCTTAACTTTAAACAATGTCCTATATTTCCACTGTTTTAATTTTTTGTCAATAGCAAAATAGTAATAAGCAGTAATTTTTGTCGACAGTATTTGAGAGCACTGTTATTAGCAGCACGTATTGTTAAATAAAACAATTAGAAGCTCAGACTTTATATAAACCTTCGAATTAAAAACAAAAAAATGTTTATATATTTCTGCCTTATTCCAGCAATGAATACTATATTGTAACAAGCCTTCGATCAAGGCTTCAGATTGCTTTCGGACAGCCTTTTATTTTTACTGTTAAATGGAATAATTCCATTGATAATGATAATTTCATAAATTTGGAAATGTAATTACAGTTCATTTATGGGCTCAGATCGTAATCTGACCATTCATTTTTTGATGCCATTTTTTCCAACCCCAATTATGACATCTTTCTTTCTACTTGTAGTATTAAGTTTTTTCGTCCAATGTCAATTTGCACAAGCAATTCATCCGTGGGCTCATAATTTAGAAGAACTTGGTCATTTTGAAGCAGAGATCGCACAGAATCTGGTGGAACTGTTTCCTCTAAAATCCTTTTCTAATTATGGAAATAAGCGACTACTCAACTTGTAAGTCAATTTTCGCATTGAAAAACACAAAAGTAACTGCACAAAATTATTTGTTTTATGTTCAGAATTTTGAAGGAGTTACAAGAAAATGTGAGTGAAAAAACGGTGATTCAGCGGAGTGTGAAAGAAAAGAAATTTTCTCAAAATCCCATTTGCGCTTATAAATTAATTTGGAGGCTGAAGGTTCTTCTGAAAGATATTCTACTGCAAACGTCGGTAAAACGTTCAGGTGAACATTATTTTTTTTTTACTTTTCAAGGATTTATAAAGTTTCGCATCCGTGTGTGAGTATCAAATTTTAGAAACTTTAGCAGGAAAATTAACCTGCTATGCGTTATGGCTATGGTTTAATCGGGGAAAATCTTTTTAGACATTTTAATCCGAAAATTCGTATTGCTGCTTTGGAAAAATGGCTTACTGGACGCCAAGAGTAGTATCGAAAATATTTTAATGCTTCAGCTCATTTACGACTTGGATTCAGAGCAGGTAAATTATTTGCTATTAAATTCATGCAAAATGGAGGAGTACTACTGGAATTTAAAAATTTGACATGGAGAATTTTTAAACAAATCAAATCAAACCAGAATTTTTAGGTTTCCAATTTCCTATTTTAGATTTCGAATGGTTGGATCTCCTTTCAAACGAATTGCACCCTCAATTCACTGAACTGCTTGGAAATAGCAACCCATGCCATGAACACAAAACAATATACGTTTGTAATCACGTGGCTGGAACTCGCTAAAAGAAAAGCATTAGATGACAAGCACGCCAGCATTCCTAATATTGAGTTTGCACTAGCCAGTGCAATTGAAAACGTAATTTAATTCCGTGAATTTAAATTTAATGGACACTACCCAATTTAAATTAACTTTTTAAAACTCCAGCACAATAAGGCTTTGGATTCAACATCCACAACCTTCCTAGATGATAGATTCTTTAGTAGGAAGTTACGAGCACATGTTCCCCAAGATCACAAACGGGCCCAAAGATTGCGAAGCATCCAGTTGGAAAACAACGGGGGGAAGCGGCAAAAATTATATGAGAAATTAAATTACGTAGGATTATGTTCCGGGCAGAATTATCAGGTCAAATTATTTTTATTATTACGGAACACAATTACTTAAAAAAAATTGATTCAAAATAATTACTAAATTTGATTAATAATTTATATCGCGCACATATTTTTTTCCAGACCGAAGACGAAAAATCAAACCTGATTTGCTGGCTAGAATTCAAACTGCATCCAGGACTAGCAATCGGCCCAATTAAAATGCAGCTGCTCGCTCGAAATCCAGATATTGTGCAAATTTATGAATTCATCGGTGACAAGGAAACCAGAAAATTGGCGTTAAGCTCAAGCCCATTCAAGGCAGCCACTCAAAATCCAGCCGCCAGTAAATTTGGTCACAAAATATTTTTCGGCGCATGCACGTTTATAATTCAGACAATAAGGGTTTTGACAACAACTATCGTATGTTGCAGTTCGCAGATTCCAGGATTTATTTGGAATGAACATTTCAAGCGAAGTAACAGCAGAAGATTTGCACGTTCAATCATATCCCTTTGGAAATCATTTTTTACCCGGAAAGGATTTTGTAAGATTCTGCTTCAAGATTTAAAAACTATTTTTTCTCTTGTATTTTTACAAATAGTTGCTAAAAATGACAAAACATTCTGCAATTTTTGTAAAAATTGATTTTTACAGAAGCAACCCGTACTTCCAGAAACTGTGCATGAACTCCCGTTAGCAATGCTAATGATTCATGTGAGGATCCAAACTAACAATAAACAATAAAATACATTCATAAGATTTGTAAGGAAACTTAAATATTTCCATTGTATCCAGTTAAATGACATTGGCGAAGACAATGGAGGTGACACCGCTTTCCCATATTCACGGACCACTGCCAGGCCTGTTAAGGGATCTGCAGTTTTTTGGTTCAATCGGCTCTCGGATGGAAGTTCAGATAAAAATGCAGTTCATGGAGTGTGTCCAATTACATTTGGCAATAAATTGGGTGAGGCTTAACTCTAATGTTAAAGGTTAAAATTGCAAATCGTTTTAAAGTTTTAAAATATTCTGAAATTTATTTTGCAGTTGCAAAATTTTTTGTACCTTTCGATAAACGATTGATTTCTGGGAAATGCAACTTGAAACCAACTGAGCGATTTCAGATACCCGCCAACAATATGGTGGGCTCAAGCTTAAGTCTAAAGCCAATAAGGGCTTAAAACTACATTAAACCATTATACTTGCATTATATTGTATTTCATATCGACCGGTAGATCTCGCTCAAACTTTCAGCTATACGGAATCAGTAATATGAATGTTTATTCCCAAATATTTTATTGGTATAATTATTTTTTGCAGTATTTTAAAAAGCCAGATTTGCTTCCACATGTTGTGTCTAAGCGTCAAAAACCACCCATTCAAGGTTTGATGGAAAATTTTTCAAAGTACTCGTACGCCTCCCCAAATGGCTTAACAGAGTTGGTGCAACTTGAATGGAAATTTTATCCGGAAATCAAACGCTTGTTTCAGAGACATTTAAATAAGACAAAATATATCAGGCTGGACAAAAGCAATGAGGACATATTGGCGTATTTGTTTAACTGCTAATTATTTTGTATACTATCAGCTCACGCTTGATACATTATACTTATATTATCCTATGTCTGTAACAGGTGTCTCGAAGATTTTGAACAGTCAACTGAAAAAATCGTGGGAAATTTGAACGAGTTACCACTCAATGATTTACAATCAGTGAAAAAAGTTGCGTTGAATCCACTTGCCATATATAAAGTATTAGGGAGATTCCGTAAATATTATTTACCCTGGACCATCAGGAAAATTGAACCAAGGAATAGACTAAAAACAAGTTAGTTTCAATTATGATACATTTCAAACACTAATTTAGAAAGCACATGAAAAAATCAGATTAAAGTTAGATAAAATTGAAATATGGAGAACTTATTTATTCCAGAACTGCAGTCACTTTTAGACAAAATGTACAACGTTTCGGGAGGACCTGTTCGCGATGACCATGAGAAAGCAATGCTTGTGATAGCAAGAATACAATTCATTTACGATCTTGAAGTGAAGGATGTAAGTAATTATTCCATGGCATCAAAAACCTTTGTTGGAAAATCGTAGTACACACGCCGGGCTCAGACTGTTTTTACAAACTGTAGCTAAAGTTAGCCCCAAAAATTTGCAGGGTCGAAGATAATGAATTTTTTAAAAAAAACTTACAATTATTAGGTAGCAGCTGGTTTGATTGATGGTTTTGACGCCAGAGTGACACTGAATGCAAAAGACTGTTACCTTATTGGTCAGCAAGCTATTTTGACAGATCAGTTCACCACGGGAATTGCTTGGTTAGAATTCGCATTGCATCTTGTGGAGAACACAAATGATAATTCTATGGCAGCTGATGATGTCTACAACGAATTAGCAGCCGCGGAAATTCAAGTGAGTTATTTAATGTGAATAAAATTTTTTTATTGTATTAAAAATGCTGTTGGCTAAATTATAAGTACGATTTCCATTTGCGAACCCATTTAAAAAGCATAGGGTATGAAATGGAAATGGTACTTTTTAGAATTTAACCAACGATATGCTTAAATATCCATGGAAACTATACATTACATTGATGTTGAAACAATTATAGGAACAAAATTAGGGTTTTTAAAAAACCATGTTAAATTAGAAACTTTTTGTGTTTCAAATATGCGCCTCCATTTTGACAAGTTTTCGGACAAATTTATTCAAAAAATGGTTAAAATCATCATCTGCAACTTAAGATTATAAATATGTTTTAAATTCCAAAATGTTTTTTGAGTAGTCTTTTAGTATTTAGGAATCGATTCACATGTTGTGGTCATTGAATTTTCAGCACGACGAAGAGCATCCCAAGAACAGAATCGTGGATTACAATTTTTTCGTAAAACCCCTCAGTAAAACTCCTGACCCCTCCCACAGAATAACGCATAGATTCCTGTACGATCAAGAGCTGAAGGAGGACTGGAATATCGACAAGCATTACGACAACAAGTTATGGCAAGTTTGTGCCGGGAAAATTGAACAAGTAAGAGTCATGGACAATTGTAACAACTAGGTAGAAGATTTCTCTAGCTTTTGTGGATTTTTTCCGAATTTTTTCAGAAATTTGTAGAGATTTAAAAACGGGTGCAATGTTCGGAATTTTAAACCTAATTCACTTTAGTGTGATCTAAACAAGCGCTGGGCTATATTCCATCGACATTGTTCGAAAGTCATATAGTTTAGAGCACTGCTGCCCGCCAGGCTACCTAGTCAAGTCTAGTCTATTCTTTAAAGTTTACAGCCGCAACTAGTCAAGTCTAGTCAAGTCAGCTGTATGTTTAAGCAGTAATAGTCTAGTCTAGTCCTAGTCTTGATTCTGCAGCTGGTTCCCTAGTCAAGTCTAGTCTATTCCCCTAGTCACAGTGTATTTTTTATAAAATCTCCTTCATTTTGATTAGCAAAATATAAAAACTATTGTTTAAAAAAATTGTCCAGTTAAATATAAGCTTAAAAATTTCAGATTTTAGCGTGTACATGTAAAAAAAACTAGCTCATGTTTATTTTAATCCAATAACGCACTAATAATAAACAACACATGTAGTTTACAACGTCAGTACAAAAATTGTGTTCAGCAAGATTTTCGCGGAGCAAACTTTCCTTCCTGGTAGAGGCCCCCGAATATATGTATACCTGGTGTGATTGTGTTAGATATAGGAAAACTACAATGTACTAGGGCTGTACTGATACTGTACTTGCTGAACTAATAATATGTCAATAAAGTTAGTTTTTGCAACTTTGTTAAAAAATAAATTGTAACTAAAAACTAGATTTTTCCTAAACACATGTCTCAGCGAACAATATCATGTTTTGATCCTTCAAAACGATATCTTAGACTTAAGCACACTAAACGTCCCTGACGATGAGCGTTTCGTGTACACTGGAATTTCACGCTGGCTTTCTAGTTTTCATTTTCAGTAAATGTAGGAGCCTCAAGTAATTGTGACTTGACTAGCTTTTCCATGAAGTCATGCAAGTCAAGTCTAGTCAAGCCTTGTGTTTTTGGAAGTTGCCCTAGTCTATTCTAGTCAAGTCTCAAAATATTAACACCATGAGTAGTCTAGTCAAGTCTATTCTTTTATGTGTATTTTGGCTCCTAGTCTAGTCAAGTCTAGACTTTCCTAGTCAAGTCTGACTAGACTAGGGCAGCAGTGGTTTAGAGTTTAGAATACGCATGTTATTTTAAATTTCCCGGGTTTTTCGCTGACAAGTAAACATTACAAGTACGCAGGGTCTACCTTAATTCTAATCCTTAACTATATACCACTTTGAAACAGACTCCTGAAGTAAAATCCCAGTTGTTTTGCTGGCACGAAACAGAGATCCACATGACATACAAGATTGGACCAATCAAAGCAGAGATCCATTCTCTCAGCAACGTATCCGCTGTTATCCACTACCATGATGTTTTAAGTACCAGAATAGTGGAGGAGTTGAAAATACTCACGTTTGACAAGCCCAGCCGACTGTTCAATACAAATGGGAATTATGATCCCTTCTCAAGTTTCATCCTGAGGAAGGTTGACACTGCCATGGCTAGCAATTTATCCCAAGTGACTATGGATCTAATGTCAAGGATCACTGGGTACAAAAAACCTGCCAAGCATAGACAAGTCGATGGCCACTATGTTGTGTACGGACCGGGAGCTGCTCGAGGACGCCATTGGGATATCGTCAGCAATTTTATACATTTTACTAATCATGACAATCTAGAAAATCATTAAAATTTTTATGCAAATGTTTCTGGTTATTTTACAGGATTACGGACCGTTCACAACTTTTGCATCCTTTGTATTTTACGTGAGTTCTTCCTTTTAATGTTAGCCGCTCCTATAATTGGTGAAATTGTGAATCGGACTTAAACCGAATTTTAAGTAGTGGTTCGGTGAATTATTTTTAAAATGTCAGCGACGCTATTTTTTTTTTGCCGCTGGGATTTATGCAGCTGTCAAACGTTGAAAAGGGCGGAGAGACTGCATTTCCGCGTTTAAGGGTCAAAATTACCCCGGAAAAGGGTTCGATGCTTTTATGGGTGAATTCGTACAGTGACGGAAAAGTGGATAAATGGATTGAGCATGCGTCATGCCCTGTTGTTTTTGGAGAGAAATGGAGTAAGTGACGCAAGTGTTACGAATACAAAACTTGAAGTGTCCGATTTGATTAAGCTGCATCGGAAAATCAGGTATACTGACATACATCGAGTTTAATGGAATGAATTTTTAATTATTCCAGTATTCGCCCCCGATGCTGTTGAAGGGGATCAGTACCAGCTCCACTGTCATTTGAAGCGCAGTACACCTTACGAAGTTGTGGTCAACGGCAAACCCATACGGTCAAATTTGAAATGAAATACGTACATAATTCAATGTGTGGTTTTTATTTACAGTGATAATAATTGTATCACTTAACCGAATTTATCGTAAGGCAGGTAATTACGATCTCTGTTTTTAAAATCATGTAATTCCAAATACAGAATTCTACACTTGCATATATACTGTGATTTATTGCAATGGATTTATTATTCGCCGGAATGAAAATCGGCATTGAAATTCTATAGTCGATTTTAGCGACAAAGTTCGATTGACTGTCTGTTTAAATCTGTTTGGAGGATTTATGCTCCTCTTATGGAGAATCTTCAAGAGTATTAGAATGTTTCTTTGAAATTTTGCATTTTGGGAAACTGTTGGGGTGTAGTGCGTTTGTTAGCTACCTCTGACATTGAGAATATAGACCCGACAAGGTCACATGTCAAATCAGCTGGGTCATTGATTTATATATATATATATAAATCTATTGGTCATTATTTATCATCCCTGAGTATTGATGTTAGAAATGGAAACAAAAGCCCTTCCAATTTTTCTGGACACGCTAAAATTATTTTGAAAACAACGAAAACATAATTTAATTGTAATCAAAGCTGGCCTAGTAGAGTGGCAAAAAAATTTATACAACAAAAACAAATTTTATAATACAAGTTGTCAAAAATATTTTTACATTTACTTTTATGAATAATTAGAAAGCAAAATGCCCTTAGTGCCATGTTCCTTCACATATGCTTATACAAATAGGTCATGCACACTAAGCCAAATTTTCACGTCAATGATACATTTTACTGCAAGATAGGCTAGACCTGCATATTTTTATATGGAAATATTTTGACCAAACACTAATTTACTCTACTGTATTTTTTGGTATAGAAAGGACATAGATTTTGAAGAGTAGCTTCATTCAAGCTAATGTTTTCTTAAGATCTGATTCCTTAAACTTTTATACATTAAAGGTAACTTCAGCGTACAATGTTGCTCCAGCGCTAAATTTTTGAATTTAAGGAAGTTGTTTTTGTTAATGAAATTCTTTTTTCTTCGAAGCGTGACCTAAAATTAAGTAACTCGTAACGTTTAGTAACATTAAGTAATTAAAGTGCATGACAAAACAAATAAAGAACACAGAAGGATCACAGTGCGTTTGGTCCGATGCATCAATGAGCAATCTGTTGCAGATATACAAATGCAAGCTTTTATACACCGGAAATATGAAAATGAATCAAACAGTCTCACTTCTTGTGGATGCGCATGATGATAAAAATCGCAGCTAGAACATAACAATGTATTGAACTGGATATAATTAATACTTTATGGTCATATGTAACATATCCATCGGTATCGAATCGTTTCATATGGAAACCAACTTGCAATGCACTCAAATATACACTACTACGTTCAGTATAATTTTCCCTCTAACTCGTTAACGATATCATAAAAAAATTCATTTACATACTAAAGCTCTGGGGGCTCTCCTTGTGTTTATGCTCACTGTATAGCTTCCGATCATTTTGGTTAGAACAGAGCTTATATTCAGGCATTATTTGCAATAAATGTAATTACATCGGAGAGGCTTTTAACTTTAAACAATGTCCTATATTTCCATTGTTTTAATTTTTTGTCAATAGCAAAATAGCAATAAGCAATAATGTGTCGACAATATTTGAGAACACTGTTATTAGCAAGTATTGCATTAAAAAGAATTAAAAGCTCAGGCTTTATGTAAGCTTTTGAATTTTTCAAAAAAAGATTGTTTATAGCTCCCTGCCTTATTCTAGCAATAAATACTGTATTGTAGCAAGCCTTCGATTAAGGCTTCAGATTGCCTTCGGACAGCATTTTATTCGCTTATAAACGGAATTCCATTGATAATGACCATTTCATATATTTGAAAATATATACTTCATCTATAAGGCCCAGATCATAAAAAAAATGAGCAATCATACTTTTATGCCATTTTTTCGAGCCCCAATTATGACACCGTTCTTTCTACTTGTGATAATAAATTTTTTTGACCCATATAAATTTGCACAAGCAATTCACAATTTAGAAGAACTTGGTCATTTGTAAGCAGAGATCGCACAGAATCTGGAGGAATGGTTTCCTCTAAAATCCATTACAAATTATGGAAATAAGCGACTACTGAACTTGTAAGTCACATTTCGCATTGCGAAACACAAAAATAACAGCAGGAAATCATTTTGTTTTATGCTCAGAATTTTGAAGGAATTACAAGAAAATGTGAGTGAAAAAACGGTGGTTCAGCGGAGCGTGGAACAAAAAACATTTTTGCAAAATCCCATATGCGCTTATAAATTAATTTTGAGGCTGAAGGTTCTCCTGAAAGACATTCTACTGCAAAAATCGGCAATGTGTTACAACGCATGCATTATTTGTACTAGTTGCGTGTATTTTAATGTAAATTCAGTATGAACGAATTTACATAACCTGTATTTGTTTCATAAAGAATTAATTATTAAATACGTCAATTCTTGAATATATTGTTCTATGTTTATGACTACTGTTTGTGCACTTGTCATATAATTATATACATAGCTACTTGAACTTGCATGTAAAATTCCTTGCAGGATTTCCTATTTGATTGACAGTTGTAGATGTAACCCAATTCGTTAGATGTTGCAAAGATAACTGTCGATATCACATAATGGAGAACTCTATAATCCTTTCTTAAGTTGGGATAGTCTAGACTTGTCCTGAGAATAAATTTTAAGATTACTGTAATTATCATTATTATCAAGTTATATACGGTATTCCTAGTCTTCCTATAACACACGGCAGAAAATTGTTTATACCCACAAGTTAACCAACCAGCTTTTAGGAACTTTTATTGTGTGAGGCCAGTTTAATCTAGGCAGCAAATATTGTACAATACACTTGAGAAATGTGAGCGCTCAAGTCAGTTAAAATTGTAAGTCACATAAATCCTAAATGATGCTCGCACAAACTTCAATTATATTCAAACGTGGCTGAAAAAAATAATTTTATTTCTAAGCAAACACATTTCACGGAAGCAAAGCATATTCAATGCCAGTGAAACAATTGATGTCATGATAATAATTTAAGGTCGTGTATTTACAGTGGCCCGTTTGTTCTAGAAACCTTTTTGCTTTGAGTTTGTTATCTGTAAATACGGTACAACAGGCAAGAGAAATACACGTTCTCGAATCAAATAAACCCCAAACAATACTGACACGCGTTCCCATAACTTTTAATGATGTTCATAAATGTTAAAACAGTTTTTTATCATGGGCATTTTAAAAGAAGGAGGTTTGTGAAGCGATGGCAGGAATGCTATTCTGATAATATTATTACCTCATGTATCTTTATATTTATTTACTCTTTTTTTCTTTAGCGCGTTACCTTATTTAAGGCAGAAATCCAGATTTTAGTATTAATTATTTAAAGTCATTCATTACTACCACTAGTAAAATTTTGCCAACATTTGTAGCAGGTTAAATAAATACTTTGCTTTACTTTCGTTAATTGTTACTCCAAAAATCTACAGTTTCTTTATATCGCATCTTCAAAATATGTACGATCCAGATTCCTACGACTCCTTTAGTAAGGTTCAACGAAAAGATGCGGAAGAACTAGTTCCTCGCATTGTCGCACAAATGTGTTGGAAACCAAATGAAATCACGCTTGATTTCGGCTGCGGTTCGGGGTTTGTCACAAAACATGTCCTACTGCCAAATTTGGAGGCTAGTTGTCCAGACGGCAATAGAAGCGTCATTGCTGTAGACATTTCCAAGAAAATGGTGGATTTTGCTGCTACCGAATATCATCATCCAAATATCACATACATGACAGTGGATGTTATGAAAGATGAGTGTGAATTTATTTGCAAATTTGACAAAATTTTTTCCTTTTACGTTCTTCATTGGATTACGGATCAACGGTAATATTCCAAAATATAGCAAAATTACATGGTTTCGAATTTGACTCATGTCATTTTCGTTTTGTTTTTGCAGAAAAGCATTGAAAACCCTGCATAGTTGGATGAAACCTACTGGCGAAATTGGACTTTATTTCCTGAGCAATGCGGAATTTTATTCTGTATACGTTGCAATGAGCAAAAAACCGGATTGGGCTCCATATTTTCAAGCAAGAATTTTAAATTTTCAAGTTGTATGACTAATAAACACGAAGGGTTGAAATGTTGTACATAGTGTAGGAAATTAAACCGCGTTCGAAATGATAATTAATAGTTTTTTTTTTAAATTTTGCAACTTAAAGGATGTGCAAAACTTCATCCCACAAACATTTCACAGTTCTGACGCAGGAGCTGACATAAGTAACATGATGACGTCCCTCGGGTTTTGTATTCTTGAGTCAACCGTGTTGAACAGAAGTTTTCAATTCAAATGTATTGAAGAATTAATGGGTAACCTTTTTTAAAAATTTATGCTCGATGTTGCAACTCTATTTTGTGTGGGAAAACACTGACTATAAGTTTTATGTGTAGATAACTTTATGGCTGTTAATCCGTTCACTGCGAGGATACCTTCAGAAATGCATACAACCTATAGAAATTGTTTGGAGAGTGAGTTCATTAATTGCATACACAATGCGTCAAATTCTGATTGTCCATTTGATATCACAGTGGGTTACCAAACTCTACTGGTTCGGGCAAAGAAATGTTAAGCTTCTTCTACTTGAAAAATCCTTCCAACTCGGTTTTCGGTGTAAACTTACAAGTAGTAATTTACTTTAAAAATTTTGAAACTTGAGAAAAAACCAATATACTATTTTAGGCAACACCGTTTAGTTTACATTTAAATGTTTGTAAATGTGGTCGATTGCAATAAATCTTTATTAAAACGGATCTTTGTGAAGCTTAGACACGGTCTTTATACTTACTTAAAAACTACACGCAAATGCAGTTACTACATGTCATGTCCGAGATGAGTTTTTCTTGAATCGAAATGTTGAAGATTTCCATACAAATATAATTATAAAGGGTATGATATCACCAGAAAAGAATTAAATTTATGAGTTGATATTTATTTCGTAGCAAAGAAAAGTCTGAAATCACAAATACAATACACAAACACGAGACAACATCAGTTGCCAAAATTTCGTGCAACTTTTCTAGAAACATCTGAAAACTCTAAACTCCGCAAACCCTAAAAACGTTACCTAACCTAGAAGTCGCAGGTACATGCACTAATACGCTGATTTAATCCTGACGCCATTTCGCAAACAAATTGCAACAGAAACCAGATATACTGGAATCCGCTTTCCTTTACATTGTAAATCACATAAAACCCAAGGATTGCTGCCCCACGTTCTAATTATTTTTAATGATGGTTGAAAACAAATTCTAAGCACAGACATTTTGTAGACTTAAATGATTTTTAATACCAGCAGGACCGGTATTTTAATGTTTATATTTTCGGGACATAGTTTTTCAGTAGACCATGAGGTTCAGAACACGTGATGTTTGTGTTATCCGCAAGTATTGCATAACTGGCACAAAAAAACAAGAGCTCTCAATTGATTTAATATTGTAAGTCACAAAAAATCTAAGGAATGCTCACGCACTTTCCAGTAATTTTTAAAGATGGTTGAAAATGTAATAACATTTTGGTAGTGCGGAGATGGCAAAGAAAAGAAGCATTTTCAATGCAAGCAGGACAGGTGGTTTATTGATAAAATTTTTGTGGCGTAATTTTCCAGTGGACCATGAAGTTATATATACTTTAGGAAGAAATTTAGCTACTCGTGCAAGTGTTACGGATACACAACTGGAAATGTCCGGATACATTAAACTACATAGGAAAACCAGCTATGATGAAACATATTGAGTTTATTGGCGTGCTTTTTTATTTATTCGAATATTCGCCCTTTCCATTGTTGAATCGGATCAGTACCATATCCAGTTTCATTTGAAGCGCGGGAAACCGTACGACGTTGTGGTCAACGGCACTGCTGCCCGCCAGGCTACCTAGTCAAGTCTAGTCTACTCTTTTATGTTTAGAACCGCAACTAGTCAAGTCTAGTCAAGTCAGCTGAATGTTTAAGTAGCAATAGTCAAGTCTAGTCCTAGTCTTGATTCTACAGCTGGTTCCCTAGTCAAGTCTAGTCTATTCCCCTAGTCACATTATATTTTTTTGCAAAAATCCCTTCCTCTTGATCAGCAACATATGAAAAATGTTATTTTCAAAAACTTGAGTTTCGCTGAGTCGGAAATTTTCAGATTTGTAGCGAATACATCCATAAAAAACTAGCACATGTTAGTTTGCATAAAACGACGTACAAATGAGAATTAACTCGTGTATTTTACAACATCAATACAAGAATAATGTTGTCAGTTTATAAAGTAGTGGTTAAACTTTCCTATCTGGTATATAGGGATTGAAGATGGGGATATTGTCGGGTATATGATATTTCCACTGGGACGTACTACGGGAAGTACCCGGTACACTTAGTAGAATTTGTTGTAGTTTGTATGAGGGTATAAAAACATTGCACCAGGCAGTTACTGAACCTCAAAATGACATTGCTAAAGAAAGGGCACGTTAGAAAGATCGATTCTTTGGTTGGTGGCGGGGTTTGGGCAAAAGGAAGAAATATCAGGTATGTAGTTGGTATTAGTGGAAAACAAACTAGAGATAACAATGACAAAACACATATGTAAATTGTATCGAGTGTATTTCGGATGTACCACCAACATTAGTGGCATTAATTTTTCTAAAACTGGTGCTGACGACAAGAAATCACATGTTTTGATTCCACAAACTTGGTATTAATTGAAGAAAAATTTGTTCTGCCAATGAGCAATCCCGTAAGCTGCACCGAGTGTTTTAAAGAAGTCATTAATTTAAATAGTATTAATACCAGCTGACATGATGTTTTTAATTAGTAAACAGACACTAAAATGTTGGGGATGAATCAGAATTTGTGGAATCGATCTGTGGTTAAATTTAATACTTGAATACGTAAGCGAGGTGGTATCAGATTCCTCTTTGGCAGAACTAATTTTTCTCCCAATTATACCCAATGCGTTCTCGATGGGGTGAAAATACTATTGGTGGAACGTTATTTCTCTTACGATTATATACGTGGTAGTGTTATACATTTTCCTACATTAGAACTGTATTCGAGATTCAACAAGTGCCTGGTACAACAAAAAAGATAGCGGCAACACTGTAACAAGCACAGCAGCAATTTTACTGCTCCTAGTATTTCATAATTTTTAAGTGGTTTTTAAAATAATTTTGACACATCTCATTTGGCAAAGAAGACACGTAACCTGGAGTACCCCAAGACGATCGAAAATCTATCCGGGACCCTCTAACTCACCGAAATAGCTAAGTTATAATTTTAACAAGTATACGTGGGCCGTGCACTAAGCTGGCCTTGTTTGTACTGTCTGCCAAGGATACTAGCACTGGACATTTATTTTTATTCAGTTGAGGAGACCGCATGAGAGAAGCACTGGAATGGCTAAAGAAAATTCTGCCAAAGAGATTACATTGAGTGACTTGTATGCCCTGATAACCGAAAACCAACGAAAAATGGAAGAGAGACAACAGAAGCTGGAGGAAACTGTCCTGGAGAGCAGAGCAGACCTTGCTAAAAAAATTGAAGACAGCACAGTTGCACTCATGAAGAGGATCGAGACTGTCGAGGAAGAACAACTGACAATAAGACACGACTTCGAGAAGCATGTAGAAGAGGTACACTCAGTAGTCAATGTTTTCAGAGAAGATGTGGCTGAGCAAATACGTGAGGAGATTGTTGAATTTGAGAGGAGAAAACAGCGTCAAAATAAGTTTATAATCTTTGGTGTGGATGAAAAGGGGGATAGCGAAGATGTTAATTTTGTTGAGAAGCTGCTTAATAGCATTTGCCCAGGCCAGAAAATTAAAACAGATGTCACAAGAATTGGAAAGCGAGAAGTTCGCAACAGCAAAATAAGACCTGTTTTGGTTTCTACAGAAAGGCTGAGGGACAAGAGAGAAGTGTTAAATGCTGCGAAGGAGAAGCTCAAAAAGATGCCGGAATATTCAAAAATTGCCGTAAAGCCAGGCTTGACGAGAAAGCAAAGAGAAGAATGGCAACAGAGAAGATCAGCTAGACCTGCGACCAATGGGGAAGGGAGTGGCTCAAGTGAAACACCAGCGGGAAGATCTGTTCTGGCTCCCAAGAGGAAGATTCGAACCAACGTAACGGCAGTAGAAGATAGAGCGACAAAAGTGCACAAGAAATGACTATCTAAACTAAGTGTAATTTGTACAAATGTAAATAGCCTTAATAATAAGATTGACGAACTGTCTGATTACTGTGAATATAGTAAAGCTAACATTGTATGCATGACGGAAACGTGGTTAAAACCAGCGGATAAACATGTTAAATTAAAAGGATACGACTTGTATAGGCATGACAGAGAGAATTACAAAGGAGGGGGTGTCTGTATTTTTGTGAATGAAAATCTGAAGACCTCAAGAGTGTACATTCCTGAAATAACCGCAGTTGAGTATGTTTGTATACGTATAAGAGGAGAGTTGGACTGGCTTACTATCTGTTGTATTTACAGAAGCCCTAATAGTAGTCATAATGTAAATAACCAGGTGCTCAAATTGTGCAAAGAAGTAAGCAACAATTACAAGCAGTTCATAATATGTGGAGACTTCAACTCGGCGGATATAAACTGGTGCAATAATGTATGTACAGGCCCTATGGATGGCTTTTCTAGTAAGTTGTTAAATGTAGCAGATTTGTATGCACTGAAACAAAATGTGAATTTTGTTACCCGGAAAAGAGGGAAGAATAAACCCTCTACAATTGACCTGTTTTTCACAGATTCTTTCACAAGTGTTTTGAAAATATCCTCAGACCCGCCACTTGGAGCAAGTGACCATAATATGATCCGAGCGGAAGTCGCTCTCAGACATTTAGAAGAGGATTGTGCGAAGAAAATTAAACTTTACAGCCGCGGTGACTATGAGAGCATAAGTAACCACTTATCTCTACTCAAGTTAGAGTCTCTGGAGGGTAAAACTGTTGAAGACATGTGGTTGATCATAAAGTCCAACATAATGCAGTCTGTTGACAAATGGATCCCGGAAGTCACCGTGATGAATAAAACTAGGCCAAAGCATATCCGAGAGCTGATTAATGCCAAGCGAAGAGCATGGAGATCCTATAACCAAGACAAGAGCACCTGGGAGTACTTTCGAGAAATCCGGAATCGTCTAACGAGAGAGAATAGAAAATACCACCGTGATGTTGAAGATACGATATGTAAGAACATGAGCACGAACCCTAAAGTGTTTTACAATTACGTATCAAAGAAGTTAAGAGGCAAGAGCTGCTGTAAGATGCTAAAAACGGAAGAAAAAGTAATGAGTGAAACTAAAGAAATATCAGACACCTTTAATGATTATTTTCAGTCAGTGTTCACAAGAGAAGAGCCGGACGTGTGCATTTATTTCAGAGAATTCTGGGCGAACATTGAACAACAGAAACCGTACCCTAGGCTGGAAAATATACCCATGAATGCGAAAATAGTCAAAAAGGCAATTCAAGGCATCAAGTCCAACTCGGCATCGGGACCGGATGGAATACATCCCAGGGTACTCAAGGAATGTGTGGAAGTTATAGCCCCATTGCTTTCTCGGTTATTTATTGAATCTCTTAACACTGGTATCCTACCCCAGGACTGGAAAGAAGCTCATATAATCCCAATTTTCAAATCGGGGTGCAAGGAAAATGTATCCAACTATCGCCCGGTGAGCCTGACGTCGGTGGTCTGCAAGCTCCTCGAAAGAATAGTTAGAGCCAGGATTGTCTCTTTTCTGATTTGTCACGAAAAGCTAAACAGTTCCCAGCATGGGTTTATTCCACGAAGGTCATGTTTTACCAACCTATTGACAGCTCAGGAAGATTGGACAAAGACACTGGATGAGGGTGGGAGTGTAGACTGTGTTTATTTTGATTTTTCCAAAGCCTTTGATTGCGTACCACATACACTGCTGGTCTCAAAACTTGAAGACATCGGTATCAGTGGATATGTAGTTAGATGGATTGAACAATTTCTCAGGTGCCGATCCCAAAGGGTGAGAATTCAGGAAACGTTATCGACTTCCCTTGAAGTGTTATCTGGTGTCCCTCAGGGTTCCGTCTTGGGACCAACGCTATTTGTCATTTTCATAAATGACTTATTAAACATAATATCAAACAACCATCCAACGTATGCCGATGACCTCAAACTATACAGAAAAATTACTTCAAAACGTGACGTGGATTCCATGCAAGAGGATATTAACAGAATATACGACTGGACTCTTTCTAATGGAATGAAAATTAACCTAACCAAATGTGAGGCACTTCATGTCAATAAGAGGATTACAACCCCTACATACAAGTACACCGTTGGCGGTCAAGAGATACAGTTCTGCGACTCGGTGAGGGACCTTGGCCTAAGAGTGATCAGTACACTGAAGGTGACAGATCATATCCGCCAGGTCAATCATAAGGCGGGTGGAATTCTTTACATGATCTCCAAGTCCTTCAAGTACTTAAATGCGAAAAAAGTCACGAAGTTGTACGATACATACATACGACCTATTGTAGAATATGCTATCACTATCTGGTATCCACATCTGAAAGGAGACAAGACACTTCTCGAAAACTTACAGAGGCGAGCCACTAAGATGGCCAGGGATATACGGGGTATGCCATACCTGGAAAGGTGTAAGGTCTTGAAATGGGATACTGTAGAGGAGCGGGTTAGGAAATTATCATTGACCGAGGCTTACAAAATTATGAACGGGAAGTATAACGTTGACCATAGGAAGTTCTTCACAATATGCGAGGGGGGAAGGAGACCACCCCAGCTCTTCAAGTCAAAGTTCAAGCGAAACGCAAGAGGAGGATTTTTTACTAATCGGGTCATTAATGATTGGAACAGACTTGGGAGTGAAGTGAAGACGAGCGAAACTGTGATGGAGTTTAGGAGGAAACTGGCTAAATGCATTTAGTGTCCAAATATTGCTCAATTACACGAGCTTGAGTTAACTTAATGTAATTAAATTAAGTCCAACCAGCATATTATGTAATTGTAATACTGATGTAACAAGATGTGACGAAATTGATTAAGAGCCAAGGGCTCGATCAGTAAATAAATAATAATAATAATAATAATATAATGTATCAGGTATTTTTCCAGGTATAAGAAAATGGAGTTTGTGTAGTGTGAACTACCATAATCACATCAGGTATATGTTCGAGGACCTCCACCAGGAAGGAAAGTGTATCCTAATTAATCTTATTTTTAATTTCAGTGGCAATTTGAAGAGTATTAATAGACATTTTTTCCCGCAAAAATGAAATGTGGGAAATGTATCGTAGCTTTCATTATGATCAATTTCCTTGTTAACGAAGAAATTGTAACTAAAAACTAGATTTTCCTAAACATTTCTACGTGGCTTAGTGGACAATTTCATGTTTTAATCTGTAGAAACGAAAACCATATATTTACTTAAGCAAAGTAAACCGTACTGGAATTGCTTTCTGGCTTTCTTGCTATGATTTTCAGCTACATGAGAGAGCCTCAAGTAATTATGACTTGACTAGCTTTACCACGGAGTCATGCAAGTCAAGTCTAGTCAAGTCCTGTGTTTTCGTCAGTTGCCCTAGTCTATTCTAGTCAAGTCCCATAAATGTAACACCATTCGTAGTCAAGTCAAGTCTATTCTTTTACGTCCATTTTGCTTCCTAGTCTATTCAAGTCTAGTCTTTCCTAGTCAAGTCTGACTAGACTAGGGCAGCAGTGGTCAACGGTAAACTTATACAGCCAAATATTAAATGAATTGCGTACATTATTCAATGGCCGTTTATTTAATTATTACAGCTATAAATTATACAAATACACAATTCATCAGCAGGCAGGGAATTACGAATTGTACTTTTAAAATTATGTTATTCCGAATTTTCAATCCCAAAATTGCGTATATTTGACTTAAGCTTATTAACCTGAGTAATAAATTTTGAAAGTCGATTTTACCCACAAAATCAGATTTACTGCCTGTTTAAATCTGTTTGGAAGATTTATGCTGCTCATTTGCAGAATCTTTATTTTGGAATTTTGCTTTTTTAGCATTATGGGAAACTGTTCTCGTGTATTTCGTTTCAAAGCTATCTCTTACATTGAGGATATAGACCAGGCAATGTTACAGATCATATCAGCCGGGCTATTGATTTATACATATATTTTATATGTATAAATATATATTCTTTGGTTTTGGAATCAGCAAATACTGTACAACAGGCAAAAGTAATTCTCGATTCACATAAAACCCGAAGAATACTGACACACGTTCCAATAATTTTAATGATGTTGCCATTTCTTGGACAAGTAAATCAATCATGACAAAACAAATAAAGAACTAAAAACAAACACTATGAGAAATAAAATCCGAAAAAAGTAACCGTGCGCTTGGAATGATACATTACTGAGCTATCTGATGCAGATATACAAATGTAAGCTTTTGAGATGTCATTTACGGAATTAAGAACTTACGACGACGTTTCGTTGAAATTGTTCGATAATAACCTCCCATCTAGTTCTTGATATTTACTCTAACAGGGATCAGGTTCAAAATTTAATTGTATGCATTTCATACTTGTATACCATATACTTAATACGAGTAGTTCCTTATTATGGATTTCATGCTCCCGAAAGAGCCCCCTGGCATTTCGGGTATCGATCCGCCGGAGATTCCCGAGTATCCCGACATATCTTTAAAGCGGGAAACCCCACATGTACTTCTTAGTTGTACATTACGCATGGCACTGCTTTCACCTTTTAACACAGCTCAGTTCATATTCGTAAATTCAAGAATTCGCAATAATTAGTTCATTTTAAATACAAAAAACAAAGAAAAAATGTCAATTCGAGACAGTTATTTGAATCAAAGATTGACTGGTTCATTTTCGGGTATTGGTAGGTTTATTAAGGAGCGAAAAGAGTGGAAAGATAAGCGAGAAATTGAAAAGGAATTGTTAAAATTAAATTCGTATGCACTGCATCGTCCAGTGCGTAATAAATTTAAAAGACGAAAAATAATGACAAGCTTCATTAATCAAACTTGGTCGGCGGATTTGAAGGATATTGCCAATATTGCTCCGTGGAATAATTGTAATACTTTTATACTTGTTGTAATTGATAACTTCAGCAAAAAGGCGTACGCAAGAATGATTAAATCAAAAGATAGCGAATCAATGATTAAAGCTTTTGATTCAATTTTTAAAGAGGCAGACCAGACGCCCATGTTTCTTTTTACCGATCGGGGTAAAGAGTTTACAGCAAAGCTTGTGCGCGATTTTTTAAAAGATAACGGTATTAAACCCTACCACGTATATAGCCATATAAAAGCTGCAATTGTTGAACGTTTTATTCGTACGCTGTTTGCCAAATTGCAACGCTACATGACAGAACACGATTCGCCGCGTTTATATAAAGTTCTTCAAGAATTTATTGACACTTACAATAACACATACCATTCCACGTTGGGTCGTGCTCCGAATGCAGTCAATATTCGCGATCAGTATGACATCTGGTCTCGCATGTACAGTAAATACTTGAAGGAAAAGGAAAATTCTACACGAAAACCACCAAAGTTTAAAATCAACGACTTGGTCCGAATTTCCCGCGCAAAACTTCTATTCGAAAAAGGTTAGTAAACAATTACCTTTCAAATACATTTTAATCAACAATTTTGATAACAATTAACATTCAACGGTTAATCAATTACTTCATTTTATAGGGTACTCTGAGTCGTGGTCTCGAGAAATTTTTCGAATTGTCAAGGTTCAAGACACAATACCATATACATATTTGCTGGAAGATACATCGGACCCGCCCGAAGATATAACTGGTCAGTTTTACGACAACGAGTTGGAGCTGGCGCGAATATTTGAGCCGGAAAACAGCACTAAAAGCGACGAATAAGTGTATCCCGAAATCATAATGTCGATACACAACGAATTTAAATTGCATAACGGTCGAAATGAGCCGAATGTTTTGCGAAACTTTTATACTATTCTGTCAAACAAAGCAAATCCAAATGGTGTAGGACTTGTGGGGAACATTGTAAATTCATTATCGAATCCTGTGAATTTGGAGAGGGGAATGTATGATGTTGGACTCAGGAGGTTGCGGTACTCGCCTCATGCGCAAACAAAAGTTGTTCGAAAAACCAGGACTGTACAGAAAATACTACGACCTAGAATCACTCGCAGAATGATCAGCGCAGATAAGGAAATTCCACAAGGTCCATTATTTCCACACTATGAACCTCCAGCAAAGTTCACATTAAAGTACCAAAACACAGATAAACGCTTTGCAGAATTTATAAGTAGAATTAATAAATCTTTGGAAGCTAGTAAAATCAAAGTTAACTTTAATTTACGCCCGCTAGAAGGGAACAGATTTCTCGTAACAGTAAACCAATTGCTTGAAGATCCGGAAGATGTGTTGGAGATATCGGAAAATTTGGCAACCCTGATTGGACTCAAACGTAAATTCTTCCTAGTTGGAAGTTACACAGCTGAAGACATTACATCCGAAGATATTTACAAAAAACTTGCAGCTAAAACCGAATTTCAAATATCAACAGTTAAAAACAACTACAAAGCGAATATAATAACAGTGGATCAACAATTTCAAAGTCTTGCAGTATTTTATAAACACAGTGAAACGAATTTTAAAAACTTTTTTCGAAACCTGACTATCAGACTCCTGGAGTCTAGTTTTAATGTGGATTTCAACTTTGATAGTCAAAACAAATGTCGAATATTTGTTGGAACTCCTGATGGTCGCAAAACGGATTATATAACGCTTCCTCAATCAATTGTTGCTTGTTTGGGTTTTAATCACGACAAATTTTTTCTTGGACAAGAGGAATCTATTGCGGCGTTTAATGAAAACGAATTTCGGAAAATTACTGCCGAGGATCCGCTTTTCTTTAAACTGGGATATTCAAATAAACTCTTTATTGCAATGAAAGAACCGACCAGCATGGGCGTAAAGGATGTTTTGCAAGCGTTAAATAATACATTCATTAACGAAAAATTTCCTGAATTTGATATAAAATTTCAATATGGAAATGGTGACATGTTTGTCAACGACGTTCCCAGAAATTTTGCCGTAGAATTGCCAATTCCTGTGAAGAGATACTTTGAAATACCATTAGATGCAATGTTTAAAAATGGTACGCGCATTCCCGTCGGTCATGACGTTGTTGTGCAGGAGGAAATTATTAGAGAAATTGAAGAAGGCGAGGACGAAATCATTCCTGTTGAATCAAAATCTAAGCGGTTGCTTGTACTACTAAACTGTGTGGAGAATCAATTTTATAAAAATCACTCTGCTCCAGTACTAGCAGAAATTGCCATGTCTACTGATCAAAATACAGAAGTTGAAATAGAATTCAATCCAGTGTCATTTATTCGTGTTAACAGTCAACAACTGCAAATTTTACGTGTTGATTTTGTCGACGAATATTTTCAACCTTGGGATTTAAGTAACGCAGAAACAAGTGTTCTGTTGCATTTTAAGCCTAGATTTTAAATAAATGTATACTTTTAAAAATGCGACAAGTTGAGTGTAACGATTAAGTTTGCTTCCTTGAACCTAAGACCCCTCACGTGAAAATTGGGACCGAATCTAAAGAGACCGACATGACTGGCGGAGGAAGTGCTGGATTGAGCGTCGAAGGTTCGTCGTATCTTATTCCACTTAAATCTGGCAACGGACGAAAATCGATTCATAAAAGAAAACAACCTCAGTCTCAGTCAGGTGGTGGTCGAAGAAGGAAGCGTAGAGCAACTACAGCTGGAAGACAACGTTCAGTACGCAGGAAGAAAACAACGCGATCCACACACGGAAAGCGAGGTCAGTTAAGAACCATTCAAGTTGGTTCAGGAAAACGAAGATCGAAAATAGCAAAGCGAAAGTGTGTTCGAAGATAAACAGAAAAGGGCGAAGATGGACGCCAATAATATTTTCCAGGAACGTCCGACAGTGTTTGAAGGATCTACGCAGTCCTTACGTTCCGAATTAAATTTGTTTTCATTACCACCAACAGATGTCAGCATTCAACAAAGCTCTGAGTACATGCCCTGCTTTCCTCTTGTTTCAACGAAAGAATCTTATAACCCAATTGAGTTTTACCTAATGTCTGACGCATCGGGCTATATTGATCCTTCCGATAGTTTTTTAATGTTAACATGCAGAGTGTTACGTGCTGATGGCAAAACCTGCGACGAAACAGACATTGTATGTCCAAGTTCAAACTTTTTTCATTCAATGTTTAGTAACTTGGAAGTTTATTTGAACGGTGTCTTAATTTCCGATTCAAACAATCACTACTCAACAGTTTCGTATTTGCAACGTTTACTTTCAGCGAGCGAATTAGATAAATCTAATCGATTAAAGGACGAGTTTTGGTATCCAAATACTAAAAAAGGTGCATTTGCCCTAACTGACGACGGATTTAAACTTCGATACGAAAAATCAAAAAACTCTCAGCAATTTACTCTTTTGGGACGACTGAATTGTAAAATTTTCAATCAGTTACGCTACCTCCCTCCGTCAAGTGAACTTCGCATTGTATTGCGAAGGTCACCACCAGAGCTATGTTTAAACTCAAGCGTTTCAAAACTCCCAGGAATTTCGGGTCCTCCATACCGGTTTGACATAAATGAAGCTGTATTTTATGTATCCAAAAAAATTGTATCGCAACAATTTGTTGATATTCATCGGCGGGAGCAAAGTCTGGGTAAAACATGCAAATACCCCATTGTAAATGCGGACCTGCGAATGTTTTCAATTGCCTAAGGATTGTCTCAAATTACAACCGAAGGAATTTTACTAGGCAGAATACCACAAATAATTGTGTGTGGGATAATATCTGCAGATGCGTTTATGGGCAACATTACAAAAGATCCGTTTAATTTCGTTGACAAAAATCTATCAGAGATTTCCTTCCAATGGAATGGCGAGACGATACAACACAGGACTATTCCTCTTAGTTTTACAACCGCCAACGGGACTGGACAAGATAATTTCTTGCTAGCCTTGCGATCACTACGAAGCACAGCTGGCTTGGAACTTTTAGGCAATGGTATAAGCAGAGATAACTTCAAGGAAGGTAGGCATTACTCATATTTAGTTTATTCAAATTCAGGTTTTGCAGGCTTTCGCCCATGAACTGAATACTAAACAATATGTACTATCATTCTAAAATTTAATCTTTGATTGTCATTTTAGGTAATGTTTTGGTGGCGCTACATCTATTACCAAACCAAGGTGACGCATTGTCAGTCAATCGAAGAGGCAGCATTAAGATTAATTTACGATTCAAGACACCATTGGACGAACCTGTTCAAGTTGTTGTGTATAGCCATTATCAGAATGTAATGGAAATTGATCAGAATAGACAAGTTATTTTAGACTATTGAACAGCATGAACACAGAAGATGTAAAACGCGTTTTAAGATACATTTTTAGATTACGAAATATTAAAATCCCATTTCATGTTATGGCTGCTGATGAATTCAACAATTTTCATGCTTTTGCAACATGTCCAACAATATTTATTGTAAATACGGATGTAAGAAAATCACCTGGTAAACACTGGGTATGTATTTATAAAATAGGCACTCGACATTATGAGTTTTTTGATAGTTTTGGAATATGTATCAAGTGTTATAAAAATATAAACCTCCCAATGAAGTTTATCAAAAAAGAAAATTGTAGACAGCTCCAAAGTTATACTTCGCTTCTATGCGGGGCTTACTGTATTTTATTTATTTATAATCGTATTTTAGGATTTTCATTTGAAAATTCTATTTATCGTTTTAGATCTAGTTTTAGGTACAATGATTCACTTGTTTGGAACTTTTTAAAAAGATTTGAGAATTTAAACGTTTCTAAAACTGTGTGATGTTTGATATATGTACTAGTAATGCTTGTGTATATTTGTAATTGTGTAATCGTGTAAGACGCTTCATGTCAGGTATAACATGTATACATTTATGTAAATAAACTGAACGTGACAAAACACTTCCAGTCCGACATATGCATTCATTGTGAAATTATCTGTCATGGAACTTAACGTAAAGGAAGACAATTTAATTAATTGTAAAATCCCTCATCCAGCAACAATATCTATAACAGGCGTAACAATGGGCGGGAAAACACATACGACAATGGAAATTGTTCGACGTCGGAACGAAGTTTTTGAAACTCCGCTCGAAAGAGTTATTTGGGTGTATAGTGACTTTCAAAAGGAGTTATATAAACTGAAAGAAGAAGACAACAACATTACATTTACAAACAACTTGCAGGATATCGAGCAGCTAGCAAAAGGGCCTTGTTTAATTGTAATTGACGACCAGCAGGATACATTTTCAAAACGTGAAAATTTGGAACTTGTAACAAAATATTTTATTAAACACAGTCACCATCGGGGTGCTAGTATTATTCTAATTCTTCAAAATCCTTTTGTAAAAGGGCTTCGTGATGTCAATCTGAATACTCAGATTTTAATTTTATTTGACAATCCCCGTGACAAAAGTATAATAACAAATATCGCTAAACAAATCTGTCCTGGCCAAACTTCATTTTTAACCTCAGCATACAGTAAAGCCGTAACGGGTAAGCAATACGGTTATCTTTACATGGATATGCATCCAAAAAACAAACAATATCCTTACTGGGTACGTAATTCAGTTTTTCCTACAGATAATATGGAAGTTTACACGCCACAATAACATGAAAACCGCCAACCGATTCGAAATAAACGGAGATTTTTTATTAAGATTAGCACAAGCTAAGCCATCGCGTATAATTAAATTAATTTCAAATGCATCTCCGGAAGAGTTCAGTGCATTAGTGGAATTAATTTTAAATTTTGAGAAATTCTGCAAGACAAAAGATAGTAAGGTGTGCAAATTTGTAGCTAAAGTGCAAAAACAGATACAGAATGCTGTAAATTTAAAAACGACTTTCATTAAAAATACTAACCTTGTCAAACAAATTTTATCTACAGTGTTTTTAAAAGTTTTGCATATTGAACTTATTCTGTTCTACAGTTACTAGTTTTTGTGATGGCTAAGATCATGCGTGTTATTTCACCTGGACTCTATGAGTCGCTAATGAAAATTTATAAACAAGAACTCGAAGGAAAATCATCTTCCGCGTCTGCAAAATATAACACTGCAATTAAACTGGACGACTTAGAGGGTTCAAATAATATAGCAGAAGAAAAAGGAGAAGGGACATCATCGCAAGGAATCGTGAAAACAGATTTAAGCGTGGATAAAATTGCAAAAAATCCATCTGTCGCTGCTGTAAATCAAAATAATGACAGCTTTGCCAAAAGTGTCAAAAATACAGAAAAAGCAAAATTTATAAGAATTTGCTGTTGTGAAACCAGTTTGTTACACAAGCGCAAAATTCCCAATTGGAAAACTATTGACGATGCTTCAGAAGTTCTAGGTCTGTCGCCATCTACACAGCCACAGGGATCGAATAACACTAGTACTAAGTTAGTTTCAAAGAGGTCCCCAAAAACTATAGAAAAGGTTTCTACAAATCTAGATACAGATTCTGGTAAAAGAACTCTGAGACCGAGGAAAAACCAACGCGGTTATGGCAAGGGGAAACCTAATAAGATAAAAACGAATAAAAAAATGCAGAACTATTATGCATCTACGTATAAGCATCGAAGGAGAAACTTGTAGTCGTTCACTTTAACTGCAAGAGTAAACATGGAACTTTTCAACTCCGCTTCTGTCATTGTCAGTCTTGCTTTATTTATTTGTATTTGTTGGACAAATACAACAGCAGAAATATCCCCATCTAACGAGACGAGCAAATGTTCAGATATCAAATGCTTATCTGTTGTCCAAGATGTGGCTCTGAGCGACGCTAGTAGTTCATCTGATCGATTGTTTTCTCAGCTTCAGAGACTCATGCTCAATCTGCTCCAAGATTATTTGACTCGAAAGAACGGAACACATCATTCCACCAGCATAAGTGACCACACTCAGTCACTATCCGACGGACTTGTTGGTAAGATATTATAATAGTTATTATTATTAGCTAGTTTATGATACTGTTTGATTGTTACAGAGAATTCAGTGTAATTGTGTATCTTGTACTTCTAGCATCGTATACAACCGTTACTCTTCTTTGTGTACTTGTAATCATCAAGTTGGCTAAACTGATTGCACAATTTTACAAAGATTGGAAAACAGGATAGTAAGATGGAGGCGCAAGAACAAACACTACAACCTACGGATGATCGCAATTCTGAAAGCGTAACAGCATCGTCATCATCAGCACTGAATAGTCGACCAGTTCAGTCAGAGATTACTACTTATCCCAGACCTATCACATCAGGATTTAATAACCCCGTAAGTCTTAAAATGAAGGGTGTGATTTCATGATTACGTTATTGACTTGATAGATTCATTAGATAATCAATTTGACGAGTTGCTAACTCAGTTATTCAGTCGGTTGCTTAGTCGGTTGCTGAGTCGGTTGCTTAGTCAGTTGCTGAGTCGGTTGCTGAGTCGGTTGCTGAGTCGGTTGCTGAGTCGGTTGCTTAGTCAGTTGCTGAGTCGGTTGCTGGGTCGGTTGCTGAGTCGGTTGCTGAGTCGGTTGCTAAAATAGAAATTATCCTATTGACGTAATTTTATGTTTTAGATCTTACGATGTTCCATGCCGGAATGCAGATTTTATTGTCGTACCCACGTTTTGTATGATTCGCATATTGAAAACATCCACCTCTGCGGTCAATGCGGATACTACGTAAATTGCAAAAATGAGCACAGATGTCAACATCCCGCAGAGAGGCGAGGTCATGTGGACGCTGAAATGCAACTTGATTTAAGTAATTTCCAAGAAATAAGTAGGTCACATTTGGGTGTAATAATTCATTATGGTTACCGTCATCCCCTGGAAACAGAGGATCTAGAAACTGTCTTTACTATAACGTTTAGTGCAGTCGAAAAGTTGTTTACAGAATTGCTTAACATTCATGGAAATTTGAGGGTTGAAATTACTGTAGGCGTTAAAATGGAGAGGGATTTAGTATTGGACGAAGGAGAAATGTCAACAAAAACAGCGGCTATTTATTTTAAATCAAAAAATAACGATTTATATGATATGAGTGGAATCGAGGATTTAGTTTGGGAATGTTCTACAGAAATATTACTACAGAAGGAGAATTTTACAGAGAATGGAAGCAATTGGCGAATTGTCAATGTTACAGCTTTTGAGGTTAAAGTTGGGGAATTGCGATTATTTCAAAATGCTCGAGTTAAGGGATGGTTGCCGTTGCCATTAAATAAAAAGGGATATCTCAATATACGAAACAGGGACAACCAGTGTTTTAAATACTGTGTCACCGCTGCAATGTACTGGAACGATCAACTAAAAGAAAACAAGAGACAAAAGAGAACAAGCAAGAATTTCGAAAATCCAACCACCTGGATGAAATACGTAAGCCGTATTGATTTTTCAAACATTCCCGAGGGGTTTGTAAACCCATACCAAGATATTCCTTCCTTTGAAGTTTCAAACAATGTTTCAATCAACATTTTTACCAACAGAGATGATAATGTCATTTTGATGCGAAACAGTCGACACAAATACCCAAATATAATTAATTTATTCCTCGTGCACCAGAAATCTCAAACCCCTCCTGAAGACTTATACCATTACATTCTCATTACAAATGTTGACACTTTTCTCAAAGAAAACGGTAGAAAATCATTCTTTTATTGTAGTAAATGCTACCGAAAATTTAATACGAAAGGAAAGCAACTCGAACACTCTCATACCTGTTCATTTAATGACCTCACCAGTGAAAATAAATCACTGGAAGGTAGAAAGTACGAATTCCCGGAAGAAAATCAAACTTTAAAATTTCAAAGACTGGAAATGCTTCATCCCTACCCGTACTTTGCAACATTTGACTTTGAATGTTTTAGCAAGCCATTGGAAGAGGTTTCAGAACAAGGAGCGCAAAACACTTTAAAGCGTTGCGAATATGTTCCGTGTAGTTACTCAATGGCTGTGTTTCAAAACATTGATAACCGAGCTGAATTGCTGGCATTAGAATACTATGACAAAGAAAATGTAGTAGCCCATTTTTTCAAGACAGCATTTAATTGGGCTCAGAAAATTCTATTTCAAATACGTTCAACAAATAACATGGTTGTTCCTACTGCAGATGAATTAAAGAAGCACGAAGAGACCACACACTGTCATCACTGTAAACGCGAGTTTACCAAAGCAGAAGAATGCGCAAGCAGTGAGAAGACGGACATGTGGGAACTATTTAATGAAGATGGAGAATTGCTGCAGGAAAGCTCCGAAGACGAAGACATTCACGACACAAGTGCAGAACCGTTGAATAAACAAAAAAGACCGAATGATTCCAACTCTACCAAGAAAAAGGTTATAAAATGTTACAACCACAATCACACTGATGGTAAATATGTCTCTACCATTTGTGTAATATGTAATTTAAAAATCCGATACAAGTTTGAATTACCGCTTATAGTACACGGGGGGAGTAATTTTGACTATCATATTTTACTAAAATATATGGACTCGACTCTTTTTGATTACGAAGATGTAGATGTCATTGCAAAAAGTGGTCAAAAATATGTACAAATTACCGTGTCTGCTAGAGATATGTACGTACCAAAACTGTATAAAAACTATGGTGGTTTTCAGAAAAACCTTGACAAGTTCTCTTGTGGTAATAGGAAAGTTCGGTTGCGATTTTTAGATTCTTGTCAGTTCCAACATGATTCTTTAGCTAGGCTTATACAAAGGTTGCAGAGAGAAAACTCGCCACATTTTTCACTTTTAACTCAAGCCGTTGAGCAATTCCTAATTCCAAATAATGTTATAAAAATGCCAGAGAGTTCCATTTCCAAAAATATTGCATTAGGACTATTGCTAGAAAAGTTACCTTTTCCCTACAAATTCCTTTCCAGTGCAGAAGTACTTGTAGAAAATGTTGGTATTCCAGAGCGTAAGCACTTTGACAATGAATTACGTCATGAAGTATGTACAGATACACAGTGGAATCTAATACAGAGAGTTTGTTCCGTGTTCAGTATTAACTGCTTTAGGAAGTACACAGAACTGTATTGCACCCTAGACGCTATTCATTTAGGAATTATTTGGACAAACTTCGTCATGAATGGAATCAATACATATGGACTAGACCCCACATACTGTTGCACTATATCTTCATTCTCTTGGCAATGCTGGCTGTACTCATCTGGAGAGGAGGTTCATTATATTCGAGACAAGAGTATGTACGACTTAGTTAGGGAAGGTATACGGGGTGGTCAGTCATATGCAACAAGAAAGATCACAACAGCAAACAGTCCTAGAAATACCAACTGTTATGACCCCAGGAAACCACCCAGTACTTTAATTTATTTTGACGTTGTTAGTTTGTACAGCCATGCTATGCAGACATATAAGTTTCCACATTCGGATTATAAATGGGAGAGTGTGCAAGAGTTGGAAAGCATTGACTGGTTGGATGAAAAGTTACTTGACAAAGAAAATTGTAAAGGGTATATACTAAAAGTAGACTTGGAGTATCCAAAGAAGATTCATGATGCTACGGTTTCCCTTCCCCTCTGCCCCGAGAAACGGTGTGTAAATTCCGAATGGTTATCAAAAAGGCAAAGAGAGAACCTAGCCAAACTTGGTAACGCTAGCGTACGTTCTTTCTTGGACTCTCCCAAGCTTTTACTTCACTGCTACACGCGTTTTAATTATGTAGTTCACTATAGAGCTCTTTCTTTCTATCTATCCAAAGGAATGAAAATTCAGAAAATACATTGTGGATTTTCATTTACTGAACGAGCCTATCTCCGAAAGTTTATTCAGGAGAATATAGAAAAGCGTAAGGTTGCGAAGACTGAGTCGGCAAGATCTGATCAGAAGCTGATTTGCAATGGAACGTACGGTAGAACTTTAATGAATAATGAACACTTTTTGCAAGTAAAGTTTTGCAAATCTGGGGCTAGGGCACGTCAATATTTGGCTTCGCCCGAATGCATGGACTTTGACGTTTTGAACGAATCCGTGAGTATTATAAAGCTCAAGCCAAGAAAGGTGGTCTTAAACAATCCCATCCAGTGTGGTATGAGCGTACTGGATTTAGCTAAATGTATATTTTACACGGGGTATTATGATAAATTGTGTAAAATATTTGAGGATCGTATATCTGTCATATATTCGGACACGGATAGTGTGCAATGCGAAATAATTGGTGACGAAAAATCGATTTGGGGCGAGTTAGTGCAATATAAAGAGTATTTTGATTTTTCCAAAATTCCCCAAAGTCACGAAATATTTAAGTTGCATAGACACATTCCCGATTTGAGAATGAGGCAGGCAAACGAGTCTGGAACATGGAAGATTGAGAATTTAGACATCCGAGAGATCGTATCTTTAAAGAGTAAACAGTACAGTTTGCTCTTATACAACCATTCTATGGAAATGAAGAACAAGGGTGTTCCTTCGTATTCACTGAAACATTTTTGTGACCATGATACATATAAAGATGTAGTTGAGAAAGGGAAAGCAAAATCTTTAGATATTAACTTGATACGCTCTCTCAATCACACACTGTACAGTTTGACGGTGGGCAGACTCTCTTTTCATAACTTGGATCTGTACAGAAGTTACCCTGATGAAAATGATTACAATTACTCCCTCCCATATGGTCATTATAAGTTGAACAAATGATATTGAACGGAATAAATTGGTGTACACACTTTAAAATAATGACTGCTAATTTATTCATTTACATTTTTACACATTTAATCAATTCATGCTTTTATTCATTCAAAAACCTGACATTCTAATGCAAGGAGCCTCTTCTCCTCGTACTTTTGAAGCGTAGACGGACTGTTAAGTTTTGCTTTAGATAGGAATCGATCGGCTGGAATATAATCATCAAGTACAGCAACTAACGATGGATCCTTGCATCTGCTCCACATGACGTAATCCATACCTACGCAAAACTGAACCGAGTCAAGGTATATAGTCGCACGGTCGAGATTTCTTCCTTGGGAACGATGCCCAGTTATAGCGTATCCCAATTCGAGACAGAATCGTTTTCCCGAAATGTATTGTCCACTTGGCTCATCATATTGACTGTCCCATTGACGAAAGATTGGAACTCCCTTTCCCTTGGGCGTGGCTACGTAATGCTCTCCAGTGTAAGTCGGAAATTCTACAATAATAAATTGAACAACTTTATCCTCAGGAAAACATAAATCTTGCTCCCCTTCTTCCGTACGATCCGTGTTTTTATAGACGACTTGGAGAACAACTCCAGCGCTCCCGTTACATAATCCAGCGGCTACGCACAAATTTTTTTGTAAGACGATTGGGCAGCCAGTAGCTATTTCTAACGTTTGAAGCCCATTATCAATAACAATAATTTCGTCGGGTGTATTGGTAGCATGAAGCATGTTCCTGCCAAAAATAAAATGTTTAAATTGTAAATGTATAATTGATATTTTATTTAAAATTTTAATTAACGCATTAATAATTTATCTACTACCTGTTGTGCTCAAATACTTGTCTCCGCAAAGGAAATATATGCAACGAGTTGCGAAATAGTTCTTGTTCTTCATTTGAAAGGTTTTTGAGCTGTCGCGAGCGAATGAAATTTAGATCGTGTTCATTGCATTCGTAACGCTTTAGCCTCCCTAAAAACTCACGAAAGTATTTTTGTTGCTCGCTTTCACCCCCCTGACGAAATTGTTTATCAAGTATTACAACCTTCTCAAATGATTTATACAGTTTGTATACATTCTTTAACTGTGGATTGCGTGATTTACTGTGGGGGTAATACAGCGGTGTATCAGCCACTGGAAATATCTGGTATATATCACCCAATAAAATGACTGACTTTCCTCCAAAATATTTATCTTCGTTATTCGGATCTACTTTCCTCAAAATCATATCAATTTCCTTTAACATGTTTTGTCCTATTAGTGATACCTCATCTATACAAACTATGGATACATTTTTAAGTTTTGCTTTCTGTTTTTCTAGAATAGATTTGTCCGACTCACTGCCACTTTCTCTGACACTATCCTCTGCTGATTCATTTTCTGTAGCTTTAAAGCAAGGCAAAAGAAATGCAGAATGTATTGTTGTCCCACGAATTAAATTGCTAGCCGTCCCTGTAAAGGAAGCTAGTATATAATCAAAATCTGGACACTGTTGCTTTTGTCTATCAAACAGAAACTTTAAATGAGATATCAAACTCGTTTTCCCTGTCCCAGCCTCCCCAAGGATTAGCAATTTAATCGGGTCGTTAATTTGGTCTTTTAGAGGCTTTTTAATGTGATGTTGAATTAAATTTACCACAAACTTTTGTTTTTCACTTAAATTTTCAAATGCTACTTTTGGATCAATTGGTAATGAAGGATTTTTTGACCAAATTTTTTTCCATTGCTGGAAAACTTTCTCGTTGACTTGACTAGGGTGAAACTCCATGGCTTTGTCAATGTAGCAACTTTGTTACTAAACCTTTTGCAGTGACAAGCAAAGTAAAAATGTGTAGCTTGTTTCTAAAAAAGAAAACTCGCAGGCGGAAATATACGTCCAAGTTCAAAGTATAAAGCAAAAGGCTAAAAATCGAAACTCGCAAAGCTATTGTATATAAGTAAGGTTGCTGAGCAAAATCAGCGTTCATTCCATAAATTTCTACATAACAGTTGAGAGTTCTCTTGAATTGAATCACTTTGCTCAGAGCATCATTACATACGGCTACTACAAAAACCAACATGGCAAGCAAATCTACCGATTCGAACGTCAAAGGTACTCTAGTGAGAGAGAGCGTGTTCACAAAAAATAAGTTTTTTTATCGTTCTAAATATCAAATATTCGTGTTATTGTAATTTAAAATATTTTTGTTTTTGTACAGCTACTAGTCGAATCATCCGACCGAAATTGGCAAAGTTTGACCCTTTCTCTAGAACGGTTAAAAAGAACGCGATGCAGGACCAGTGCACCAATTGGAGCTTCTTTGAAAATGCTGACTGTATTATGGTAATATTCTTTTTAAAAAATTCTGCTTGCAATTTGTAACGTATGAGAATTTTACCATAATTGTTGTGGTAGTATTTTAAAACAATAATTAATCAATAGATTGACGATGATATTTCGGGCCGTACTGCTCACAATCCAGTGCATCGAGTGGAGTTTTTCTACATTGGTAGACCTACAAGCGCAGGCAAACCTACCGTGGTAAAGTTTTCTTTTTACCAGGGAGCTAAAATTGCAAACTTTTTGGCAACAATCCTCGAACAGTGTGCAGAGACGCAGGAAATGAAACTAATTCAGGGGCTAGAAGACTGTCCACTTATTCCATACCTACGAGGAAAGGAGGATCGCACATACTCTGCCAAAGATGAAAACCGCTTGGAGTTTTGGGCTCATCCCGACTTGGACTTGGGAAACGTTAAAGTCAGCGTCCTACTGAACAAAACACTGGGTCAGCCAGAGGTTTTAATGAACTGTCCGGTTCCCATGGAAACGAGCAGCAAGCTTAAAGGTAAAAATATTAATATGATAATATATTCTGACTACGGTGTACTGTAATGCACTAAAATTAGTATAATTTGTGTATGTGTACCATTCTTAATCATAGGATGGCCGGGGCCAGTAATTGGATTATCTCTGGCTGCATGTGCGAATCTGGAGGCTTTCATCACGGCAAAAAGGAAGGACAATATTGATTTTTACATCCCAGTCCGTTCCAAAACAAACAGTGGATATGAGGGAGAGGAAGGAAAACTGGATGAGGCAGATGCAACCCAGGAGAAGGAATAAATTCCAGCGAAACGATTTTCACTCTTTAAAATCCTTGCATGGAATCTCAGTAGTGGTAATGTAATGTAATGTAAGGTTGGTTGTAAGGTTGTAGTGTTAATACCTTGAACAGCGTTGATATTTCCAATTATCTATTATATGTAGATGATATTTCATGCGGCAAGTTATGAGTAATGTACAATTATATTTATTTGTCAAAATGATTGCTGAAATAAAACAATTATTTAGAAAATATTGGCATTTTCCAACTCAATTTTTATTGGACAAACTTACTTGCAATCCATTAAATTTAAAAAAATACATGAATCACATTGAATTATTGAAGCTCACTCCTTATTGAACAACAATACATAAAAAACACCGTTATAGTCATACGAAAACTCACTGCACAGCTTATAAGTATTTATTTAGAAACTATTGGCATTTTCCAACTCAAATTTTATTGGACAAACTTACTTGCAAACCATTAAATAAAAAAAAACATGAACCACATTAAATTACTGAGGCTCGCTCCTTATTGTACAAAATACATAAAAAACACCGTCATATTCATACGGAAAATCTCACTGTACATCTTAGAAAAGTTCTTATTTTCCCGTGAAAGGTTGAACGCAGCTGAAATCAAAGTCTTCAAAATTGTATTCGTCGGTACCGGGTGCCTCTCCCTCCCAAGCTTGGATGGTCCTGTTCACGGCTTGAATGAACTCGTCACAATTTCCAACATCTCCAGCGCCCGCATTCGTCTCATCAGAATTGTTGATGCACTCAGTAGTAGTAGTGCTGTCAGCAGGAATCTCATCAACTTCCTCAATTTTATCCAGTTTTCCCACAATCTCCACACGTTTGGTAGATTTTAACCACGGGATGCTCTCGAGCGGTACAGCTTTCCCTAATTAACAAGTGCATAAGCATGTATAGTGGGAAAATTTACGCGTTCAAAGAATACACTTATTTATTATAAAATACGCTTTGAAAAAGATACTTATATTATTATATTTAAGAGGTACCTTTATTGTCCACGAATCGGATTTTTTCTCCTGACACTAGACAAATCTCGTTTTCATTTCCACGAGTCCTTTGCTCCTCCACAACATTTAGGATTTCTAGCGTAGTTGATGATGATGGGTACGCTCGTTTCTTCAGAGGCAAAATACGCTGATTTCCATACGCTTGAGCAGACGTGGATGGAGCTTCATCATCAAATGTTGTTGTTTGTGACTGACATATAGATTCTTGACTGTTTTCTGCAGGTGTAGCCTTCGGAATCCAGTCAACTGATGAAAAGGGTCTCAGGACACCTTGACAATCCTTCCATACAATTTCCTCCCCTGAAGCTAGCTTAATAACACTTCCATGAATGAGTTTTGAACCCTTTCGAATGTATTCCTGTGTGGCAATTTGCACTTCATCTTTTCTTGCAGTGTCTATAGCCCTCTTCTTGGCTTCAATCCATCCAGTCTTCTTTTCTAACAATTTTGGTTTGACTTGTTGTTGTTTTTGGATATTGGTTGATTCAGACACTGACAATTTCAATCCGGAACACACATGTTCTGTGTATGCAAAAGCCGACCGTGGCTTGCACTCAACTTGGTTGATTGATGAGTAGGAGTTGGAACAAAATGCTACAGGACACTTTATGTTGACATCAAAGAAGTCATGCGTTGGATTGGCACGCTTACGTTCCAATTGGTTTTGGGAATAGTGTAGAAAACACTTGATATGCATCCAGTGCTCGCAAGATAGTTTTCCATCGCTCTTGTTTGCAATGCGTACAATTGAATCAGGTGACCAATTAAGTGGACACTCTGAATCAAACTCTTTCATAATGTCACAGTACTCTTCACCGTTGACGGTTTTTATTCCTTTCAACGATTGCTCCTTAAAAAGAACAAATGTAATTGCTCCTTCCGTAAAAATATTTTTCTTGCAAACACTACAGATGAGTTCACGGATTTCACGTTTCAACGGCATTTTCTGATTTAAATATGCAGTTGTGGAACCTTGTAAGATTTTGAAAAGATGGTACTATCACTGAACCTGACCAATCTGTAATGAAGTTCGTTTTTTCCAGTTTGCGTTTATAAATAGTATTTTTATTGAAAGTTAGAGTCGACTCCATTCATTTGAGGGTTGACAAAAATCATAAAAGCATGACTTCCTTCGGAAATGACTCCCAGAATGCCCTCGTTGGTAAGTCCACAATCGGTTCTTATTACTTTAACAATATAACATTTGATTTATTGAAATCTTTAAAAGCTTTGTTGCTATGTGGGGTTGGGAATCCGGTGTAATCCACTGCACATCTACCTATATTTAAAGCGTTAAGCGCTGGGTCAGTTGACTTCCTTGTCAAGAGTATGTCCGGTCGCTCTGTCTTGTGCTTGGTCGGATGCTGAGTCGGTTGCTCAGTCAGTCGGTTGCTGGTTCAGTTGCTGAGTCGGTTGCTGAGTCGGTTGCTGAGTCGGTTGCTGAGTCGGTTGCTGAGTCGGTTGCTGAGTCGGTTGCTGAGTCGGTTGCTGAGTCGGTTGCTCAGTCGGTTGCTCAGTCAGTCGGTTGCTGGTTCAGTTGCTGAGTCGGGTGCTGAGTCGGGTGCTAAGTCGGTTGCTATGTCAGTTGCTATGTCGGTTGCTGAGTTGGTTGCTATGTCGGCTGCTGAGTCGGTTGCTGAGTCGGTTGCTGAGTTGGTTGCTATGTCGGTTGCTAAGTCGGTTGCTATGTCGGTTGCTAAGTCGGTTGCTAAGTCCGTTGATGTGTCGGTTGCTAAATTGGTTGTTTAGTCGTTGTTTAGTCGATTGCTCAGTTAATCTATGATACAATAATTGCTGATGGTGCAACTAATTTTCTAATTATTATACTTTTATACATCAATCGTAGTTTCTGTGTAACAAAACGATCTATATGACGACAAATGTGTACATTGGCTTCAATAATAGTAATTTTAATGCCAAGTACAGAACCATTGCAATATACTGTCCTAAGAAACTATTCAACACTGTGGACCCTAATATTCGTGAGAAATTATTTTCTTTTGTTTACTTTTGAAATTAAAAAATGAATAGTTTGCGGTTAATTAACTTCAGAATATGTATTATTTTGCAAACTTTATTTTTGGAGTGTCATTTCCTCAACAATTGTCAGGCATGTGTATCATGTAGCTACATATACGTCCAATTGACTAATTTTTACTTCCTTGTTTCGTGCAGTCGTTGTCACACTTGGATTTAAACCTTTTCAGTGCGATCATGAGTTTTAAATACTGTTCGTCAATTGATAATTTATTCGGTTTTCATTGGAAGTTCATTGTATGTATTGATGTCGAAATGCATGGTCGTTTAAACAATCCGAATGTTTTCTTCATTCAGTATGGCGGACGTTGGCATTTTTTAGCATAATTCTATGAATTGGAGTATTTTGAAGTTCCGTTAAAAGATTTGGATGGATTAAATAAACTATTATTATAGTTTTTAACATATTTTATAATATACAATTTAAGGGGTAGTTTACCAATTAATATATGTCAGTAACCGCATAACAATTATGTTACAACCGTATGTATTAATAGACGTTGACATATAAACGTTGAATTATCTTTTTGAAATGATCTGAAAATTAATGAATTTGAGATGCTTATTAAAGTATTAACTGAGCTGTGGTAATAGGTGAATACAGTGCATGTGTCATGCTTGGAGTACAACTGAAAAGTACATGTGGAGAGTGTGGAGTGTGTGGAGAGTGTGGAGAGTGTGCTTATTCGGATATCTCCGCTGGTGCGTATTCGGGTATCTCCGCTGGGGCGTACTCGGGTATCTCCGGCGGATCGATACCCGAAATGCCAGGGGGCTCTTTCGGGAGCATGAAATCCATAATAAGGAACTACTAATACGTAATCAAAATTGTTTATTTCTTAAAATAAGGTTAATAATACAAATATGTATGCATGCATTTGTACAACCATTTTCCTTAATTCAAACGAGAACTACATTTTCCATGCATTGGGCAGCACATATTGCCTGCTGTGCGCTACTGGCCAGGTTAACTATTTGCTGCAGGCCCAGGTAAGCAACCATTGCTTTGCCTTCTGTCTCCCACTGTTTCGGGAGTTTGTAAGGCACATGTGTACAAAATAGTATATTATGCCAGCAATGGAGTTAGTGGTCAACATCTTAAGGCCCAGCATGACGCTCTTATACTGTCTTGTATATAAAAACTCGGTAAAGTAGGACTTTTAAAATTTTAGCAGTTGAATTCTTCCATTGTTTGATTTAGGCCTGCCCTATCCAGACAATTTACAACTTACATTTTAGGGACTGTTCCAGTTAGGAGAAAAATAGTATTCGCAAGTTGAAGCCATTTGAAATAGTAGTTCAAAATTAACGTATCAATTGATTTGTTTAAAAATATCAAACCAGAGAATTAGGTTAATTTCCGTGTAAGGAAAGAACTGGAAAATTATAAATCGGTTGTTATACATTATCATGCAAATTATCATGTCCATTTGGTTACGAAACTGATGTATACGTCCGCCAGAAACTGCGTGATGTCATTTTGTTCAGAATGATAGTCCCTATGCAAGTTGAAAACGAAAAAATGGGAAATATTAATTTTAAAACATTTACTACTCTGACGGGATGACCAAACCATAATTATTAGATTTATTAAAGGTGTAAACTGATTATTCCAAACAATTCGAACCCCAAATATATTCGCTATAAACAGTTGTGGAGATGTGACCGCGATGAAATCGACTTAAAACAAGTTGGTTCAGTTTGACACTTTTCAAACACTAATATAGAAATCGCGGGGAAAATTCAAATTAAAGTAAGAATAACTTGATACTTGAGATATTGATTGTAATTATTTTAGAACTGCAGTCACTTTTAGACAAAATGTATATCGTTTCAGGAGGACCGGTTTGCGATGATCATGAGAAAGCAATGCTTGTGATAGCAAGAATCTAATTCATTTACGATGTTGAAGTGAAGGATGTAAGTAATTACTCCATGGCGTCAAAAACCTATGTTAGAAAATCTTAGTAGAAACGTCGGGCTCAGACTGTTTTAAAAACATGTAGCTGAAGACAGCCTCAAAAATTTGTAGGGTCAAAAATACTGAATTAAAAAAAGCTTAAAATTATTAGGTTGCAGCTGGTTTGATTGATTGTATTGACGCCAGAGTAACATTGAATGCAAAGGACTGTTATCTTATTGGCCAGTAAGCCATTTTGAAAGAACGGTTCACCACTGGAATTGCCTGGTTAGAATTCGCATTGCATATTTTGGTGAACACAAATGATAATTCTATGGCAGCTGATGGTGTCTGCAATGAATTAGTTGCCGCTGAGATTCAAGTGAGTTCTTCAATGCGAATACAATTTTTTAATATATGAAAAATGTCGTTGACTTAATTCTAAAAAGTACCATTTTCATCTGCGAAAACATTTAAAGAGCATAGGTTATGAAATGGAAATGGTGCTTTTTAGAATTTAACCAACGATATCTGTATATGCTTAAATACCCCTGAAAACTAGCATTACATTGATGTTGAAACAATTCACAGGAATACAATCTGGGCTTTAAAAAAACCATTATAAATTGGAAACTTTATATGTTTCAAATATGCGTCTCCATTTCGGCAAGTTTTCGGATAAAATTATTAAAAAATGATTAAAATGATCATCTGCAACCTAATATTATAAATATGTTTTAAATTCCAAATTTTTTCTTGAGTAGTCTTTTAGTATTTAGGAATCGATTCACATGTTCTGGTCATTGAATTTTCAGCACGACGAAGAGCATCCCAAGAACAGAATTGTGGATTACAATTTTTTCGTAAAACCCCTCAGTCAATCTCCTGACCCCTCCCACAGAATTCCGCATAGATTCCTGTACGATCAAGAGCTGAAGAAGGACTGGAATATCAACAAGCATTCCGACAACAAGTTATGGCAAGTTTGTGCCGGGAAAATTGAACAAGTAAGAATCTTGGACAATTGTAACAACTAGGTAGAACATTTCTCTAGCTTTTGTGAATATTTTCCAGAATTTTTTCGAAAATTTTAAAGAGAGATTTTTAAGATTTAAAAATTGATGCAATGTTGGGAATTTTGAACTTAATTCACTTTAGTGTATAACGCTGGTCTAAAATCCATCGACATTGTTCGAATTTCATACAGTTTAGAATACGCATGTTATTTTAAATTTCCCGGGTTTTGCGCAGACATGAAAACATTACAAGTACACTGGGTCTATGTACCTTGATTGCAATCCTTAACTATCACTTTGAAATAGACTCCTGAAGTAAAATCAGAGCTGTTTTGTTGGTACGAAACGGAGATCCACATGACGTACAAGATTGGACCAATCAAAGCCAAAATCCATTCTCTCAGCAACATGTCCGCAGTTATTCACTACCACGACGTTTTAAGCGCCAGAGCAGTGGAGGAGCTGAAAGTACACACGTATAACAAGCCCAGCCGACTGTTCATTGCTACTGGGGATTACAATCCCTTCTCAGGTTTAGTCCTGAGGAAGGTTGACACTGCCATGGCTAGCAATTTATCCCAAGTGACTATGGATCTAATGTTAAGGATCACTGGGTACAAAAAACCCCCTGAGAGTAGACCCATCGACGGACACTATTTTGTCTACGGACCAGGAGCTGCTCGAGGACGCCATTGGGATATCGTCAGCAATTTTATACCTTCTACAATTAGTTCCAGTCTGGAAAAACATGAAAAATTGTATTCAAAAGGTTCCTGGTTATTTTGCAGGTGTACGGCCCGTTCACAAATGTTGCAACCTTTGTATTTTACGTAAGTTCTTCTTTTGAATGTTAGCCGCTTCCATCATTTTTAAAATTGTGAATCGGACTAAACCTGAATTTTAAGTAGTGAATCAGTAAAATATTTTAAATATAATGATGATGCTAATTATTTTTGCCTTTGGGATTTGTGCAGCTGTCAAACGTTGAAAATAGAATTGAAACAGCATTTCCACGTTTAAGGGTCAAAATTGCTTCGGAAAAAGGTTCTATGATTTCTACGAAAAGTTGATAAATGGAATGAGCATGCGTCATGCCCTGTTGTTTTTGGAGAGAAATGGAGTAAGTAACGCAAATGTTACGAATACAGAACTGGAAGTGTCCGGATTCATCAACCTAACAAGAAAGTCAGCTATACTGAAATACATTGAGTTTAATGGAAATCATTTTTAATTTTTCCAGTATTCGCCCCCGATGCTGTTGAAGGGGATCAGTACCAGCTCCACAGTCATTTGAAGCGCAGTACACCTTACGAAGTTGTGGTCAACGGCAAACCCATACAATAAATTTTAAACGAATTCAATACGTATGGTTTTTATTTACAGTAATAACAACTGTACCGCTAAACATTATTCATCTAAAGGCAGGTAATTACGATCTGTGTTTTTAAAATCATGTAATTCCAAATACATAATCCAACAATTGCGTATACTGTGATTTAATGCTACGAGTTTATTATTCGCCGGAATGAAAATGGGTATTGAAGTTCATCAGTGGATTTTAGACACAAAGTTCGATTAACTGTCTGTTTAAATTTTTAAGGATTTATGCTGCTCCTATGGGGAATCTTCAATTATACTGGAATATTTCTTTGAATCTTTGCATTCTTGAAAAATTTTCGCCTGCAGTACGCTTCAAACTTACCGCTGACATAGGAAACGTGCCCACAAATTTTCATAGCTTGATAAAAAATTGCCACCCATTTTATGTCTTTTTTGCGGGAAAATGTCAACCGCCCTAAAGAATTTAAAAAAATCTGGACTTGACTTGAAATTCTCAGAAATTTGCCAGTTTAAATCACCGTAAGTAGATATTTCGATCAGGTAAAAACAGAAAGGAAAAGCGGAGAAAAGTCAATAAGTTAGAAGCAGCGTTTGCATGAAATTTGAGCTGATCTGTACTGATTTTACAACTCTTGGTAAATTTTACAAGTATCTGATTTTGCAAGTGGAATCTCGTCCTGTGCAATCTCTCGAACCTACCTTTTTCCAGAAAAATCACACATGCGTAATCCCGGAGCTAAAATACTTGAAAAGTAACCTATAAGAAAAAACTTTAGTCCTGATCTTACGTTGAAAATTCTAGTAAACTGTTAGCAGTAATCCTGACTGGAAACATTTTGGTAGCATCTCCGTAATCATTGCCTAAGATATTTAAAATGGAATCAAGTCATCACAATCTAAAAATTTGGTTTCTGGCAAGAATCCAAAGGCTGTAATCCGCAAAATCTTTTAAAACGATAGTAATTATCAACCCGTAATCTAACATTTAGTTTATGTAATCCTCCCAGCCTTGATCACAACGTTCTATGGCTCAACGTTACTATAAGTGTTCTGTAGTGATGACAACATGACATGCAAATACGGACACCTGAACTACTTTTGATTTACGTGATTAGAGCTTCTCATGTTGCTTCACACAAATACAATTAATTTAATGGGAACTTTTGTGGCCAAGCAGTTGTTAAAAATCAGCTAATGCAAATTACTAATTAAATGAAGCACTTCCTATTCTTATTGTTTCCAAATTTTCTTATATAAACATTTTAACATCAATGAGCACATAAACTAAAAAATATTATCAAAAGAAAGCGTTTGAACAAAATCCTGCCCAGAAAACATTTGCATTTTAAAACATGCCGACATTTTAAAACTCATTTCTTCATTGTAAAAATAAAAACCCTATTGATAAATCTTCAGCTGCTTTATTGACCATCGAAACGAAAACATTTTTTTTTAAATTAGAAATTTTGAATTTGAGTCTACCATTGCTGCAATATAATTTTTATAGTAGCATTTACGTACCATAGTTCGTTTCTAACGATCACTTAATCTTGAAACACTGTGCGTTTGCCTCGACGGATATTAATTCCATTAAACATTACTTGCGTGTTACACAAAAATTTAGGGCATATAATTAAGTATTTAAACACGTAGTCAATATTATTAAGGTTCCGTGGCCATTCCTCCTTGCCACCAATTAGTTTTGAACTCAAATTTCCCCAAGTCAATTCATTCGTTCTATAGATCCAGAAATACGAAGTTAGAATTACTAACTGAAGCTACCTAAAATTTAACAATATTTTGCCAACATAACGACAATCGTCGGACTTTTAATCTGCCATTGCTGTACGTCTTAAAACGAAAACTTCAACATGTTCTTTGAACTTGTGCAGTTGGTGTACTGGGAAGCTGCGTTTTACAACTGTGAGCAGATCCTCTACACATCCAGCCTGATCATAACAAACCTAGACCAGGCAATCTACCCTCATGTTTTGTTCAATGACAAACTGAACCGGGTATTTAGCGCTATGGAAGTATTTTTAACACTGGAGGACCAGAAGCCGAAGAACTGTAAAGCCCTCTTATTTCTTCACAGTGTGCCAGGTTGGCGTAGCAAAGGAGAATCCTGCGCGTACATGCTCAAAACAAAATACTTTATTTTGCCAGTCCGAAGAGGCATATCCTACTTCACCGTCGTGGTCAGTGATAAGCGAGCTGAAAAATGCGTTCAAAGTATCCGTGGGATATCTGAAGAATATACACGATACGATGATTTCAGTTGGTTGAATTATATGGTGCTGAAGCCCTTAACCACGCAGAAAACATTTGCAACAAAATCTTACATTTCCCACTGGTTCATTCAGTGTTTCAGTTGTTTGAATATTCGCAACACTAAAGTGTACCTGGAATTATCGCATTTCAAGGAAAACCCAATGCTGTTTCGACGCCAGACTGAGATCACCTTCGATAACGTTCTGCGCCATTTGACATTCATAGATTATAAAAACTACGGTTATGATGAAATTGAAACGAAAGTATATGATGAGGCTAGAGCTTCAAAAAGTAAAGGCAAATCGATTTTCACTCAACGCGACATTCGGTTCTCCAATCAAATCATATTTGGATTGTCATATGAAAAATTTTCAAATTCTACCTTTCCGTCCGGCGTGGAGTTCCAAACATCCGGAAATGCTAAATGGTATTTTCAGGTTGATGACGGAGCATTAACGAGATATCCGGGAGCACTCCCCGTGCGCAGCGATGGTTTCAAATTCGTCTCTTGCCATGGATTAAACAATACCTTGACGTATCACATTTATATCCAACCATTTGACAACTTAGTCTGGTATTTCATGTTTGGTTTCATTTTACTAACTGGCCTTGTACTTCAGTTCGAGTCACACTCGGGATTTCTGAATCGGTATGAGGTTTTCATGCTGCCGGTAAGATCACTTCTGGAGATGGTTGACTTGACCGAGGTCTCCGTCCCAAGAGCTATGAAGTTGAAGTTCATCATGAGCCTGTGGCTTCTTGCAACAGTTGTTCTGAGCAATGCTTACAAAGGTGTGATCACATCTGACCTAACGGCAGAGAAACCCATGCAAGGTTTGCGCACTTTCTCCGAACTTAAAGGCGTAGATATAATGCCCGCATTTACAAAAGAAATCGGGAAAAATGCAGGGCGTATGCTGAGAAGATACGGGAAAAAACCGGACAAAAATGGAAGAGTTCATGTTGGGGTAACTATGCCCATACTTGCAGTAACGACCATCGGCTATAATATCGCTTGGGCAAGACAAACAATTGACCACTTTCGTGGACCATTTCATTTGAAGTATAGAAAACAGGTTAATAATTTGATGAAGCGCTTAGTCGTCCCAGCGAACATTGATGAGGTATCTATGGGGGAGGAGCTATCCAAATGTAAAAAATTGGCGTACATTAATTACGAACGCAAGATCCTGAATTTTCAGGTACCCAAAAGCAGGCTGCGCACAATCCGCTCGAAGCCGTTCATTGTGAGTGAGGAAAGTATTTTTAAGCATCTGTATGGTTGGGGGTTTCCAAAAGCTAATGGGAATTACTTGTTCGTTTTCTTGAGAAATGTATTGGAGTCTGGGATTTTCTTGTGGGTCGAGAATCGATTTGATAGTTTGGAAGAAAGCAAATACGACGTAAAATATTTGATTGAGCAACGGCGTGGTGCGGACGATTTGGAATTTGGCTCGAACTTTGTTCAAACACTGTTCGCCATATTTGGATTTCTTGCTGCAGTTTGTATAACCTGCTTGATAATTGAATACGTGAGCATATCTGCAAATTCTTTCTACATTTTCACACGCTAGAACATTAAACCAATGGAACTAGACGATTGAAAATTTAGTGTCAGTAATGGTTTAGATTATGTACTGAATTAAATGTTAATCTCTACTAGTGTTTCTGTCGGTGCAAGTTTTGGGAATAACCGAACTTGCAATTACAATTATAATTGATAATGCAAGTACTGGTAATGCGGTAACTGGTACTTGCTAAAATGCTGCAATTAAATCATGCAAATAACCGAAGTTGAACTTGCAATTAGTTCATAAGTTACTTGCAGTTGATAAGGCAATTGCAAAAACATTTGGCAGTAATTGCACCGATAAGTACAATTGCAAGTGCAATTGCAATTTGTAATTGCAAGTTAACTGATATACAGTATACATTGTCAGCGAAGAGGCAAAATGATCTGTGCATTTTGGATTCGTGGCAATATGATATTCATGTTTCACTAAATTGAACAAAGTGTATTAAATAAAATGATCTAGATGCAATGCATAATGAAAGGTGCACAAAGGAAATAGCCTTTCTTTCAGCCTTCCAAGGCTAAAATATTGTAAAATTTCTTCCTTCAACATATATTTACAAGAAACACTTAAAATATTAGTATAACTATAATGTATACATATTTATATAATCTATAATTTTGATGCTAATCAAAAATTCACTTAGATAAATTTGCCTCCTTACCAACGGAATTGTACACTCACAATCAGTACAATAATTATTACACTCATTGAGACATTACTCTTGATTATTATGTACATTTGTTATCAGAGCGGAATGACTTATTGAGGCATTTTGTGGAATTTTGCGCTCAAATTCGAAACGGTTGCAAGTTGCAATTAAATTGATAAGTCTATTTAAATTGCAACTTTTTGCAGGGCAATCACTTGCAATTGCAATTGAATTTTTATCAATTTCAGTTGGGCATAACCGGTAATTGCAAGTATTTAATGCTTGTGTAATTGCAATTTAAGTACACAGAAATTGCACTTGCATCGGCAATCGCAATTCCCTGGTGTAAAATAACCGTAATTGAACCGAACTTGCAAGTGCAATTAGTAATTGCGGTTAACTTGCAATTGACAAGAAACACTAATCTCTACCAATTAAATGTATTGCTTAAGTTTGCATGTGAAAACTTGTATTTGAACTTTCATACGTTGGCCATGAAAATTTGTATCATTATGTGTTAACTCTTAAGCTGAACAATCATCAACGGGAGTTTACGTACACGACCTGAATTTTGCTGAAGGATTTTAAATGTCCCACTACAGTCGACTTTCTTTATAACGACGTCAATAAATCTCCCAAAAAGTGGCGTTATAAGGGAACGACGTTATAGAGGCACATAAAATAAATAACGATTTAATTGCAAATTCTTTGTTTTTAGTTAAATTGGACTCATGTCTCGTTTCATTGCAGTCATACATATAGTATACTATATGTCTATGCAGAATGAGAATAAAAATAGTTAATATTGATTAATAAATAGTCAAACTTTTCAAAGTGAGCCAAGCCACAAACGCCGTCAAAAACAAAGGTCAGGATTGAATAAAATATTTTCTGAATCTCAATACGACACGTGTCAGATCATTTACAAACGTTTTTAAACAAGGAAAAATGTAACTCCGTTACAACTATGAATATCAGTTATTTACTGGATGAGAAAATAAATCTAAAAGCTTGGAAATGTGGAATTTCCTGGATGGGACTTAGACAATGTCTTTAACCACGCTTGCACATAAATTTACAATTATACGTTCCTCCCAGTCTTTTATAACGTCGCTTTATAATAAGCCAATGCAATTATAGTGAAATTGAAGCGTAAAAAACTTTAAAATGACAGCACCAGTATGTTATTTAGCTAGGTTTAACGCTTTGCAACGTCAACATGACGTTATAAGGGTACATTTTTTACCTTACGGCTACAAAAAAGCGACTTTATAAAGGAACTGGTGTTATAACGAGTGACGCTATAAAGGTAAAAATTATCATGTAATGTCGCTTGGGAGGAACCCAGGATGACTTAATAGGGAGAGTGACTTTATAGGGAGAGACGCTATAAGGAGAGTCGACTGTACCTTGGACGAGCAGTGCAGAAACATCTCATTGTCAGCTTGTATTATGCAGAGACCAGACTTTGTTTACGAGATGGTAAAATTTGCAGTGTGAACAATTTACTGAATACAATCAAAGCGACCATATATTCATGAATCTCGGTTCCCTCAATTTTTTGGGTGGGAGCATTTCTTCCGGCATCGACTAGAGACGATGCTATCAAAGGACAATCGAAATATTTACCAATTCCTCTTTCTTCCCAAGTCTTTTCGACCATGTAGATATATTGTATATACAGTAAAACCTGTATATAATGGTTTTCCTAGGGACGCCAAAATTTGACCACTATAGACAGGGACCACTGTATAAGTATATAGTGGTCAAAAGTCACTATATAAACATACATATACAGGTATACAAGCAGGAATCCAGCAGTTTGAATTGCATATGTTATTGACAACCAGCAATTTTACACTTTTTTAAAAATAATCACTAATTTACTTCTAATTGAGACTTCGAATTTTCACCTTGCCAAGGGAATCTTGAAGAATACTGCAATGATCTTCAAAGCACCTTGCCTTTTAGGCATTTTCCATAGAGAAATTGGGTAAAAATATTTGTCGACCTATTTATTCGACGAAGTTTCGTTTCGAATTACCTCAGGATGATTAAATCATCTGAGATCTTTTAAAGCTAATAATAATTTTTTAAAATGATTAAAAGTAACCACTAATTAATTGAAATACTTCAAAGGACTAATAATATAGCCAATAAACCATCGTTTGATTTAGTACAAATACATGCAATATTAAACGGCTGGAGATAAAAACGCCCCAAAATGCCTTTAATTGCACTAAACTCAAACAGCTGTGTCATTGGTTCGGGTTTGCGCGAGTTGTATTCCTTCGTTCTGACTGGTTGACCACTATATACAGGTGCTTTAAGCTGTATTTTGAACTGAAGTTGCATGCTCATTAGACTACTATGAACAGGTTACCACTATATAGAAAACCATTATATAGAGGGAATTCCCTATGATAAAGGATAGGAGATGGGACCGGGAAGCCAAATTTGACCACTATTGACAGGAAACCACTATATGAACGGCCATTATATACAGGTTTTACTGTATATGTGTAAACTCTGGCTTTGATATCGATTCTGCGTTTGGTGAATACCAGCTAACAACGACAATTTTTACCAACCGTGATCCTTAAGTTCCAATCCAGAGTGGATTGGTCTGTTAGGAAGATGAAGCAACTTAAACATACTCTGTACTAATTGGTGGTATATAATCCTTGGGAAACATGTTATTAAAAATTAGCAATGCCGATTATTTTGAGCGTCTCGTTTTGCAATGCGATAAAACTTAGCAAACTAATGTCATGCCATTCGAAGAAACTGTTTAAGGTGTTTATAAAGACTTGTTGCAAACTTTTAACTCCGTGGTTTCTTTTTATTAAGTCGTGTGAATTCTATTTATCTTGTCATTAAACGTCATTGTCAAAAGTACAGGTAGTTCTTTTTAAGATTTTCAATGACACCCTCCCAAAAACGGCATAGTGAGAAGTGTGCAAGGAATTTACAATGCCAAGGTCCCATTAACAATGAAAATTTTCTCATCCATAAATCAAGCTTAAATTAAACTGATGCTTCCTTAAATCCTTCCTATAGTAACACTGTATTCCAATGACGAAACATAAGTAGATACCTTTAGGAGCATTTCATTAAAAGGTAACTACTTAGAGACTACTTACTTATTAGAAGGCTCATCCTTTGTAGGTTCACACATAATTACAACAAAAAGTATATACATAAATGTAAACTTCATTTACGTGTTATACATTATTTTACTGTATGTACATATACATTCAAGAGTTATTCCTACCAAGGGCACATTACATGATGAACATTACAAATTACCTCAATCGGAGTTGTGCTATGTAAATTTGCAGAGATTAATGAGAACAATTGATAAAATGATTATGTAATTATCTCATGTTTCACAAGGGATGCCCTTATACGGAAATATCACTGTGTCTGGCCTGAAAGGAAAATTCCTTAATTACTCTGTAATATCAAAAAAAATTATTTGGACTTGATTTCTTGTCCAGTTCACTATTAAAAAATTATGAAGCACATTGCATTTGACAGGAAAAGTCTTATAAAGGAGAAAAATTAGTATCGTATAGTTCACATGAATAAATTCTAGCGATGTTTAATAATATGTGTGAAAGCAAAAGTAAATTAAATATAAAATCCTATACAGAAACTTGTTCCATTACTGACGTGCTTTTGTAGGTAATCCCAACTCTGAAGTCTTATTAAAAAAAATACTTTTTTAGGAACCGAATTGTACAAATATCTACAGTCGATAGGAATCCCAGCTGTATAAGAGCTGTGTTCAAATGTTGTCATAGCTAATATAGCCTTCCTTCATCAGCAAGATCATATTTGCTCTCTCACATTGTCAGTGTAACTTTTGGTTCTTGCTTCAGACCTGTAATCTCTTGAAGTTTACTCTGTAAATCAAAGTTCTGGGAATACAATAGCGTCAGCCATTTACATTTAAATACATATGAAATTCCGGTACCTGTCACACCTAGAGTAATAGCGAATGGTTTGAGTCTGATTGTGAGAAGATCAAAGAGTCACGACAGATCCTCTCTATTGCTTGGAAGCCAAACATACAGAAAAAGCCGTTAGAAAAGATGATGCTATAGGTTTAGTTTTAGCTCGTGCATATGCTTACTCACAAGAGAGCCTCAGGGTCACCATCGGAAGAGTCTTAAAGCGAGAGTCCCAAACTATCATTATGCATCCGGATGGGCCAGACAGAAGTATTGAACCCATGTGAGTCGTACATACATAGGTGGAAATTTGCACACACGAGCCGTTGTTAATTTTTTTACTTATTTTTTTGGCACGTGTAATGAGATAATATGTACAGCATCTTATTCACACGCATATCTGAATATCAGGTTGTACAGATTCACAAACGGCTTATTTGCAAAATGACAATGATTGCGTCCATTCCCCTTGACTTTATATAAAGTCCGTTGATCGTTCCTGGTTCCAGAAGCAATTAGTCTTTCTTCTTGAAATAACTTCTGATTTTATTGTTGGTTATTTTCATAACCCTACCATTGGATCTATTTAAAATCTAAATTCACATAATATTAATCATGTTACATTTTAAGGACTTTCGTCTATTTATACAGTTTTCTTTAGAAATCCTTTATCTATTCCTGTACGCAGTATTTACAAGGAGTCGAAGTTTCCTCAAAATTGTTTTCCCTGGATCTCCAAAGAGTTTGAAGGATCAAGTGGTTCTGGTGAGTGGATACAAAAAAATGCTTTTGGCTTCTGTAGGATGTCTGAAAATTCTGAAGTAGTTAAGATTTAAAGCATAGCAAAAAAGAATCCCAAGAATTTCCAAAACAATTTGTTTCGTCATTACAGAAATGTTTTGGAAATGTAAAGCTCATTGTGGATTGTTACATGTCATAGTAATTTAACTTTCCCGCTTCAAAGGTAACTGGCGGAGCTAATGGGATCGGAAGAGCTATATGTTCTGAATTGGCACGAAGGGAGAAGAAACAAACAATTATCATTTGGGATGTTGACCAAAAGGCCATTAACGAAACGATAGCTCTGCTAAAGTCTTCTGGCTTGAAAACTGTATTCGCTCATACTGTTGACGTCAGCGATCGATTCCAAGTTGCTGCAGCGGCTCAGAAAGTAATATTTTTAGAATTTTAATATTAAAATGTATACACATGTTGAATGTTTTAAATTATTGTTTTTTAAAACGAATTTTGAAAATCTTAAAATTCTGGCGCAGGTTCGGAAAGAGATAGGAGACGTCACCATGCTCTTCAACAACGCAGGGATTGCTGGTCATTCGTCCAAGGGCTGGAAGGAGGACCCGGAAATATTTGAAAAAGTATTTGCTGTAAATGTAATGTCCAGCTCATGGACAGTGCGGGAATTTTTGCCTAAAATGATTGAAAAGGGAACAGGTCACGTTATAGCCACTTGCTCATCTCTTGGATTCTTGCCATGCTCCTCTGGCGCTGCTTATGGGGCCTCAAAGTTTGCTCTTCGTGGATTTATGGAAAGTATGAAAGAGGATTTGAGACATGCTCCTGGGAAACCGGAAATTTCTTTTAGTACAGTTTATCCAGACATGGTCTCTACGAATATGACCGCAGGGCATGATTGTAACATTAAGTGAGTCAAATTCCTACTAATTTCCTCAAAATCTATGTACAACTTTTGACAATGTAAATTTAAGGCTTACAATTAATTGATTTTCCAGAAGATACAAGTTTTTAAACCGAGGACTGACCCCTGAGGAAGTTGCCCAGAGAGCCATCCACGGAGTTTTGCTTGGCAAAGAACATATTTACGTGCCTTCCTGGTTTGGAAGCATTCATTTTTTGATGTAAGATAATCGTCAAAATTTTTGTTTGCGTTTCAAATAACTAATTTAGTATATAATTGAGGTTAAATTTTTGAAATATTTATTTGTGCTCAATATATAGAGACACTAATGTTCCGGAATTTATAAGAAAATGTTACGACTTTGCGGGCCAGCCCGTTTTTCATCAAGAACCGGATATCCTCAAAAGTGGTTAATGTGTAGATCAAATTGCTATATCACTGTGAACTGACTTACCGTTGGCATAGTTTTCCTTTTATAAGTGTTTAATAACTTTTTATACAGGTGTATTTCCTTCAGATATAAATAAACTTTTTGTACATTTATGGCACCTGCGCAAATCTTGATTGGGGCTGTTGAAATAAAGTTTCCATAAAAAATTTACAAACCCAAGATTTCGAGGAATTTTTTCCTTGTCTTATAAAAGCGAGCCCAAATTTCGAATCAAGTGTTAGCCCAAATTTAAAGATTTTTGCATTTGCATCGTCAAACTTCGCCAGCCCAACTCTGATACAAATACAGTTAGACAAACCAACCATCCGTACAATATTACTAAAAACACAATGGAAATACTTGAACTGCCAAAGGAAAGTGCTTGAAAGTCATTCAAATGATTTTCTTTCAAAAGTTTGTTCCGACCCGCTCTGTAAAAACTCTGTTGGTAAATTTTATCCCATTTAACCCATAGCCCCAAAATTCCAGAAAATGCAAGGCGTTGAAATACATTCAATGGTATATTTCGAAACAAGCTGCTTGGTATATCAAAGAATTGCAAGTGCAACTGATCTTCAAGAAATTTATCTCGGGTAACCCAGTTGTGATGAAAACGTTTTACCCTTCCAGATTTTATTAGGTCAATAAAAATTTCCCAGTAGTGAACAAATTCCGACTCTAGAACTACAAGGGCGGTTTTCGGCTCCGATAGTTCTGAACTCAGGAACTCCCGATTTAGCTCACTCCCACATATGTAAAATATTCTTTTGGGTAAGTCTTCGAGGTAATGAATTTCTTTTAATCTATCCTTTAAAAGTGTTGGAGACGTAGGGATCTCTTCCTTAATTCTGTTTATCAAAATGCAGCTTTCCATACCTGCGCCAGAGGAGATACAATACGTTTCGGTGAGGTAAGGTTTGGTGTTTGAGAATTGACCATAAATTTTTTCGAGATAGATTTTTCTTTCGAGGGAATTTTTTGTCCGTTGATACTGTGTACCAAGTAAAATTTTCTAGATCTTTCAAATACCTCCATTTGGTTTGAAAAGGGTACCTGACGGAGTAGTCGGAACTTACAACTCCTTTGTATAAGTTTGTGAGGACGATGCTTGCAAACACCCAAAACGTGCCAATGATGGCGCAGAATTTTACAAGCAAATTATTCTTTTGGTTGGTTCTTTTTAAAGGTGTCGCGCTATCACATTGTTCTAGCAGAACTCCCGTAAACCACAGAATGTTCCAAACACCTACAAGTACAATATCAATTCTGGACCCATGCCAAAATGTCCCTACAGTAAAAAACAACAGCATCACCAGCGTTGAGAAAATTACCGCCAACCACACATGCCCATTAAACGGTTTGGTGAGCATGTTCCCATTTATAATACTGGTCACTGATTCGGAAGTTATAAATTTAAATCCTCCAAAGTATATATCCGTTGCTTCAAAATGAGACCTTGAAAAAAATATTTTTGTCTCCGTGCCCAAAATTACTTGACCATCAGTATACCTGGGGACTGAATCATCACTCAGAGTGTAATTCAAACTTTCCCACAAGTTTAGGTATATGGAGGTCTCAACGTCTACAAAATAATTGGGGTTCAATGGGAAAGTATCCGTCCGTATGTTGCTTCGTAGGACTCCTTGGTCATCCATAAACTGCACTGGCTCATACATGGACCAGTAAATGTTTTTACCACCTTCGCTAACAGTTCGGATTTGATTCATAAGACTATGGCACGACAACAGCATGCTTCCTGCAATTAGTTCGGATGGCTCGAAATCGTCCAATGTCCATTTGGTACAAGGCATACATATTAATGCCCACGATTCAATAACGTAAGCATTGCCTTGTATTTTGTCTTCAAAGGATGTAGTACACCCTATTTTTATGATTACAATTGGTGCAGAATCCAGTTTTAATTTGGCAATAAAGCGAGTGAAGCTCCGTTGTACAGAGGGAGTAACAATAAAGGCAAGGTGATTGTTGAATGATAAGTCTTTAGACTTAAAACTGAAAACAATCCTTGGGTTGTTGATAAATGCTACAATTACATTGCAATGTATCCAAACCGTCCTGTGTACAATGTACTTTGTTTTCGTACCTGTAATGGATACGGTGTTGTGTCTTTTAATTAACCGCACAGGGTGTTTGATCCCTACGAATGTACTGCCAATGTCCAGGAAAGTTGAAGAAATTTCCCAGATATCAATTAAACAGCCAGGAAAACTTGACAGTATGGGGACCAAACTCCCTTGTCCGACGACTTGTCTCTCAAGTAGTTTAACAGAAGAAGGTATTTCAGTGTAAACGATCGAATAGCAGTACTGCACAAATAATAGCGTTTGGGTTAATGTATATAGGGCATGAGTGGATGTAAATCGCATGGTTTGATCTTCAGGAATCTCGAAAAACTCTAAATCGAGTGAAATAGAGATCGAGTTTGAATAACACGGTGAGGCCAGAATATGAAATGTATTGTTTGAAATATACACGAACACTAAAATTGAGCAAGGGACTTATTTACCTCAGTCATAAATGCTGAAGGACTTTGGTAGTTAAAAATTGATTACGCACGTACCGCAAATATTTTGTGCTAAAGTGTTGAGCATAACTGTAGTGCCGACGCTAATTGGTGTGCAGAGTTATTTTGTTGTTAACATGATGAACTGTGTATACAAAAATAAAAGGTTTGCATTTCATTTTGTTCCACCTTTTTGGATTAGCCTGGAAATAATATGACAAGCGTTGATTCTGTAAGGGGACTGAGATAGCTAACAATTACATTTGTAAGGTACTACAGTAGCCAATTTGTAGATAATATACAAATATTAAGATGATTTCAATTTTGCAAATTTAAACAAGGAAAGCATTGTGTATAGTGTATAACAATTACAAGAGGAAATACTTGGTAAATCTATATCAACAAGTGGATCAAATCCCTAATACATGTGCATATGCAACTACTATAAGAAACACACATTCTTATTGAAGAGGAATATATAGTGGCATAAAAACCACAATAGAATCACCACAAAATTTTGTATATCTTGTTAGCAAATGATTTATTATCCATAGTAATCCCCCCGTCAAAAATTGACCAATCCGTACGTATCAATTGTATCTCAATATTTTTTGCACTGCAATACGATTTTGCGTGTATATACATATGTTGCGATACGAGGTTCACGCAGGCTAATGTATGTTTACAACAAATTAATTCTTGTCTACTAGAAATAAAAATTTTAAAATTTCAAAGTTCTTTGGAAAATCTCCTTGTCTCGCACGTCATAATAATCAGGCTTCGAAGGAGCTTATTCAGGTATAAATAGTTATGCATGTAGGCACAGTCAGAGATATTTAAAGAATTATTTTAATTCCATAAACTTACAACAGAGATACAACAATGTTTAGCTACATGAAACCTTAATGTAAATTGCATTTTATATGGCATAGTAAATAAATTATCATTAACATCGTGATAACTGTAGTCACAGGTCAGTGAAATAAATTTTTAAACAACCTACAACCAAATTTGCTACAAACTGGGGAATCAAATATTCTATGAATCACAGGTCTGGATCCTATGATATTCGCTATTGAAAGTTTAGCACTTATACTTACGTTTAAAGGTATATCCTTTCGAAAAAAATTTCAGTTCCTGGTCCCAAAGCAATCTATCTGTCAGTATACCTCCGGTTTGGAAAATTTCTCTGAGTGAAATTCAAACTTTCCCGCAAGTTCAGATGTATGGCAGTCTCAACGTCTATAAACTGTTTGAAATTCAACGGAAACGTATCCTTCATAATCAATCAAGCTTCCTATACCTGGCTTTAGCTTCCTCCAATAAATATTTTCCCCACATTCGCTAACAGTTTGTATTTCGTTTATAACTTTATCATGTCACAGTAACAAACTCCGTGGAGGTAGTTGGATTGGGTGCCATTTTAACGATCTTATTTGGCACAGGGCAAGCACACAAATGTCCATTGCTCAGCTACGTAAGTACTGTCTTCTAATTGGTCCTTATTGGATTTTGGAGCGCGGACTAACTTTATAAGTAAAACTGGTGCAAATTCCAGTTTAAATTTGCGAACAATGTGGGGAAAGTCCATGGATATACATACATGGGGTAACAACAATAACAATGATATTGCTAAATAACAACGGCCTGTGGTTTGTTGTCTGAAAATTTTCCTTATATTGTTTACGGGGTCTATGTACATAGTCATCTGCAATAACTATTACAATAATTCTACAGGATATCCAAACGGACCTGGGTATAGTGTGATTTGTTCCCATATAGTCATCTTTGAGTACCGGCTTTAACTGTGATGTTAGTTGGACAACACTCTTGATTCCCACAAATGTAGACGCAATGCCAATGAAATTTGGGGAAAGCTCCCACAAATCAATTGAGCAACCATAACAACTCGGAGAAATGGGGAGGTTGACTCTATCTATGAAGATGTTTTGCTCAAATGATTTAAAATCTCCGGGGATGGTTGCGGCAGCAAAGGATTTGCAGTTTTGCACAATTAGTAACGTTTTAGTTAATACAAGTACTCAAATCAATGTAAGACCCATCATGGGTGGGATTTTTGTAAATCTCCCTGGAAGATCATTTCTTAATTTCCCTGCTGGTAGGTCCTCAACGATTTCAAAATTCCCCGCTGAAAAAAAGGTCAACGATTTTCAAAATCCCTGTTGGCAAAAACAAATCCCTTACAAGACTTGAAGTCCCTGCCAAATTAGGCCAATCAATCCAAAAATCCCTGTTTCCTTAAAATATTTCGCTGAAACAAGTCAAAAAATTTGAAAATCCCTGCCAAAAAAAGTCAACGATTTTAAAAATCCCTGTTTGCGAAAAAATTCCTTCCCTTTGAGATTTTTCCTGCCAGAAATATTTTTTCCCTGGGAAGAATCTTTCCGTCTTCGTACAAAAATCCGACCCCATGACCCATGTTTAGTTTCAATTATTAGTCAAATTAAATTAAGTCAATTAAAATTACGTTAAGCGATAGAGGTGGACTAACGCGTTGAAAAACTAAGTCTAAGACATCAATTTTAAGACATCGGTAATGCGGACCAGCTGTATCTATTAATTTCAAAATTATATTCCTCAGAGAGGCGGGTACGGATATACGTGTAATCGATTTGGCGCACTTGGGTCGAGCACTGACCGCATATCTATCTGTGTATGATGTCCGCCGTCTGATATTGTAACCTTAACATGACGGTGAATCCTAACTATACACTAACACGTTCTGTAGAAATTAACTTGTAGTCAGTCCTACCAGCATTTCAGAGTTGGGATAATTACATAATTGTTTTTTGCAGTCTATTGGATAGTTTTTGCAATGCATTACAATCATGACTAAGAATGACTATACATGGAAACACGCAGATACGTAAAAACTGATTACAGTTTGCTATAAATATCTACGACCGTATGTGCAGATCTTATTACTGCCTTGAAGTTTCCACAAGTAACAAGAAAACTTTTTGTTTTTATGATCCACACGTGCATTATAATCTGATGTTACAAGGTGGCAGGGAACATATTACTTCCCACTGTTTATAAACGTAGAGATGCAAAACAGTTTAATTTAGCAAATCTATTTTGGCATTTTTCAAATTTCGTTTCTTTAAAACTTCCTCAGTTAAGGAAATGAAGCAAAACCAGAATAGTTGTATAGAAAAGTCCATATTTTGAATTGTTTTTTAATATATATAAATATATCCAGATTTGATTGGGCAGCAAATTTTATAAATTTAAAGACATAGGAAGGTGTAAAAATGTGTAACTTGAATATTACAATTTAGAGCGTTCCAAGTTTAAGCTGCCCCAAAACAACCTTGGTTTTTCGTCACTTCTTTGACCGCTGTGTCAAAGCAGCAGGTTTAAAATATTGTTTTTAATTCCGTAAATATTTTTCAGTAATGGGGAGTTTAGTATTTTTAGCATCCCCCCATATAAGGGAAAATTATTTCTGGGCAGCCTGCACAACTCCTCAAGGATAACTTGTTCAAAAAGCTTGCATGTTATGAACAATGGAAAAGCGTGTTATAAAAATACAACTGTGGCGCGTATCACTGTACGATGAACCTTTCCTATACTGGTTTGTGGGAACTATTGGATTGATTAAATGTACTTTAGTATTGAGATAGCCGATCTCAACAGCAGATTTTCTTATCCAACTGAAATCGCTAGAATTTGTAGGAAATTTCATTTTTGGAACACCTGTACGTAGCAAATAGGCAGGTTCCAGCAGAATTTTCCATGATCACCTGTCATAATTTTCAAAAGTAAAGCAAAACAAATCGGCATATAGAAATCCCAAATATGGGATTTCCCACCGTGCTTCTTCTTCATTTCTTTACTGTACTTTTAGCTCTGTATCCTGTCTCCTGTGCAGAAGTGGACTACTTTTATCCAAATGGTATTTGTTTTAATTTTACGCTTAACTTCAGTGTACCCTATTTACCCCAGCACCTCTGAAAGGATAGAAAATTTAAATGGAATGAAATCAGGAAATAAACTAATCCTGTAATAAATGGGGTATTGTGAGAACAACGTTGCCGCTACTTTAAGCTAGGTAGCTTTTTCCACAGTACTTTTCCCATCACCCCGAGTCCATTGAATTAAATGGAAGAAAGTACTTTTGTAGAGAATTTTCCATATATTTTTCAAAAATTCAAAAGATTTGAAATTGAAATACGAATTGAAAGTATTTTGTTTTTTATAAATTTTATATATCCCGACTCGCATTTTCAGCTCCTGCTACTTTGATTTTTTGCATGCAAATATAATACAAGGCTGAAATAAATTCTCATAAAATTTGCTGCCATGTCAGCATTAAAAATATTTTTTGAACCTACACACTGTCCATAAAAAATAAACAATCAAAAGCTCTCGATTTCCACCAGTGCTGCCCGCCAGGCTACCTAGTCAAGTCTAGTCTAGTCTTTAAAGTTTAGAGCCGCAACTAGTCAAGTCTAGTCAAGTCAGCTGTACGTTTAATTAGCAATAGTCAAGTCTAGTCCTAGTCTGGATTCTGCAGCTGGTTCCCTAGTCAAGTCTAGTCAATTCCCCTAGTCACAGTGTATTTTTCTAAAAATTCCTTCATTTTGACTAGCAAAATATGAAAAATATTATTTTTTTAAAATCAAGTTTCGTTGAGTTCAAAATTTTCAGATTTTAGCAAATACCTCTATCAAAACACCAATTCGTGTTTATTTGCAACAAACGGCGTAAAAATGTGAAACAACACATGTAGTTTACATCAATGCAAAAATTTTTGTAAATTTCCCTGGAAAAATATTCCTGAATATCCTGCTGAAACAAAGGTCAACGATTTTCAAAATACCTGTTGACAACTAAAGTGTCCCTAGAAGACGTTATATTCCTGTCAAACAAAGTCAAACAATTTAAAAATTCCTTTTGTCTTGCCTAATTGTCATGAAACAAGCCAAAAAATTGAAAATCCCTGTCAAGGGATTTTCATTTCAAAGGCCAACAAGTTAGAATATCCTTGTCCTCAAAAAGGAATCCCTTCCCTTGGTTATTTTCCCTGCCAGAATAATTTTTGCCCTGGGAAGAATGATATCTTCTAATATAATGATAATAAATAACAATGTTAAAGGGCACGTTACAAAGATAGGTTCTTTTGTTTGGGGAGCGGTTTTGGTTTAAAGAAGTACCAGGTGTGTAATTTTCATGTTAGTTGCAATTCGAAAAGTATTAATAAAAAAATTGTTTTGCAAAAAATCAATTCGTTTAACTATAGAAAGTAATATGAAAAATGTATCCTAGCTATAGTTATGATCAATTTTACTGTTAAGGAATAAATTGTAACGTGTTCCTAAACACTACGTACCTAGTCGAAAATTTGGTTTTCTTTTGAAACGAAGGCATATACTTAAGGATACCAAACGGTACTGACGATGATAATTTCGTGTAAACCGGAATTTCGCGCTGGCTTTCTAGCTTTGATTTTTAGCTACATAAGGGAGCCTCAAGTAATTGTGACTTGACTAGCATTTCCATGAAGTCATGCAAGTCAAGTCTAATCAAGTCCTGTGTTTTGGCGAGTCGCCCTAGTCTATTCTAGTCAAGTCTCGTAATAGTAACAGCAGGCCTAGTCAAGTCAAGTCTATTCTTTTACGTCCTTTTTGCCTCCTAGTCTAGTCAAGTCTAGTCTTTCCTAGTCAAGTCTGACTAGACTATGGCATCAGTGATTTCCACACAGTTTTAGCTCCAACAATCAAATTTCCCGGAACTTCCCATACATTTTCTCAAACGGTGAAAGTAAGTTAAAAACGAATATATCCTTGTAGCAGCAGCGCCCCCTAGGTCTACAACACTCGTACCACAAAATACAAAGTACTCCATCCCAAAGGAAAGCTAATAACATTGAACATAACCCACAATTCGTGGGAATGAAAGCTTATTGTTTGTCCTAGATCGCTCCGAAATTATTGAGAAAATCCCATGATTCCGGCAGCATACTCCTTTCATGCCAACCCACAAGGGAAATAATAAATTACAATAATTTGTTTGTCCACACAGGTCAGCTATATTTTGCCTTACAATGGGACTGACGATGAATATCACCTGGTCATATTTAGACTCAAAACTCCTTTCAATTTTGATACTCCATACGTCAGGTCAATATGCCAGCCGTATGGAGTGATTCCATACTTGCATGCTGTAAGTTCTGTCTCGCTTTCTATGTAATTGACAACGGGTTTGATGCTCATGAATGTTGCGAAACTTGTTTTCTCAATCCAGCAATTCATGTGTGCTCGCACATAAGGCACATTTGGAGAACAAGTAAACAATTTGAAATTTGAGTAAAAAATTAATGAATTGCAATATCATAAATTTTGAAATTGATTTTGGAAAATCTCATTATTGTTTTTTTTAAATTCATGGTATTTTTTTCCGTATGCTTCTGCAGGAAGAAATGTGTGTTTTGACAACCTATATGAGTATTAGATAGTAGTATTACTTAGATGTCAAGCTAAACATTTTATTCTGGCGCTTCTATCTAGCTTGGCTACAAAGGCAGATACTCTGATATGTTATCTTACTCGAGAAACATTGAGCCGTCCTTTTTAAGCGGATTTAACTGTCCTATTAATGAAGCGGGTCCTCAGAAGATTACCAGATTATTTGCAAATACCTACAATAATAACACTTGCCGCAATACATACAAGTACTATTATAGATCCCAGCCCGACGAATTATTTTGCATCATCATTGACCCCGGTAATAATTTTATCATCAATGTTTTTCCATATATACATACATACATAGCTGTAGTGAGGATAGATATAGATACTTATTATAAAATACCGATAAAATGTTTTATGATCATATTTACAGCTTTTAAAATTCACACAGAAAGGTCAAATTTTTCAGAAAATTGTAGGTTGGCTAAACATTTTATTGAATTTGTAGAACAAATTTGTTTTCGCTTTTGGTGTACCGGAAATAATTCTAGTGATTATTATCTACTGACGTGAAATTTTGTAAATTACAAGTTTAAATACAAAACCATACATTTTGGTATTGTAGCTCAAGAAGTGACCGACTCAACTTGCATGAGTCACGGGAGTTTGAAAACCTTTAAACCAAGGACTTCAACTATTACCCGAAACGCATTCTTTGATCCAGAATCTCGATTTTACGCCAGTGGCATAATTTCCCTAATTCCGAGAAGAAACCTCGGGCAGTGTAACATTCACACCGTTTACATATCACAATGCATGTTCACAAGTTCCTTGGATTGGATCAAGTTAAATATAATGTGAGTTCCGTCAGTCAAGACAAATTTCAGATTTTAACTTTAGGTATTCCAAATCTTAGCAAAATTTTAGTGTAGTGTTAGTCCCTCGGGTCGAGACATACAAAATTGCAGATAATGCTGCCGATGGAGTATGCTGTGGTTATAAGCACCTTATATGTGTACACCTTAATACGTGTTTCTTCTCCCATGACCATACCACTACAAGAGTCACATTTGGCTTCGCTTTGATATGTTTTACAGTATACACAATGTGCTTCATTGTATTTCTAACCAATCAACTCGACAATAATGTAAACATTGACTTGGTCCGACTACAATTTACAATATAGTTGCAACTCAACCACCTACCCATGCCACGATGGGAAGTGCGTTCCACTAGATCAAGTTTGCGATGGGAAGGTGGATTGTTCGTCAGGGGAAGATGAAGATCCGGTGTATTGCAAAGCTACGAACAGATGCAAAAAGAGAGACGCCTACCAGTGTGGACTTGAGGGAAAGTGCATCCGAGGGACACGTGTCGGAGATGGGGTTAAGCATTGCCCCAGTAGGAGTGATGAAGATCCACAAGTTATCAAAGCCAGGCGCATCCGACAGAACAAGAACCCTTCTGTGGAGCCAGTCTTTTGTGACCCTGTTAAGGTTCCTCAGGTAAATATACTTCTGACAAAACTTTGATTTTGTAACCTATTTTTCAATTTTTTTAAAATAAAAACATAGAATCAAATGTATATTGTAACAGTGCCGTTTATGGTCTGTAGGGTAACCAAGAGTTTATGCACTATTTAATAATAACTGTTCCCTTACTAAAATTTCGCAATAGCTGCAGGAGATTACTTTATTATTTCCCCGAGATCTCTCAGAATTCATTAGTAAACTTAACCTTAAGGATTTGTGTTGTTAGGGAGTCACAACCAATTGCTCTCACCCAAACCTCGGAGTGGTTGACTGTTCAAAATCTCTAGCAGGGACAAAAATGTCAATGACGTGCGCCAAGAATTACAGACCATCGTCCAAAATTAACACAATCACCATAAAGTGCTATGACGACAAAACTTGGAAACCTTTCCGACAATTCTCCTGTCAGCCTGGTCAGTTCTATGATATATCTAGTAACAAATACACGTGAAATAACAGTAATTAACTGAAATATATAACGCAAGATGTTCATGTTGGTGTCAAATTTCTATTACATAAATTCTGGGGGTACTTTGACGGGATTTTTTAAGGATGTGGCTTAGTTGAAAAACTAAAAACTAATTCTACTGGAGAGATTGCATTAAATTCGTCCTTGTCAAAATTCCCATGGCAAGGAACAATTATGCGAGAGAATGAGGCTGGAACCATGGAACGTATTTGCGGGGCGTCGTTAATAGAACGAAATATCCTCATTACTGCCGCCAATTGTACGACTGATGAGGAGGGCATGCCTTATAAACCTCAGGATCTTAAAATCGCTTTGAACATTAACGGAGTTATCCAGGAACAAAAAGAGGAAGTGAACATGAACTTGCTAGACGTGGGTTAATTTGATAATACGTAATTAACCAAATGTTTGAGGAAATAGTACATTGATGTTATAAGTTCATAATACATGTTTAGGTAGAAGAAATAAGACGTCTCCAGAATTACGATGCGAATACAAGTCAGTCGGACATCGCTATCATTAAGTTGACTCAGTCTGTTACGTACTCGGATTCTGTGAAACCCATTTGTTACTTGATGAATAAATTTACAAAAGCACCTGCCCCTAACTCCACTGGAATCGTAAGTTAATAATTGGAGTCTTATATTGAGATACAGTTTATTTAGTATTACAACGCGTTTTGTTTGCACTTGCTTGGTAATTGTTTTGGAAGGTTCCAACATATGATGGCAGACCTGGTAAAAACTCCACGGAAGTTACAAGCCTAGATTTCATAATTTTACCGGCGGATCGATGCGAAACGATTTCCAGAGACTCGTTTTGCGCGCAACCTTCTCAAGGTAATTGGGGATATCATACCATGAAAGGTTTCTCAAAACTTAGCTTGTACCAGGAATAATGACGCAAGACGCAAACCATGTGAATCAATCAGTTTCGTGTATATGTGTGTCGGACGTTTCTAATTAGCTAGAAAATGATTGAACTATGTATGTGTTCCTTGGAAATATTTACATATGTGATAATATCACAATTATTTAAATTAGGTGGGGTTCCATGCTCAGACATTGGTGGCGCTGGGTTAGTTTTTCCTGTTGAATCAGGCAAAGACATGGTAACGTATGTGCTGAAGGTATAATTTAAAATCTACAATTGGGTTCAATCTTTATAGTGTTCGGTCAGTAATTTAATGTGTATGAAAACTGTGCATATTATATTGCAGGGAGTTTTCCAAAATGTGAAAAAGCATGTCGTTTGTGAACACGATTCAAAACAAATTTATGGATTGGCTCATCTCGATTATCACAGCGAATGGATCCAACTAAACCTACAAGGCATCACAAATACAGCCGTTTGAATGTTTTGTACAATTATATGAAGCTACGTTAGAGGAAATAAATTGACTTGATAGTTGTTTTCAATTTTGAATGCACATCTTGTAACTTTTACAAAAATTGCCTGTATTATTCAACTTGTGTTGGATATTTTCCGGTCAGGGCCAAAACATTTGGTTTGGTCCGGCCAGGTCTAATCGTCTGGGCCATTTGAAATGGTATTTGTTCCAAATTTACCCCATACTAGTTATTTTCTCTTCCTCAGCATCTAATCGCATGAAATGCAGTAGCATTGTATCCGGGTACACATTTTTTATACCCGTACCCGCAATGTAATTTGAAACCATGTACCTTTTCCCGAATTGTACATGTACCCTAAAGATACTCAAATATTGTACCCATAATCGGGTATCTCAGTGACCCGTACTCGTACCCGGGTGCTTTATCCAGATTTGTCTAAATGTAATACATAGTTCGTTAGATGTAATAATGTATTATACCTTAGTGCGTAATTTTGACTAGCTCTAGCGGTATTTGATGTTGTATACTTTCACTAAAGAGTAGAAAAACTAGAAGCGTTTTTAGCTAGAAATAAAATTAACTTGCATACTTGCATATCTATCAAAATATTACCCACAGAAGTGTAAAAATCAAAAGTGGAATGGGTGAATATCTTTAAAGCAAACTGAATTACTAAACAGTATCACGTCTTTTAGCATGTCCCACATAGATTAAGTATTTACAAGTCGTAGGACATTTCCATCATCAGCATAGGAGAAGAGTTAAAATAAATATTGCATTTCCCAAAATTCTACACTTGTTTCTAAAATTGTTTCACGGTATTTTGGCTAAAAAAAGGCTTCTAAAGGTTTATTTTTTATTGAATTTTCTAAAGTAAACTACCCTCTACTGTATTTGTAAAATTTCAAGGACTTTCAACCAACAAACAGGTCCCTAATAAACGTGAAAATGTTACAGTTGATATGCACAGATGAGGAAACTAACCATTTTCTAAATTTAAGTTATTTCAAAACAATTTTGTTAAGCAAACTTGTAAGCAAAAAATAGTAAATAAGTTCTTGCGTTACTTTCATGACCACTGTAAAGTTTTGAGCTACAAGTATGGAACTAATTTTGAAAATCTAGAAGACGACTAAAAAGTAGGAAAGTCAAATATTTTACCCCTTTGATTGTTTATGGGCTGATGAGTGAAGTGTTTTATAGCATCCAGCCCATATTTACACGAATGTTTGTAGATAGAGACTAACATGCAATTTTGGCTTGGGACTTGGCGACTCGATTTTTAACTTCTTGATTTATTCGGACATTGCCACTAATTTGCTCATCTCAGTAGCTCTGTCTACATATAACTCATTAATACCTAGTTACAAATATTCGCCTTCTCCTAAGCAACTACCAATAACACAAAATAACTTGTCATCCAACTCATCAGAACTCTAATTGTATTCATTGTGGCTAATGAAGTATCGTGTACGGGTGTCACACAGACTCTTTATGTAATTAGTGACAAAATAATACATTTTGAATACGTTTTGTAAAAAATTGCGTTGAATCCTATTCTCCACTTCTATTTTGTTATTATTCCTCGTTTGTGTTTATTTATTTATATTTCATAAAACATGTTTCCCTAGAAGCCTATATTTTAGCTACACAGTCCAAAATACATTTACTGTATATGTTATTAGGTTAAAAGGATATTATTAACCGTGTCCGGCCAACTGCCACCAGGCCAACTGCCCTATGACCAACTGACACCACCGCACGAATTCGCGGCCAACTGCCCCTAGGCCAACTGCCTCATAATTCCTCAAATTACATTACAAAATCCTATGCTTAGTCACATGTTGTAGTCCTATGCTCAGTCACATGTTAAAGTCCTATGCTCAGTCACATTATAAAGTCCTATGCTCAGTCACATTATAATGTCCTACGCTCAGTCACATTATGACGTCCTATGCTCAGTCATATTATAAAGTCCTATGCTCAGTCATATTATAAAGTCATACTCGGTCTCTATCATGTGCATTAACATGGTTTTCTGCCTTGTGCTTTAGCATGGGCCTCTGCCATGTGCATTGGGATGGGCCTATACCATGTGCATTGGGATGGGCCTCTGCCATGTGCATTGTCATGGGCCTCTGCCATGTGTATTAGCATGGGCCTCTGCCATGTGTATTAGCATGGGTCTCTGCCATCTGCATTAGTTTGGGCCTCTGCCATGTGCATTAGTTTGGGTCTCTACCATGTGCATTAGCATAAGACTTTTAAAGTCTCATAACAATGAAAGTGGCAGTTGGTCATGATGGCAGTAGGCCAGGGAGCAGTTGGCCAAAAATTTTATTTTTAAAGGAAGGGGCAATTGGCCTAGTGGCGGTTGGCCTAGTGGCAGTTGGCCCGGTGACAGTTTTGTAGGTGGCAGTTGGCCTAACATCATAATAACCAATACGCTACATATACGTATTCAGAAATACTAAAAATACCGACAGAAATTTCCAACGTACGGGCATGATGACATAAAATTCATCAAATTGTCCCAATTCTTCACGTACCCAAATACTCGGGCACAATGGTCGCGGGTACGAGTAAATGACCCCATTATACCCGTACCCGGTGGGGATATACCCATTTTAAAATTCTTGTACCCGTATCCGTACCCGAAATTTTGAGGCGACCAAAGTGTACCCGGGTAGTAATTGTTCGGGTACACAAAATCAGTACCCGGGTAGTACCCATACCCCTACCCGTTTACCCGAGTATTACCCATACCTGTCCCGAGCACTGAGCACTTGTAGTGTCAGGTTTTGGAGAAAAACTCTCAAAAACCAATCCAACTTGCTAAACCATAAATGGGTTTTATTTGTTTTGTTTTGCAACGCTTTTCCTAGAAAGAATAATTTCCTGGAATCAGATGACCAAGATAGTTCCCTTCCAACACGTGCCAGTAATAATAAAAGTTCAAAAGGAAAGTGATTTTCCTGAAATTGACTTCCCTAAAGGATTTCTACAAAGTTTATGTCGAGTTCAGAGCTTTTACAGGAAAATATCATTTTCTGATATGGAATTAATAAATTTTTACGCGTAAGCCGAAGCTGCTGTGAAGCTTCAACTGCTTGAAGCTACTAACAAAGAGTATTTGGAGTTGCTAAAGTAAAGAACTCTATACCAAAGAGTAAATGGAATACCTGCGCAAAGCAAGATAATGAAGGCTGTTTGGGTTTTGTTTTCAACCTCGTTTATATTAATTTTGTGCAGAGCATTCCCAGGGTTTTCAGTAATTCAGATACATTCTCCTACATCACAAATTTTATCAAATCAAAGTTTGTTTTTATGGTAAAAACTCCCATGAAAATTCATTAAAACATTTATATTTAAGTATTTTTTTGTATTTAGGAATTCCTCGCCTATGGTTAATCGATCTGGAGAAAAGTTATGAACTCTCATTTCCAAATCAGCTTGGGTTTATGAAATACGAAAAGAATATGACTCTTCCAAACCACAATGTTCCCCGTGATGTCGAAAGCACGTGTGGAAACGTATCGTTCCTGAGTTTTGACCAGAGCAGAAGACTGATCGATACATTTGGTTATGCGTCTACATTAAATTCCACAATTCACGGTTTGGCTTCATTTTCATCCTACTCTATTAACGTTAGTTATTTCCGGTTATAAGGGATCCGCATAAGCGGTATCATGTTTAGTGTTTCTTGTCAATTGCAAGTTAACCGCAATTACTAATTGAACTTGCAAGTTCGGTTCAATTCCGGTTATTTTACACCAGGGAATTGCAATTGTCGGTGCAAGTGCAATTTGTGTGTACTTAAATTGCAATTACAAAAGCATTAAGTACTTGCAATTACCGGTTAAGCACAACTGAAATTGCAAGAGATTCAATTGCAATTGCAAGTGTTTGCACTGCAAAAAGTTGCAATTTTAAAAATATTTATCAATTTAATTGCAACTTGCAACCCTTTCGAATTTGAGCGCAAAATTCCATAAAATGCCTCAATAAGTCATTTCGCTGTAGTAACTAATTATAATAATCTTGAGTATTGTCTCAACGAGTGCAGTTACTGTACTTCCTGTACAATTTCGTCGGTGAGGACGCAAAATGATCTAAATTCATTTTCGATTAAAATTAAAATGTTCCCATTTGCACAAAATTATATAAAAATAGGCCAAATATTTTAAGGATACGAAAGATATGCTGAACGATGAAATTTTACAATATTTCAGCCTTCGAGGCCTTGAAGGAAGGCAATTTCATTTTTGCATCTCTGTTTCAGTATGGATTGCATTTAGATTATTTTATTTAATACATTTTGTTCAATTTCGTGAAATAGCATGTATACCATCTTGCTACCAATCAAAAATGCACGGATCATTTTGTCTCTTCACCGACGATTTATACTATATATAATTATCAGTTAACTTGCAATTACAAATTGCAATTGCACTTGCAATTGTACTTATCGGTGCAATTACTTCCAAATGTTTTTGCAATTGCCTTACCAATAGCAAGTAACTTATGAACTAATTGCAAGTTCAACTTCGGTTATTTGCATGATTAAATTGCCACATTTTAGCAAGTACCAGTTATGGCATTACTAGTACTTGCATTATCAATTTAATTGTAATTGCAAGTTCGGTTATTCCCAAAACTTGCACCGACAGAAACACTAATCATGTTATACTAAAGTGCATTAAGTAAGTTAAGTATCTACTTATCTGCCCTGTATTTTTGGGAGGGCGGGACAAATTAAATGAGTTATGAGAAATCCCTTTTAGTCCTATCTTATAGTACGCAATTTTACCGTTTGTTTTAAAATTTTTGGACGTAGTTATTACGTACACGCAACTGCAAATGAATATATGATTGAAGCAGATTTCTTAAGCTTGCCAATGTAGAAAAATGCAGAAACGTAAATGGAGAATGTTTGCCAGCAGTATTAACAATTAATACTTATCCGTAGACGTCAAACTATGTATAGTGACCGTTGTTAAAAACGCCAAGGAAATGAAACTACTTACGGACCTAATTTTAAAATATTTCATTTAAATTTGTAACGCAAAATAACCGAATTTTTCAAATAATCCCTCGTTTTGAAAGATCTCTGACGACTCTGACGACTGATATCCTTGCGACCGGCGGTCAAGCATTCCCACAGAAATGGGACTCTTGCGTGATCCTATAGATTTCCATGACAATCCCCGTTTAAGAATCGAATCTAATTTTAATTGAAATTGGTCATCAAACTTGAGTTCATGTGGAATCCCAATTTGAGCCTGAACTCCCGCCCCCATCATGCATTTCTTAATTTTTATATAAAAAACTGAAATTGAAATGTCAAATTAAGAAATTACTTTTTTTTGTAGAAACGTTGGACAGCCCCAGAGCGAGACTTTTTGAATTCCAGAACCATTGGGGTAATTATTTTAATTCAAACGCATTACATTCCACTGTCACCACTGAATTTAGTCAACTTTACGCAATGTTAGTTTTCGGAGAAAATATTCGCAAATTTTGCTTTTACAATTTTGTGACTTACTGTGTTTTGGTAGACGTAACCACAATGAGTACTTCCTTTGTGTGCATCTTAAGGAGTCTCAAGCACCTCGTTATTATCTTCTCGCAAAATATATTTATCGGCAGATTCTTGATTTGAGATTCTTTGATGATTGAAACCTTGGACATTAATTTTTAGGTCAATTCGAAGAGTACCATTTTTTAAGGAGTCGACACCTTGGGGTGTGCACTAATCTAAACAAATTAGAAGGACGAGTTGAGTCCGTCATCACTTTTGGAAAATGCGTTCGCTTGTTCCAAAAGAAACAATGCACAGGCTGGTCAGTGGCAGTTTACCCGGGAAATTCTCACCGACTGGAGCTTCCTCGTCATGTGACACTGAAAGCGATTGGCCCATGTCTGGACAACGAGTTCTCAGGAGGTTTTTTGAATCCACTAATGCCTGGTATTGTGGTTAAGAACCCAGAGCTGAGGTGCTTTCAACCAGATCTATTTTTGATGATTGATCCCGATATTAAACTGAGACGTGCCAAAGATTTTGATGGAGTCGGCGTTAGTTGTTTATTAGGGCCTGGAAATAGAACGGAAATCATTTCAATCAATCATATGTATTTAAGGTCGAACACATTTCCTAAGTATCGTTTGAACGCTGAAGTAATCGAAGCAAAAAATAATCACTCTGTTTTGAAACCGTTTGTTCTGCAACCGGGATATCCAGCATTATATTATAAACAACCAATTTCATTTAACGTTTTCTCCCCTCATTGTGTTGCTTCAGAAAGATGGCATGAGGATTTTTTTCCCTACTCAGATATCAGGAAAAAAGATTTTCATCTGCTTTTACACTTTGAATACGAGAACGGAAACCAAACCAGACCTCTATTTGTTTACTATTGGATAGGCAAATTTGATGAAATTAAATATGGCCGAATTTTTAACGGAAACCAGACAAACCTGAGACGCGACAAGCCTTATATTCAAGGGATTCCAAAATTCCAATACAAAGGTATTCACTAAGCAAATCCTAGACCCAATAAGTAATTATACTTAGTTTCATGCTATAATTTTTCTCCAATCCTACACTGTTCAACGAAATTGTGACCCAGAATGTTCTCTGATAATCTCTGAGACACCACTTCAAGCGTGAGCTCCAGAAAAGTTGCAACATTCATAGTTCCAGAAATTATTCAAGCTTGTAAATTTCTATGAAACATTTTTTAATCATATAATTAGACAAAACTCTTTGCAATCATTTAAAAATTTATGTTTCAATTGATTTTATGTCACAACGCTATTTTTAAAGCATAACAGTACTTTCTTTAACATTAAGAAGAAAAACGAGAGAAGCCGAATTGGACAAAGTAAATTACCTTCATATTTTTTACGCTCGTGTTATTGTTGACATTTATCACGACACAACATATTTACTTCAAAAAGAATCAAGGATTCACTAAATAAATTCGTATTTGTTTAAATTTTACAGGAACTAAGAGAATCAATTTGTCTCAAGTAATTAAACGCCACAGAGGGAAATTAATGGACTCCTTTTCAAGCAATATTTCTTTTCTGCACTTAAATAAAATGGCTGATACCCCGGTGAAAAACTGGCAGAGATGCAGACAAAACAAATTCAAAAATGACAAAGATTTAATGGGAAACAAAACACAGGCGTTACTTTTAAAAGGCCGAATTCGTGGTAAAAGGAAGACGAAATTTTCCCTTTTGAATTATTTGTACTCGTGCATTTTAATTTTGAGTCCTCGGTTGTCTAATTTGTGATCTATTTAATTGTGAAAAGTAACTTAAAAACTAACTTCTAAACTAACTCAAATAAAACTTGAAGCAATACCGTTTATGAAAAAAATGAAATTCTATGAATTCATCAAATGTTTTGTAGGCCATCTAAACAATTTTAATGACATTTAAACGATACAAAATCCATTACCTTGTGATGTAAAAAAGCTGATTTTTTATAACCAGAATTTACTGTAAACATATAACTATTTCAGAAATGGTTAACAACCCGATGGTTCGGCTATACAGTGGAGAAAACTTGACTGGTGAGCGAATACAAATGTTGCTTAATGTTTCTTAAACCGCTGATCTATCAGATACTAAATAATCTAAACCACTGCTGCCCTAGTCTAGTCAGACTTGACTAGGAAAGACTAGACTTGACTAGACTAGGAGGTAAAATGCGCGTAAAAGAATTGACTTGACTTGACTACGCATGGTGTTAATATTATGAGACTTGACTAGAATAGACTAGGGAAACTTCCGAAATCACAGGACTTGACTAGACTTGACTTGCATGACTTTGTGCAAAAGCTAGTCAAGTCACAATAACTTGTGGCTCCCTCGTGTAGCTGAAAATCAATTATAGAAAGTCAGCGTGGAATTAAATGGTGCACGATATTATCATCGTCGGTACTATTTTGTATGCTTAAGTATATGGTTTCATTTTGAAGGATCAAAACACAAAATTCTCCTCTAAACGTAGAAATGTTAAGAAAAACCCACAATATTTAGTTACACAACTTAAGAATGGCTTCGAAGCGAAAACTGAAGAATACCCATCGTACCTACGTAACTTTAGAAACAGCAGTGGAAGAAACGCCGGTTATACCAAAAAAGTGAAGGTGATTTGTAAAAAGCGTTCTGAATTGCTTCAAAAAGCGAAAACAAAAGAAATTATATCTTGTGATCTAAAGAATAAATCTGCAGGGACCCATGACGCAGCAACAGCACAAAATGTTACGAAAAATTGTCCTAGCACCAGCAAGAAAGTCAGTAACGATTGGCTCACTAAGTTAAGTAGTAAACACAAAAATCAGAGCGAAATTCCTCCTGAATTGCATCAAGAAGTTAATGTGGAATACCAGTCTCCACAAAACAACGATTCCTCAGATTTTGGTCAAAATACGATTACCGACGAAGTGGAAACAGGAACTAAAGTGATGAAGCGGAAGGATTACGTGCTGAATTGCCGTCAGTGCAAAGATGCATTTATTTATGTGGGCCATAAGTACCGTGTAGTTGACGGAGTGGTCGATTGTAAGATAGCTTCAGGTATTGTGGCAAAATGTCAATATTGTAATCAATCATTGACATACCAAAACCCCTCAAACGGAGGAACTTCAAACCTTATTAGGCATTTAAAGGTAGGTGAAATTGTAACACTGTTTTCCGATTAAATAAAAACGATTTAATTTTATATTGACTTTGTAGAATCGTCATCTTCCCGAATATGAAAAGATGAAGGTAAATATGCCAAAGGAACTACAGGGAGAGAAATATACTATAGCTATACTACAGGCTTTAAAATACAGTTCCTTAGAACCTATTCAAAAACGATTCAACCAAGCGCTACAATATTGTATCTGCAAAGATAAATTGCCCATGAACTTGGTCAATGGAGTTGGATTTCAGAATTTAGTTCATACAATGGACCCTAAAATCGATATCCCCAGTCGATCAACGGTCCATCGTCGCCTGAAGAAAGATTTCGACTCGCTGGTAAATAGTGTTAAAATTAATCATTTTTTAATTATTTAAAGCTCCCTGACAAAGTTTTGCCCCGCTCGAAATGATTTTAATTAAGGCTCAACAAGGGCTGGTATGTTACTAGTGTACCCGGGTTCTGGGTATCGGATCGGTTTGGGTCTCCCCGAGTACTCAACGAACTGCTACACAAATATTATGCCTACAAGTAAGGTTAGGTATGCCATCACATGTAATTTAAAATTGGAAAGTACTCCGACAATAATTTCTTAATTTACTCTTCCCGGTACCTTGAACCGGAGTATTTACGAATATTTCTAGAATCTTTGTTCGTGTTTCTACCAAATGTTAAAAAAATGTTTCCCAATTATACCCCAAGATTTGACAACATACAGTAAGAACGCAAAGGTGTAAAACCGATATAGTTCAAATAGATAATTTAACAAATTGAGTTTTTCAATTTTCAAATCTGTGTCCCCGTCGGTAGTCACTCTAACGTCACCCTAAATTAAAAGTTATGGTCATGCTGCCCAGAAGGATAAACGTCTCAAATTGTTATAATATAATGATTTTTGTAATTGGTTTTTGCCATTATGATGACCTGCACAAACAATTTCATAACTATTTTGTCCACACAACCAACGAAATTGATTTTAGAAAAAACGTTTAGGCTTCGTGGCCATTTTTAATAGTGAACATACGACTCGGTAATCTTCATGGGCGGCACATGCTGGACACATATATTTCACATCGAAAATCTACAAAGGTTACTGGAACCTGCAATTTAAAAAAATTAATAGGTACCTGACAAAGTCATAGTGGATTCGGAATGTCAAAGGTCGCAGCCAGGCAGTATTTGGACTGGGTACAGAAACATCGTACCTGTACCCGTAACCAATACCCGGGTAAATTATACAGTACCCGTATCAATACATGATACTAGTACCTGTACCCACAATATATCTGTACCAGTAATGTACTCAAAACCGGTCCATGTACTTGAGTACACATTGTTAGTACGCGGGTATTAACACTGTCCTGGAAATTTTCCTGATTGCAAATGACCGAAGAAATTTGCCTGCCCAGCTGAAAATGATCAATTTGCTCATTTGTTTTATTACCGTTAAAAATGCGAGTGATTTTTGGAATTACATACTTACTTTTCACAAAATCAAAAATAAACAAGTCTTTAATAAAGTAATATAAAATTGGGGTCCTTAAAAATGATTACAACTAAACTATGTTCACTAAAAACGATCTAGGTGTAAATACACGTACATACGTATCAGGATACCATATGTAAATATCGCATTTTGATTGTAGGGGAAACTTCACCTGGTTTATGTTGACACAAAAATAACTACTTTTCATTTTTTGAAGCACTGTGCCATGGAGGAATAATGGGGCTAATATTAAAACTTATGGGCTGAACGGTTTAATTCTGAACATTTTTTAGAATTAACTTCTATTCACATGGTGAACTGAATTAAAATTAAATTTTCGAATTAAATCAGTAAAAAGTAGTAAAAAACAGTTTGTGAAATCTGGATGTTTTATTGCAATATTTGTAGCAAAATTAATTGTTTGGACTTCAATTCAAGTAAAAAGATTCAGTTCTATTCAAAGTTATGAGCTGAAGCAATTGGTTGAGTTTTATCTAGAATTGAATTAAAAGTGAATAGTGTTGCACTAAAAATAAAAATAAAAATTGTCCGAAAATTAAATAAGATCAAATATTACAAGTTTGATTTATTCATTGATGACTTTGTCATCAATATCAATATAAATCACTACCGTACTTTGTTAGTTTTAATTTTAATAAAAACAATTTTATTGTCCCAGTCGACATAAACTTTGTCGTTCCCGTTCCCAACTGACTATCTACGGAGCTGAGATAGTTTTGTTATTAACCGGCTTTCCGCCTACGATGATATGAGGAAAGTTTGATGCCCATAAAACCAATTCATCGTGTGTACTCTATAGTCGCAAATACTATCAGTTATTTACTCGTAGATACAAAATTTGAATTTTTATTTAAATATTTTAGGTAAATCCAAAGATGAAAAAATTGTTATGTACAGCCTACAAAGGAATTATATCTCTAGACGGGTGGAAAAGTCGTCGTAAGGATGGAATTCTAGCCTTCAAGTATCATTTCATTGACAGTGAATGGAAGCTTAGGAATGTGACGCTGGCAATTAAAAGTCTTAACGTCAGTCAAACATCTGATACCATCAAACAATGCTACGATGATGTTATTCGGCAATATGGTCTAGGAGACAAGGTTTGTTTTCGATTTTTAAGTTGTAAAAACAAATATAATGGATTTTGAAACAGTAGAAAATATTACCACTATTATAAACTAAAACGATATGGTACAGTCAAACAAAATCAGTTTATCGTTAGTTACCATGCACCATTTAAAAGAACATTCTATTTTTGGTTTCGGTGCATCGTCAATGATAATATTCACATGAATAAACTTCTAGCAAAGCTGCTTGCGAGTATCAGGTAGTACCTGAAAAATACCCGTCGGATCGGGTTCGGGTTAGCTAAAATAAAGTACCCGATTCTCGGGGCGAGTGCGGGTAGTTGTAAGATCCGCACCTGAAAAGTCAGGTATGGTTGCCTTCAAGTTCGGGTATAAATAAAATACCTGAACATTTTATCGGGTTCAGGTTAGGGTCGCAGTACATGAAATACCTGAACCCGAACTTGACATTTCAGGTTATTTGCAGGTATGTATTTCCTCGAGCAAAATTCAAATTTCACGTGAATGAAACCTTCCATTATGAATGCAATATTTATAAGGGCACTTGGTTTGGAAAACAGGGTGGTATGGGTCAGATTTTTCTGGGAATATTCTTCACAGGGAAAAATATTTCTGGCAGCGAAAATCTCAAATGGAAGGGATTGTTTTGAGAACAGGAATTTTTAAATACGTTTACCTTATTTTGGCAACTTTTTGGAACCTTTCTAATTTGTTGGCGTGTTTCGGGAAATTTTGTTTTATGAAAATGGGGATTTTTAGATTTGGTCGCACTTATTTGATAGGGATTTAACGTCGTGTACTGATATTATTTTTGCCAATAGGGATATTTTAAATCGTTCAGGACCTCCTTGCAGTGACATAAGATTCAGCATTAAAATTCGGAAAGGTTCTTTCAGGAAGATTTACAAAAATCAAATCCCTACACGGAGGTCGAATACTGAAGTGTTTAGCATACCGACAACCATGCTTGTGTGGTAATTATCTATGAGAGTTAAGGTTCAACGGTTTTTTATTTGATGATTAGAAGCAAGTAATAATTTATATATATTTATCGTGAACTTTAAGTGTTTAAATAGAAACTAATTGTAAGTTTACAACATGCGTGAATAAGTAACCGAAATCGATAAAGAATTAAATCAGAGTGAAGATGACAGGAGAAAGACCATAGGCCAGTGAAGAAATCACAATTACAGCCATTTCACTTACTGTGATTAGATTCATAAATTCTCCTGCATTTTGAGTCTGTTTACTCAAAGTTTTAGGGCTATCAATAAGATTAACATACGGGCGATTGCAATACCTGAAAGTCAAGTGCGGGTTCAGGTTCGGGTCGGATCCGAACTTCAGGTAATTTTTCATGTTCGGGTATTCTAGTTACTCCCGACGAAAAATACCTGACAAGTATTTGCCCGTATCCGACTGAGCAAGTTCGGGTCGAAGAAAATTTTTACCTGAAATATCAGGTTCGGGTCGGGTTCAGGTGCGGATCCTAATTTTTTAATACCTGAAAGCATCTCTGAGTCCTAGTTTTAATAATTTCATAAACGTACCATTTGTTTCTGTTTTGTGACATTGAGATTTAAGCGATTGTACCCCCTAAAATATTTATTCCCTGTTCTTAGTTGCTGGCTTCGAAGTTGAAGATGAGCTATGAATGTTCTATTTGGCTACCTGGTATTTTAAGTATTATATAAATTCCACGATTGAATTATTCGCCCACTATGAAGAGGGTGGAAAATATTTTCTACGGGTTAAGATCTGTTATTTTAGTATGCCTTACCATATGTTCTTGTAGTTTCACAATGTAGTGCTTGATTTTTTGTACAAAATAAATCTCTTATACAATTGTTTTACTTTGGGTTTATAGGTGGCATTTGTATTGACCGATTCGGGAGCAAACATGGTCAAGGCATTCCAGTCTTTTAAAAATACAACAAATAAACTAAACACGGTTACTAATTCTGACGAGAGTGATAGCTCAAGTGATGCTGAAAGCGATGTGGAGGAATTATCAAATACCGAGGATGCTGCCATATTGTACTGTGAAGATGATTCCGAAGATGATTCAATTAGTGAAATTGATATAGATTCTTCCCCAGAAATTACAGAAAAATTGACAGATATTTTCAATGAAACAACACAGCATTTACGATATACGGCTCACCAGCTGCAATTAGCCATAAATGACGCAATGAAGGACACACACGTCGCGGAGTTTTTGGACTACATAAATTCCGTGATTCATTTCTTCAATACCAATGGTGTTTACCTGTCAAAGTTAAGAGATTCTGTTGGAAAAGGGTTGTTAAAAAAATCGTCGACGCGGTGGAATTACTGGGTGGATGCCTTACGGTGCATCACAGAGATACTATACAACTGGCATAACTCTTGTAATTGCCCTTCACCTACATAGACATGGTGTTGTAAAATTGATGTGATGGAATTTGTTTTAAAGAAACAAAATTGTTAGTCCGAATTTCTTTCGGAATTGCTTTTTACCAAAATTGTGATATTCATATTGTGGCAATTTTCCCTTTGTGGTATAGTGGAAATAATCGCTTTACAGTAGTAACAAGTAAACAAATTTTGTCCCCCTCACGATTTCTGAATTTCCAACAAAACATGTTCGCACATACTCTGAGTAAACTACTTTACGGCACACTGGTTATCTGAAAACTCCTTTGTAATTTTAAAAAATGACCAAAAAGTCAATTTAAGATTCAAAATTGGAAATTTTAAATAGAATTTAATAAGGAGAATGGCGATGACAATATCTTCACGAAGGTGTTCCTTTTGCCCGTAATTTGCTGCTTCTTCTGAAAATACTAATAATCTAAATGGGTACGAACAAAAACTAAAAATTGACAAATTGAAGGTTAACACCAGTGCTGCAATTATTTTATCACTGTACACTACATTCTTGCAATGTTTGTCACAGCTGTAACTCATTGTGCGCATTTTCAGTGGGCATATATTGCTTGAGTTTGGAGTTAAACGTGGTGACACCTATCATATGTGGGATTGCTGTTTGAAATTGAAGAAAATGGCAGCAGTAAACATTGGATTCAGTCTAACAAAGTATGGACTTTATCACATAGTTGCAATTTTTCAAACCTGTCTCAAGAATACTGACCTGAGCCTTATGATTTGTACAATATTCGTGACCTGTTAGCGTCCAACATATTGTGGTTGATTTTGTTCCATTTAATCATACGCACCTAAGAACCGGGTATTTACGAGATTCTTTGTTTCCAAAAAATGCCTTCGAGTTGCCGATTCGAAATATTTTTGTTGCCATGAATGTAACTAAATAAGGACAAATTCGTAAAATCTGGAAAAATTTAATTTTCTAGTTGCCAAACTGAACAAAAATTGGCAAATACGCTTTTTAAAATATTAGTTTGTTCGGCACTTCGGAAAATTTTCCATAACTGGGACCTAGCATCTAAAATGTTGTATGCTTCACAATTACTTGCGAACATTTTTTAAATCAGAAAAGTGACAAAACAATGAGTTCCAATATACATACAGAGTCCAAAATGCAGTTATAGGAAATTCATTGTTCGTTGAACTAGATCCCCACAAAATCTAGTAAGAATAGGGCGTTGGAAGTATAGCACGTTATTGAGTGATTACCTTGAGGAACCGTACTCGAACTCGTACTCGAAATCGAAGCATCGAGTATGATCTCCAATCCAAGGTACTCGTACTCGCCACATATACGAGTACTCAGGAAAATACTTGAAATAAGCGACCGAGTTCCAGTTCAGAACCCGTTTGTTTGTTCAGAACCCCCCGAACTTGTTTCATACTCACGAGTACGGAACTGTAAAAACCGAAATCCCGTACTCGTACTCGTGCCGTGACTCGAGTCTTCATACTCGAGTATTTAATAATAACAAGACCACAATTGAACAGTGATTTTTCTCCAGCCATGGACATTCTCTTAGGATCCAATAAGTCATTTTAATTTAATTTCATATTAGCGCCTTCGTCTCTTTACTGGAAATTCAAAAGTTTGCAACACTTGTGTGCACGTGTACGCGTACTCGTATATTGAGCATGTGGTACTCGAACCCGATAACCCTTATGAGTATTTTTATTGGACTCGTACTCGTTTGATACTCGTACTCGTAAGTATGTGAAAAATCGTTACCCGTACTCGAAACCCATTTCAAGTATCGAGTATTCACAAAAATTTGACCGTACTCGACTCGAACTCGTACTCGATACTCGCCGGTATACTCGAACTCGATAAGGAGCTATAGTTGGAAGCAAAATTATTAAAAGTGGATAATATGCGTGACATATTGGGCTACCAGATTAACAGCATTTCCTGTCAAATGATGTAATGCCTCATAGCCCGTAGACTTTATTATGTACTTGATTGGATTTTCCGGTTTTCTAAATGGCTGATTTCCGGATTTTGTAGTATTTGCTTAATCATACAACTGAAATATTTACAGAAAATGACGACAAATTCAGCGTTTCCAAATATCTAGGAAGCAATTCTAGAACAAAATTTGCTACACCACAAGTAGCAAATTCCGTAAACGCTATTTAAATTTGAAAATATAGTAGAGAGACGGTCGTAAAATCTCCCTGATTTCGTGTAATTGTATCATCACTTAGAGCTGGACACGTAAATATCAGGAAATGTTGTGTGAAATGTGGAATACGGTTCTATACAAATGATACACAGATCAAGTATACTTTTCACACACACATATGCTTACAGGTGGGTATTTAAATGGTTTTTAGAATCTATTCCAGCAGCTAAATAATTTTAGCGTTCGTTACTGTCACTGTTGATCCTTAAATTGGTAACTTTAAACCTATATGTAAAAATAAAACCATAAAACACCATTTAGCTGATTAGTGCGTTCCCAGATGAAGTACCAGATTACTAGGAAGTTGAAGGTATTGTACGTGAAGCTTTAAATTCCCCATTCTAAATTCCATTTAAAGTTTTAGGTTTTAGATTTCAAATAAAATTGAATGTAAAAGTTTTTTTAAAAATTGGAACGGATTTTTCAAATGGTAGGTGATCCTCAAAGTAGTAATCAGATATGAGCAAACTGGGTTTGGTGGAATCTCAAAAATCTGGAGGGGGCGCCAAAATATATTCACTTTTTACTAATGCTTAGTAATGCAAAATATTCCATTTCGAGAACAAGAAGGTGTAAGGACATTAGACAACCGTTAGTATTAATTAAATCTCTATTTATTGAAGTTGAGTATTTTTGTTTCAATTATAAAATTGTTTCTAGGAAAATGTCTTTGAAGCAATAAAATCATTGCTTGACCACGCCCACGCCCATTTCAAGTATCAGCGGAAACAAAAATTGCCAAGGTTGCTAACTAAAGCAGATTTCAAGACGATGCAAGAATTGATTAATATTTTGGAGCCATTTGCAGATCTAACGGATGTACTTCAGGGAGACAAAATTACGTCATCCATTTTAATTGCAAGTTTGGTAACTAAATTGAAGGGTAAGATACTGATTGCAGGGTGCAACCACATGTTAACTCCATTAGCGACAAGACGTATATCAGTATGAAGCAAATTACCATTATTTAATTTGACAAAATGTTTTTTCAAATCTTTTCACTACTCTGTTTCACGAATTCTCGACTCAGCGGTCACGGAAGTGGAGCAAGTATTTCAATATTCCGTTAAATTGTCCAATTGTTAAGTTAATATTTTGGTAACTGAAATGTTAATTATAAAACCATTTAATCGCAAACGCTAGGCAGGATTTAAAAATATCGCAGAATCTTTTAGGATTAGAACGCAATCTGCTTTAAATGTACATTTTGGAGACTACATTATTTGACTAATGCAGTTCACTATGCTTTGATACAGAATAGTTTTACTCAAACGGTTAAATTTACACTAGGGGAGACAACTTACTATTCAAAACTAGTCAAAAGAAAATCTTCTTCTCGGATAGTCTCCAAATTTTCAATTTGTAGATCTAAGCGACAGATTTCCAAAAACAATTAAATTACCTACAACGCCTAAAATGTATTTTGAAGAATAATTGAGTAAAGTAGTGCGCAATTAAAGAACAAATGAAATACTTTTATATAAAAATTGGATTTGATCTACTTCCTTGTCCGCTGTATCAGGTTTTTCCACTGGTCGTTTGAATTTGAAAAAATACTCTATTGCAACTTATCGCTTTTGGCTTAACCGCTTTTTATGAACTGGAGAGTAAGTAATGTCTTGGCACCCTGTAAAAACATAATCATCATGTAATGTATTTTAATGAAGCAATTAAAAGGTTTTTCTGGTCTAATACAGCACTGCGAGCAATTGAAACAAAGAATTTTGTAAACCTAAAGAGTGAAATATTGAGCGGTGTTCGTATTAGATTTTCCACTATGTTTATAACACCAGAGTATGTTCTTGCATCAGCATTGGATCCCCGAACAAAGCTCAACGTTTTAAGCTACAAGGTCGTTCAGACATTGTCTAATATTCCAATTTATTCTTATTATATCCTTATAAGACAAAAATTCTGCTGATGTTTTTTTCTTTCCAAAATAATAGTGGGTCTGTAACATGAGCTCGCTACTCTATTTTTTAATTTATAGACACGGGTGGCCTTATTCTACCTACTTATTCTGAAGCTAAAAGCATCTGCAACAAGGTATTAGGTAGTGCGGTTGTCGCTCAAAATAATGACATGTTGGATCCTTTACCTAGTGCCGATTTTCTCGAGGCTATTAATATGGAAGTTGACCAACAGGAGAAAGAAAATACTGAAGCAATACCCTTTAGTGAATTTGAAGCCTATCTCACCGAGAGTGTTATTCCTGCGTCCAGAGACATACTTCAGTATTGGAAAGAGACAGAGATTAAGTTTCCATCTTTGGCAAACCATGCAAAATTATATCTCGCCATTCCGGCAACAAGTGGAAGTGTGGAGCGACTGTTCTCTGAACTATCAGCAATAGGAAGAGCACATCGCGCATCAATTAAACCACCCCAGTTTAAAATGTTGGTGATGTTTTCGGAATCAAATCAGACCTGAACGTAGAGGACGCGTGCCCCAATGTATTTTTAAGAATGCAATTGGTCATTATGAATCCTGGGATATATTCCACACATTATTTTTATATTTAAACATCCATTTTCCCAAAACGTTTCTTATTATTGATTAAAAAATATTTTGGTATGAAGCCCCATTTTCTTGGAAAAATTTGATTCCGAACTTCTATTAAAGTTGCAGAAAACTAATTAATAGATTGGTAATTGTTGATTGGGCTAAAATCTGTAATATATTTTTGTATTGAAGTTGTACGTGTATTGTTTCTCATTTGCAAGTCGTTTGGTGCAAATAAACTTGTGGTAAATAATTAACATGCGTAATAATTAACACGCACAATAATTAACTGCAGGTATGTTTTAAAATCAAAAACATTTGAACTAAACGAGACAGTACATTTCACTTTACGTGTTTTCAAGAAACCAAAAAAATTTACGTTGTACTTATGAAAATGAAATTTTTTTATGCTGCTAATCCAAATGAAAAATGTTTTATAAAAAATACAATGTGACTAGGGGAATTGACTAGACTTGACTAGGGAACGAGCTGCAGCATCAAGACTAGGACTAGACTTGACTATTGCTGCTTAAGCATACGGCTGACTTGACTTGACTAGACTAGTTGCGATTCGAAACTTTAAAGAATAGACTAGACTTGACTAGGTAGCCTGGCGGGCAGCAGTGATCTAAACACTATAATTTGAAGATGATGACAGGGCATTTTTAAAACTTCGCTCCCTTCTCAACGCGCTTTTTAGGCTTGCGAGTACACAATGCCATAAAGCGCTTTTGCTATAAGTAATGCAATGTACAAGCACACGGCACGCAACGCAGCACGCATTGGCTTTAGCTAGAATTGCCGCTCCGCGTCCTCTGCCATTACATTACATAGCATGCTTCCACCGACGAAGGCAGTGGCTATGCTGCTCGTTTAACCATAGTGTATAGATTGTAATAGTGTACTCACTCTCTGCATAAGCTCAGCACAATTTGAAGCTTGTTGGCTTAACATTCCGCATACAGCGCTTCAGGCGTCTTTCGCTTGGCTTTCAGTTCTCAACATGTGCTTTATTAGTCCTGGAGTTTTTAAGATTAAAATGTGTAATTAAGTTTTTAAAGAAAATAAAATGGTGTTGTGTTTTGTTGTGGGATGTTCTTCGGGTTATAACAGAACAAAAACACTCTCACACGGAGCACCAAAACAAGCTGATAAGTTGGCATGGCTTAAAAATATCCCCAACAAAACTCCTTTCGACTTCAAAAAGTCCTGTCTGTTATTTACATTTCGAGAAATCAAGCATAATAAAAAGTGGATAGTTTATTGAAATAAACGTTGAAAAGGTGAAATTACCATCATGATCCAGGTGGACATTGAAGCCGGACGCAAATCCAACTTGATTCTCAAACCTGCAACTGCCATTCTATTATGACAAGCCGGGAAAAAGGAAGTCCCCGAAGAAAAGGTTATTCGCGGAAATTAAAATGCAAATGATAGAATCCGAAGAGGAGTTAAAGAGTACACCATTCAGCGAACTCAAAACGGACCCTTCTGTAATAAAACTCCCGTCCGGTTTGTGGACAGTACAGACAGAAGATTCTGGATTGATTATCCTCACCATTACCGACTTGGAAAAATTAATCGAAAGAGTCAATGATATGAACATCTGCGTGGGAGCTACTTTTCAGATTTAGGAATTGTGACGGGAACTTGCATCGTCAATGACCATTTATTTTCGCAGAATTGTGAGATATTCAGTGCAATTACAAAATGTAAGCAGTGTCAAAATCAAAAGTTTCTATTAGTCTTTATGTATGTACATTTGTATGCATTCATGCTGAATATTTTTATGAAGTATTTTTATACTTGGAAATCATACCTGCGAAAAAATAAAGAATTCTATGCAAGACATTCCAAAATTTCATTAAAAAACTTTGATATTTGTATGTTTTTAGTAGCTTTCAAATGTGTCATCACTGTGAAGCTAGCGAAAAACGCTCGCAGCGCCACTCTGAGAAAGTTAAGTGGCGAGTCCCACCATTGCATATGCTAGTGACTTCACTATTGAAATCTATACACTATGGTTTAACCTTAAAATAATGAAATATTGAGTCAAATTCATATATGGCGCTTTTTTATTTTTATAAACAAATATGCGATGACAAAGCAGTTCAAATATTCTTAGTGCTCTCGCAATAATTACACCAAAATAAAGAGTACGAGAAAAAATCTTATAGTTATTTCTTCGTTTGTTGAACAGCTAAATTTAATTTGGCTCAATTTATTTTTAACATGGAATTGCAGGGGATTATCAAGAATATCATTCCGGACAGAAAATCGTAGGATGTCTTACTAAACAAAAATTATCAATTGTCAAATCAGCAGAAACGTTTGGTACCTGCGTAAGATTGTTCAAAAGTATTAGTTGCAATGATATTTCAATGGCAATCTATGGAAGGAAAGACGGTTCACATCGAGCAATCCACACAATCTTGGATAAAGTAAAATCTATGGGGCCTTGTCTCGAAGATGAATTCATCAACGCAACTTTGGATGAAAAAAATGGACTTATTGTTAAAGAACGAAAATCAAGTTCCTACCTTCCTGATTTGGTTCAATTTGGACGTATCCCATTGAATATAATCTACTTATATTTCGATTCTATACGTTACCGTTTAGGACCAAAGAATAGGACAACATACATTGACACTTACATTCATCAAAAAGGCCCTGCACGGATTCCGGAAATCTTCAACTTGGAAGAAACTGAATTTTACAAATCACTGGATAAAAAAGAGGGAGACGTTCCATGTTACGCAATACCGTTTGAACTTCATGGACCTGGAAACAAATTCAATATTTTCCCGATTAGTCGATCTAAAGTCGGCGATTGGAAAAAAATATTTCCTCCCTTCTCCGAAGCTAATTATTTAGTTCAGTTCTTTGTGGAAATGCATTTTGTGTATGAAAATGACAACAACACTAGACCTCAATTTGTTTACTATCATATTTATGAACCTGCTGACGAACACGCTTACTACGGAAGATTCCATAATTTATAATTGTTTTGCTATCCTCTAAAATAAATGTAAAGAAATTGCAGTAGAATTTTCAACATCATTAATTCATGTCGTTTTTCAAACAAAATGGTGTGTTTGAGAGCTAATTTTAGATATTGGAGAATTTCCTTTTAAGTCAATACTGGAATTTTTTCCGCCCCATATTTATGTTCATTACATGTATAGTTTATATTTTTTTGGAAAATACAACTATACGCAAGAAATGGTACGCATGCATGGATTTAAATAACAAATTAATTGTACTATTGAAATGTGCACATGAAAAATGCATGGACTTAAGCTGAAAATAAAATATTAATTAAATGCACGTCCCTGTCATTTTTGTTTGTGTAAAGAAAATGAGTGTCAATATTTTTTCCGTTTACCCCAGTCAGCAATGTAGGCCACCATTAATCTGGAAATCTTAAATTAAATGACTGGGACAATATTATAGCATGTATAATAAACATTTGTGAGCCCTCTGATATGTCTCACTGTCAGATGTGACTATCCTAACTTAACTAAATACTAATTAATCCTAAAATAAATGTAACTATTTATAAAATTATGAAGATCACTCTTAGTTATTTTAGAGGCTAGAGGATAATTTTAAGTGACTCTAAGTTATTTTATATAAGTCTTGAAGATATTTATTAGAGTAAGTGTTTATGGGAGAATAAATGTAGCAGAGATGTGTGTTTTTCAAGAGTCCGTCTAACACTCCTTTTATTAAATGTATCTCAATAGTCCAGCAGGACTAAACCTGAAGTGGAGGAGCATTTGGAACTCCCAGTTCCAATCACCCCACTTCCCCTTAATTATATATAAATATGGGTATCGCCCATAAGGATGTGTGAGACCCCTCTCACATTTTCCCCCCACCAGGGGAATGAGTCGACCCCGACTCATGGCGGTGGAGATACATACAAGTACCAATATACATATATAAGTAAGTATAATCACAAAAATGGGGCAATAGGCCACGAAATATTTGAAAACAAACAAAAATTGGAGGATATAAATCCAAAAAGAATGATAAAGAATTAATATGTTCCCCTCAGATACAAAACCTACAAAATTCATACACTACAACAAACAGAATTACTCAAGGTTCAACATGAAATGAGCCCTGTGACGAATAGAGCGTAGACGATGGTAGATTTGACGTAATATAGTGAATTCCGCTCTTCGAGTCTGGACCTGAGATAGTGAGCAGATGAGTGTCTGCAGGGGCAGTAGTTGATCCGCGGGGTGAGAATGAGAAAAGGTAGTTGAATTCCCTGTTTGCCCCAACAAATAGGATCTTATGAGGTCGATGAATTCATCACACTGGGCTACACACATAAACCACTGGGAAGTAGTGATGAGGTGATTCAGAATGTAGGTCTTGCTCTGGATCATCTCGACATCAGCCTGTGTGAGGTGAGGTGGAGCCGCAGAAGCCATAGCCGCCATCTTCAGTCCTGAAATATAAAGAAAACAGAAAATTAATTGACGAATAAATGCAACTAATTCCCTATAACACCAAAAATTAACACAAGCCCATGAATTACGAATGTGGGGGTAGTAAAAATAATGAAGTATAAGCAGCGGAGATTCGGTGATTAACCTACCCAAATAAAGTACAAATGTTCTCAAATATTAATGAGACTTGACTGAGAATTAACTAGATTAATTAGAGTAATAATGACGGGAACAGTAATGTATCCATACAAGGAGCTGTTGAGGAATGAGACTGTGGAAAGGAAGCAAGGTCTTATATAGGCACACCAAAATGACCATATATTGAGTTAAATGATTACAAAGGCAATAAACGTTTAGTGAGTGTGTCATAAACGTTAACAGGTTGACACAAAAATAGGAATTAACTTGTAAGAGAAAGAGTTCAAAATTGTCAAGGAAGAAGGGAGAGGGAGAAGGGAAAACAAAGTGACATGAGGAGGATCGCTACTTTGGAGCAGAAGGGGAGGCGGAGTTATTTCCAGCAATAGTTAACCCCTGGAATGGATGCTCGGAGGCCAAGTAGTAGTTAATCCCTAACATGAGAAAACGTTCCTTCAGGAGAGTCAGCTGTGATGGAGGAACTGAGATTCGTCCGTCATACAGGAACGTCCATAATAGCTCCAATATGGCTGGATCACAGTCTGGCCAATCCAATGTAGTTATGGGATCTTGTTCACGTTTTTGAAAATAGATGGCCATGGCTGTCGAGCTTGCCACAAGTACAAGCTTGTGGAATAATTTGAAATGTCCATGGGCCGCCGTAATCGTAATTTCCGGAGGCTGGTTACCCATCAAAGTGCGGAATGTAGGGCCGTTGTACCATGGCTCATTTAAAATGAATCGTGATAAGGGTGGCTGGGTGGAGGGAATATCGGAAAATGAAGCAGCGAACAAAGCCCTTGGTGTTAATTGTGATGCTGGGCTCTTCAATTTTTCCAGCTGTCTTTCGGCTTTGGAAATAGCTGATTGAAGGTGAGACAGTCGGGACTCAGCTGCGGAAATCAAGCTGTCTTCTTCAACTGGACTTTGGGAGCAAGATGACACAAGATGCTCCTGACTGGTGCAACGGAAGCAAAATAATATGGGGAGGTCATGCGGACGGAGTGTGAGCACCCTAAATAGCATGACAAATCGACCCCACCCAGTAGATGGCACAAGGTTGCGTAGGTTGTCCAGGTCTTGACATAATGACATAGTGGTGTAGGACTCCGGAATTTCGGTTTGAATCCTGGTGTCGAAGAGTCGCACATTGAGAGCTTGATGAGATTCCGTGTCTGTCAAACGTAAATACATGTTAAAAAATTCCTCCCGATAACGCTGAAGTAGGTGTTCAGTGGGGATGAGGGATGTTAAGTTTTTCTGAACTTCTTTCATCAGAATCGACACTTCTATAGAATCGGAAGAATTCTCAGGCATCACTTTAGAAGATGGAATTTCCTTCAAGATGCGGAGCTGAATTTGTTCCCTTATGAATCGATTACAAATTCTAGAAGGAAACACGGGTTTCTCCTTCCATAATAGCTGTTGGGCCATGATTAATAGCTACAAAATAATTAACAAATTAAATTTTGCTTTTGGCAGACCCTCAAAATTACTCCCTTAGTGTGCTCCGCTACTTAATACACTATATTTCGAAGCTGTGTTAAAATTTTTTGTAAAAATTCTTACAATAGTGCGGCTGAACCAAACAGATCGAGAACAGAATCAAGTAGGAGGAAGTCCAAAGGGAATCAATTGATGACAGTAAGACTTATTAGGAGAGCAGAAAGAGACCTTCTAACTGGAGTTGGAGACCACGACTGAGGATGGATTTGAAGAGTGAGATATGGTTTTTGAACTTTAAGAATTTTGACCCCACAATTATCTCCTAATGTGATAGCATTGCTGTTGAAAAGTTAGAATAATGTAAATTTTAACTAAAGTGAAGACATTATGTGTGGGTCGAAATTATCGTGGTCTCAGAATAGCTGTAGGATTAGGATAAGAATTCTAAAGATGTTAACATATTTTAATTTACCAGTACTAACAGCTATTTAAGGATTTTTAGGAATGAGGAGGTTAATATTCATATTGGTCTCAGTCTAACTCCCCATAACTTTTAACATGCCCATCACCAACGATTCTGGACTCTAATCTTCAAGGAATTATGAAGAAAGGTAGGAGGCTAACTTCAATAGGGAAATGTTTGAAAAGAAAAGATAGTGTCAGAATCAGCCATCGATTCTGACCCTTGATTCAGTCGTGGATATTGGTCCCTAAATATGTGTAAGGAGTATTGGAAAGTGAATGTATAATTTGTGTGTATTGTCTTATCACATTTAATTTATACATATTCCTACGATGGTATTTTACCCTCCATTGAACTATCTCAAAATTACCATTTGTTTCTGTAATTATTTAGCGTACATTTAATTATTCCCTGTAGTGTTATTCAGGAATTTGAGGATAAGGATTTGAGAGTAAGGAAAGTTAAATGTATTCTTGAGTCAACTTCTTAATAATATTCATAAAATGTCATTATTTATCCTGCATATAATGTCCAAGTTCAATTCCCTGATATTCTGATTCCTCTACTCCGTTAATAATAATGCATATAATTAATTACCACGATTATTTGTGTAAGTTACCACCGAATCTCTGATTACCACACCATAAACCTGAGTAGGATTTTAACTGCGTATAAATAAATAAAGAACCAGGTGATACTCATAAAGGGTTTACCACCCCTTCTTATTTCCTTCTCTTTTCCCTAAAGTCAGGGGCTTGATGAGGGACAGTTTGCGTCCTCTGTCGGCCACCACGCCTAAGCTCCGCGGGCCTAACTTCGGAGGATTGAGGGCTCCCTCTATAATTCCAGTGTGCTACAGCTGTAGCAGCAGGACGGGCTGGAATTAAATTTAATTCCATGTCGGAAATTGATGATGCATGTGTTTTCTTTTTGCGACCCTTTCCAGAACGTTTGAACCCACTAGAGACTAGAGATGGATCGTGAGAAGTCGTGGTAGACTTGGAAGTTTCCTCATGGTGCCCCTTTATTTGAGCGTCCGTGGGAGTTGGGCAACTTCTGGAGCTCTTCCTAAATTCAGGAGGTGGAGTCTCGGCGATGGTCCTGTGAGGATTTTTAATAAACCCTGGGCCAACAGTAGGAAGTCCTCGCTTCCTAGATGTTGAGTCAACAGACTCCGCTGTCCTTCCCCCGGCAATGGGCATTGACCGCCCCGGTCAATGGAAGGATTGATTGGTCCATCAGTAGGGAAATGCTGTATAAGAGGAAAAATATTATTATTTGTACTTTTTAATAAAGTATTTGTACCCTCTACCGCTGGCATCATGATTTTATGTGAAGCCGTTAAAGAGGAGTCAGAGGGAGTCAATGTTGGACTAGGAATGTTAGTCCGTGATGGATTATATGTAGGGCTAGTTACTGTAACCCTATTTGGACTTACGGCTTGAGCGTAAGTCTTAATTAAATTATTATTTACAGGACTGATTTCAGTAGGAATCAGCGTAGATTTAGTATTTAGTACTTCAGAGGTACTAATAAATGAAGAAGCACCTGCATGGAACTCAGGTGGCTTGGTTGAGTGTGTAACAGAATCATGATCTGTTGTAACGGAACATACTGGCGATTTGGAGGATTTGCCAGTATTTAAAGTATTAGCATGTGGACTTACGACCTTAGCATAAGTCATAACGGGAGAAGCGGACTGAAGAGTCGCTGTGACAGGACTTAATTTAATATTAATAGTATGGGCGGGTTTAACAACCTCTGATACAGGGCTAACTGCCTGTGCATATGTTTTATCTGGGCTGGCGGATACTCTGTTTGCCATAATGGGACTTGACAACGGACTATGAGACTGAATAGGTTCTAAAGTCTCAGTAATATTATATGGTAAATTAATGTTAACAGCTTTAAGTGCTGTACTAGGACTGACAACTTGAGCGTAAGTTTTGACTGGTGTCAGTGGTGTAGGGACAGTGTGTACTATCGGACGGGTAACCTGAATGGGGTTATTGACTAAATTACCTGAGGTTAAATTTTTGTCGGGACTTAAGAGGTTGTGAAACGTCCCGGGTGTACTTAAAAGTATAGGGGCACTCCTATTTAAATTTACAGGTTGTTGGGAGGGAATATTGGAGGCACTAGAGGCGGAGCGACTGAGAATGTCCGCATAAGAAATGCCTTTGACTACCAAAGAACCTGCACTTTTATCGGGAGGAGTCCTAATGGGCGGAACTACAAATTCAGGACCTTGGAAAATGTTACAAGTCAACCTTTTTGGAATTGACTGAGAGGACTGATCCGTATCAGACCCGGGTGATTCTCGAAAGCGTTTACGGATTGTAATTTTAGACTTTTGTAATTGAACTGAGTCCTTCGACTCTGAAATTCAAGTAGGAGTGACAGTCATATTTGTGTTGACTCGGGCGGGTATATTCCCTTCAATGGATGGGAGATCTTGACGAGGTAATCTGTAAGGTGTCCAATCCATCTTGGGAGGAGTAATAAACGAATCTACGTTTGTTTCACCTGAGTCAACAAAAACTTTTGGGACTGTCAGAGTGTCAGTAGGGCTCTGACGATTTACCGGAGATTTACCTACATCGGGAATAATAGGAGAGACATTTAGTTCAGAGCTTTGACTTTGAGCATTATTGTTAGATAAATTTAAAATATCCTGCGTAGAGGAATGAAATACGCGTGTCCCAGAGGTTGCGGTTAACACTTCAGGTGAGGACGTAGGCGTAGTTAGCTCATTCTCCGATCCCAAAGCTGAGGTGAAGAAGTCCACAGTGGAATTGTAAGTACATTTCTCGGAGATGGTGGACTGTGTATGAGTATCCACTTTATTGGAAGGACATGTTGATTCCAATGGCTGAAGAAATTCCCCCGGAATTGGTATTACTTGCGGCTTCTGAAGTAATATGACGTCAGCAGACTCCGGACTTGTAGGGATAATTTTGTAATCCACACTTGCACACTGTGGAGTCATATCTAAGGAAACGGAATTAAAATCCTCAATCAAATTTGAGCATAAATTAGATGTAAACTCCGTACTAGTGTCTAGGGTCGATGCCTCCATTGCAGGGTCAAATGGAGAAAAAATCTGAGAATTAATCAAGGATGATAAATTCTCAAAAGAATTTTCATCAAAATCACTCAGCCTAGCGGTTTTGGGGCAAGCTGGGGTTACGAAAGTAAAGGAGTCTGATGGTGACGTAATTACTATATGGGGACCTGGAGATGAAACCATAAGTTCCGGTACTGTTAATTCCGGAGGGCAAGGAAATATTGGATCATTACCTTGTACCTGTGAATTAACGGTGGTCACCTCTGATTTTGGAGGGGACAAGAATGGATTGGGCAATATCGATGAGAGTTCGATACTCTCAGAACTAGTAGAAGGTGAAATGACTTCCACGGTGGGTATTAGAAAATTAGTACCAGTTAATGTACTACAATCCGTATTGGTCAAAATCTTTTCCGCCTCAATATGGTGTACTATTAGGGGCAAAGCATCTCGAGATTGCTCACAATTAGCAGATTTTAAAGATTCCTGTTCATTAATTACAGGAGTACGGATACAAACGGGAGTAGGTGAAATAATTTTACTCTCTATGTTTTGTATAGGAAGGGGCGGAGTATCTCGAAACCTCTCAGATATTACGGGAGTTAAAGATTCTAGCTCATTAACTATTGGAGTAGGGATACTAATGACAGTAGGAGAGATAGTGTTACTCTCCGTGACTTGTATAGGAATTGGCGTAGTGACTGGAAATCCTATGGACTTTACAGGTTTTAAATTTTCCGGTTCACTAATTAATGAAGTCGGAGTACAAACAGGAGTGGCAGAAATAATTTCTCTCCCAATAGCTTCGGTTAGTTGAGACGAAGCAGCTGTTACTTGGGAGATCAAAGCTGTGTGAGTATCGGGTTCAGTCGTAGTTGTAAGTTGAGTACTTATGACTGGAGGAGAAATTATTTCTCTCTCAATAACATGTGATATTAGGGGTGATACAACATTAAGTACTTCAGACGTGATAGGAGCTACAATATCTAATACGTCGGGTATTGTAGTTCGAGTATTAACGTCAATAGGAGAAATTATGGCTTTCTCAGTTTGTAGGGGCAAAGTGACATTGGGAATCACTTTGGAAGTGAACGTTATAGAAGTATCCTTTACACTAGGTATTTCCATCAAAGGGATTACAGCAGGAGGAGAAATAACTTCTCTATCAGAAAATTGTATTGGTATAGGCGAAGTAACTTTGGGTACTACGGGAATCAAAGCTTCAGTAGCACTAGGTGTACTGACTAATGTAATCTGAGTGTTAGCAGGAGGAGAAATTATTTCTTCTCCAATGACGAGTGGTTGATACGGTAAAGCTACATTGGGAATTACGTCCAAGATTAAAGCTTTGGAAATATCCTGTACATTGGGTATTTCAGTTAGATTAATGACTGCAGGAGGAGAAATAATTTCTTTCCTAATTATATGTGTATCTAGGGGAGAAGCATCATTGAGTACTTCCGGTATTGCAGAGGTTAATGTTTTCTGCTCTTTGGGTATATCTACATCGCTAGATACTAATTGGGAATGAGGAAATAGATTTTTCCTCACATGAGCCGTGAGTTCATCAAAAAAGTCAGTAATGCTTTTTTGAGGAACTATCGACGATTTAGAACTCTTTTGTAAAGTCACATGAGAAATAAACTCATCCGAGGGAAGTTCTAAAGGGGTATTGAACATTGTGGGCTCTGTATTCAAAATGCTATCAGTGAAACTACTATTAGGAACATTATCCGAGGAATTATTAGGAGTCAAAAATGGCGGACTGGAGTCACCACTGGTATCGTGATTCAAAGGATAATTATTGGACTCATCAAAAAGACGGGGCATTGTTTCGGGACTTATATTAGTCATAACAGAGTCTTCATAGGAGGAAGTGGGACTTGTTACAAAAATGAGTGGGTTCACGAGAGAGTGTACAGAGTTAACACCATCGGGACGTGACTTTGGAGCTAAAGGATTAATTGAAATTCCTGAGACTGCTATAGGTTCAGGGTCTGGTGGCAATAAGGGTGTTGGGGTTGGAGTTATTATCAGAGGAGCGGTCTCTTGAGCAACGTGCGAGACTTTAGATCTCGTTTGTACAGGGGACCTTATTGTTTCACGAGCCGTAGTTTTAGGCGGAACATAACCATCTGGAGACTTGACATTTGTACGGCCTTTCTTACGCCGGCGAGGTATACGTGGACCAAACCGTGGTATATCATTCTGGGTTAGTGGAACGTCGGGCATAAGTTCATTGCGGGTTTGAAAATACTCTTCAGTTTGTATGTCATTCTGGAGAGCCGCAAAGATATCATCAGCGTTAGGAGCAACACGCTCATTATTAGCGCTATCTAAATTATTGAGAGCATTAGAATTCATATTATTATCAACATTATTTATAAGATCATTGTTAGCATGAATAATAGCATCATTTATAGCTCAAGATTTTGATCGAGTTATTATAGGAGATCGGATAATAGTTTCCGTGGATGATGAAGGAGGTCGATATGACTCTTGGGAAGAATTAGAAGACCTCTCACAATCAGCATTGGAATCATCATTTAAATTACTTAATGAGGAATTCAATACAGGGTTGGGAGGAGTCGGAGAGTCAATTTGTGACACCATTGGATCAAACGGATTCAATCGAGAAGGATCTTGGTAAATGTCAATAATTTGACAGGGTTCTGTAATACTCGGGGCATAAGTTCGAAGCCGATTAACCCAGTTAGAGTCATGGTCATTTGACGAGGTTACGGAGGAGCCAAAAGGAACAAATATAGGCTCTCTAGGAGGAAGTGGAGGAGGGACATCAATAGTGCGATGTTCGGGACGTATCTCTTCAACAGAATTATGGTGGGCATAATCGTGAAGAATTTTGTGCGTGAAAACATCAGCGTAGTCATCTTGCCATGACACTGGAGGACGGAATGGCTTCATATTATGAGAATGGACCCTCCGAATACGGTGCTTGGCCCGTTTGGTTCCACGGTATTCTACGACAAAGGAATTAATGCCACAAACTTCCACTATTTGATATGGCCCGATCCAATATAGTTGGAGACCTCGACGGACTTTATCTGCAATCCAAACTAAAGCACCAAGTTCAAAATTATGATACTTACGATTTTTATTAAATTTTTCAGCTCTTTTGTGCTGTTCGTTAGCTGTATTTAAGTTAGCTTGTGTGACTCGTTCTATACGTGAACTTTCACGTTGATCAGGAGTTTGGGGCTCTATGGTAGTAATTACAGGGGTTACGAGATCCAACTTTGTTTTAGGTTGGACCGCATAAACCAAACTAAATGGGGAGAACTTTGTTATTGCATGTACGTGCATGTTATGTGACTTGCAAGCTTTACCTAAAAATTCATCCCAATTATCTCTTTGGGCAGATACATATTTTCTAATGTACCGTTTGATTTCGGCATTATTCCTCTCAATATTTCCATTAGAGGAGGGGTGATTAGGCATTATTTTAATATGAATTACGCCATGTTTTTGTAAAAATTGGACAAACTCAATGGCTGTAAAATGGGGGCCATTGTCCGTGACAATGAATGGAACAACACCGATTTGTTCGAAAATTAACTTTTTCACCCATTTACAAGAATCTAGGGCAGTGTTAGTGGGACTAGCCGCTGCCCACGCAAATCGACTAGTGTGGTCAATAGCCACAAAAATATATTTATTACCGGACCTAGAAGTAGGGTCAATAGGGCCCACATAGTCCACTGCTATACGGGTAAAGACTTCCTCAGGAGGGGGAACAATTTTCATTAGACCGAGTGGCTTTGTAGTAGCAGGGTTAGCCACCTGACATGTAGGACAACCTTGAATATAACTAAGGACATCTTTGGGCATCCCCTTCCAGTAGTACCGACGGTAAAGTTCTTGATAGGTCTTATATATGCCTACATGGCCTCCATCAAGCGCATCATTATGGGCTAACTTCAGAATTGCTCCACGGAGAGATTTAGGCACCACAAGTTTGTAGGGGTCCACAGAGCGTTTATCAAGTCTAAATAATAATCCTTGGATCAAAGTAAAATGTTTAGACAACCCATTTACATTATTTCCAGTACATTGATTAGGTACTTGTAACTTGTGAATGATATTTTTCAAATAGTCATCATTATTTTGGTGTTCGATAAATTCCTCAATATTACCACCAATTATAGCATGGACATTAGGTTCTCCCGCAACATTTGTTTGAGAGGGAATTATTGTTAAGGAGCGTAAAGGATACCGAGACAAACAATCAGCATGCGGGATATTTTTGCCCGGAACATGTATGATTTCCTTATCCTGTTGGGCTAGTTTTATTTGCCAACGAGCTATCCTAGAGTGAGGATCCTTCATAGTACAGAGGGAAGTAAGAGCAGCATTATCTGTACGGACCTGTATTCTCCTTCCATAAATGTAAGGCCTAAAAACCTCAAAAGCATACAAAATAGCTAAACATTCCTTTTCGGGATTAGAATAATTAAGTTCAGCTCCTTTTAATAACCTAGAGGCAAATGCAATGGGCCTCCAGATTTTGCCATCCCTGGATTGTTCACAGGTAGCTCCTATGCGATATCCGCTCGCATCAGAGACGATTCGGATGGAAGCTTCAGCATCAAAATAATCTAAAACAGGAGCATTAACCATGGCATCTTTTAGAGCTTGGAAGGTTGTTTCCTCCTCTTCACCCCATACAAATGGAACATCCTTCTTAGTTAGGTTATGCAGAGGTCTGGCTTTACCTGCAAAATCTTTAATGAAAGTACGATAATAATTGCAGAAGCCCAGAAATGACTGGACTTCTTTAAGACATTTAGGACTGGGGAATACCCTGACAGCTTCGATTTTTTCGGGATCAGGATTGGTTCCCTCTCCAGAAATGACGTGTCCTAGAAAGTGCAATTCATTAAAGGCAAAATAGCATTTCTTAACTTTAAATGTTAAATTGAACTTTTGAACACGCATCAGGACAAGTTCAAGACGATACATGAGCGTATCAAAATCATTAGCAAAAATTAATAAATCATCAATATAAACTAGAACAATTGTATATTTTAAATCACCAAGCACGGTGTCTATCATTGTTTGGTATACCGCTGGTGAATTTTTATGCCCAAAAGGAAGTCTATTATAACAAAACTTACCCTTTGGAGTGGAGAAGTCAGTTTTCAACTGACTTCCTTCATCCAATCTCATTTGGAGGAAACCGTGTAGTGCATCAAGCGTGATGGACCACTTTGCCCCAGCCAGGTAGTCCAGGCAGTCATCAACCCTAGGAATTGGGTAGGTGTCCTGTTCCACCTGGTCGTTTAGGAGGCGAAGGTCCACACATACTCGATGTGTGACAATTCCCTGGTCGTCCTTCTTTTTGGGGACAACTATGACCGGGGAGTTGTATGGAGAAACGCAGGGCCGGATGACTCCAAGGCGTAAGTTCCTTTCCACATGTTCCTCGAGAACCTTCTTTTCTAGAGGTGCCAAACGGTAGGAATATTTGTGGAAGGGTGGATGATCTCCTGTATCTATAACAACTGGAGGATAGTTAACAACACCAAGCTCATCATCGCTACGAGCAAAGTATTCAGCATTTTTATTAATTATCATTAGCACATGTTCTTGTTGTGATTCATTAATGTTAGGACCCATTTTTATTTCATTTTTATTGTAGGGAGACTTCGGAGCTTTTGCCGTAAGTTCTTCGACCTTTAAATGAAATTTCTGTTGGGGAATAACTTCAGAATTCTTATTAGACATGTTGAGATAATTGTTTTCATTGCTAAATCTTATTGTTTGCATTAAATTAGTGCTTGGTTCTGTTAAACATGATTCATCAGTAATTATTGAAGGAGAAGGTAGTACCTGAGAGTCCTCTTCTGTTGAGTCTCCCTTATTTAAGGCGTTTACCTGAGAGTTATTATGATTATTGATAATTTGATTTTTACGTAATATTCTTGATTGAAGCTCATGACTACGTTTATCATGAACGTCTGGATGCTCTTCAGGATCTCTTGATGATTCCAGAGAGTCGGTGAAAGGAGCGTCTAAATCGCGTGTGCTCCATTCGCTGTCCGTGGGGATCCACATGTGTTCTGAATCATAATGTCCCACTTTGTCCTCATTAGCTGTCCCATTGGGTCCTTTGTATTCAACTAAAGATGCATGAGAATTTAAATTAAGTCCAAACCTACGGTTGAAATTACTTCCTAATAACAGAAGTGTATCCATCTCTTCTATGATGGCAAACCTATAATTGTGACCTAAATGTTCATCTTGTTTAGTATAGAAATACAAAATAGCCGAACGACAATAAGATCCGGACTGGGTTTTACATATAGTAGTAAAAGACTTAGGTTCATGAGTTACTATTTTGATACTCTTAGGGCAGTATTTATTTAAATAGTAAGCAGTGGCGGCCGCCATGGAGGATAACATTGAGCCAGTATCTACTGTAGCTCTAAGAGTCACCCTATGTCCGGCCACACGCAAGGGATAAACCACATCCTGGCGTGCGTAGGTCAAATTACAGAGGCGGAGAAATTCTTGAATCATGATTTCATCATGAGAGAGAGTCTCTTCCTCCGGTGAGAGCCCATGGGGTTGGACTTCCTCGGAGTCCAGTGACCTACAACTGGAAAGTGCACGTAATGACATACGTTTACGTGGCTTTAAATATAATTTATCAATGAGATTAGAGGAATCTTCTGATTCGTCATCCTCCAATGTGGAAAGAGGTCGGGGAGGCTCTTCCTTGAACCTGGTCTTCTTCTTCACCTTAACAGGAACAAGCGGTAGTGGTAGGTCCGGAATGTCATCAGGCATATCAATGATAACTTGTTGCTGTACTTGGGGTGTAGGAGGAACATCAGGTAGAAATTTATTGGGATCATAAACGCCATGGTATTGAGGAGTGTAGGAAGCATGCCGGATAGTAGGAACCTGAAAAGCTGGATGTGGAATGCTAAGTTGAATATTATTAACTTGATTACTCACCCTAACACTGGGTTTATGATTGTGAGGCTGGATAGTCTGGTCAGCCCCGCCCGCCAGACCATTCAGTTTCCCGAAGTATTGTTAATCGGGACTGAGGCCGGGGCTTCAGCGGGAGGGATCGGGCCATTCACCATTCCTTGTCGATCCTGACCATAGCCTCGGTTAACCCAATTCGGTTGTGGACCCTGAGAACGTTGTTGCTGGCCCTGGTATTGGGATTGTTGATTCCCGGGATATTGCGCTTGTTGATTCCCTTGGTATTGAGGACTAGGACGAGGTCGTTGGTAATTCGGGAAATTATTACCCGGGTGTTGATAATTCTGTGGAGGCGGAGGATTATTGGACTGCCGATAATTCTCCAGAGGCGGATAATTCTGCTGAGGAGGGTGGTCTTCAAATTGCATCAGATCCGGCGGTTGTTGATGTTGCCTGGAATTGGCATTATAACCCGAAGAATTCCAATTCCCGTTGGAATGTGCTGGTGAATGCTGAAAATTTCCCTGAGAGGATGAATCATTATTATAATTGTGACCTGGCGCCTGATTACCATTATGAAGGAAACGGGAATTACGTGTGTCCATGTTGGACATGATGCGAGAGGTGTTACCATTCACCACATCCCGCTGGAAATCCCGACATTGTTTCCAGTGGTGATTACTGCGGTTGCAATAATCACAGACCAACTGATTTGTAGCCCGTACTGAATGCTCGTTCAGTTGTGGAGCCTGGGAAACAGACGTAGAGGACCGAGACCGGGCATTATGATCCATCGGAGTGCTCCGCAAAAGACCTCGGATGTTCTTAATGAACTCCGGGATGTTCCGGGAGAGCGTAACGGCAAATGAGTCGATGGATGGAGGCAGCTTCCCTCTAGCCTTTTCAATAATGGCATCATCCGTCATTCGGGGATCTAGATCCAGGCATAAATGTTGCAATTCCGCGACAAAAGAATCAGCGGACATCCCTGCTGTATATCGGAAGGAATCCAGGGCCGCCTGCTTCGCCGGCTTGAGGTTCTCATGGTCGAACCTCCGGATGAGACTGGAAGAGACAAACTTCCATATTTCCTTTGCAGGTTTTCCCATTTCCTCGTAGAGGCGGATCCTGGGAAATTCAGAGCGGAACCATTCCTGGACAGCCTTATCGGGGGACTTTTGGAAGAATTTCCTCAAATTAAGGACCACGGAGTCAGGGCTGACGAACATGTCCTTGGAGTAAAAATCCACATGGCGGACAAAGGCCCGAGGGTCATCGTCGCTGTAATATTGTTCGACTTCAGCCCGAAAGCGATCCCGTCTTCGGTACTTCTCATCAGATGACTTAGGATTCGGTGCTCCAAGAAGATCAGTAACAGGGACGTTCATCATGGACGGACCCAACATGGGTTGTTGAGTGAAAGGATCGGAATGTCCGCTAAACTGTTGTGGTGGATTAGTGGAAGAACCAAAGAAATCCCCGAAAGGGTCAAACGATGTCCAAGCAGATTGTTGATCCATTGTTGAAATAGGCTGTGACCAAAAAATTGCTAGCACTGACAAAGGTGTAATTTGAATAATTACAAAAACCTGAATGGAATAGCCCCAGAGAAATTATCAGGAGCGTCTCAACCTTGAGGAATACAAAGGCTGACCTCGGAGGAGGTGACCTCACAATCAGCACTGATTGTATGTGGAAGGTCTCGATGCCTTATCTTGAATGACAGAGGGAATGGACTGATGACCACGCCGAGATTTGAAATCCAATATGGAGGATCTTCAAAATTATGAATTTAAACCTCAAAAGCTCAACAAAAATACAAATGGATTAGTGACCAGGCACAATGGACCGTAATTAATTAATTTCTGAAAATTAGGAATTGAATGTGAGCAGGTTCGTGGATAATTGTGGTGATCACAACGTAGAGGGGCGAAGTGTATGGAGACAAAATAATTTTAAAATTTCAATTAAATATTGAAATTACGAATGGGCTCGGACTAATTGTCAGGCTATGGTTAACGTATCGGCTCAGAGTATGGAATATACGGAGGGAGGATCACAGAGTATACGGAGGATATAAAAATTCAAGAGGAATGAATTTGGAAAGGGAATGGAAAACAGTAATTGTTATTTTAAATAATTGCAATACAAAGGCTTTTCCTACGTATGGACTGTAGGTAGGTATACGGACTACACCACTGCACAGTAATTAATAGAGTTATAATGGATGACTGTGTACTTCCTAAATTTCAAAAATGGGAATTTGGAAGAATTGACTGAATTCAAAAATAAATTCCAAAGCCAGGGACATATATCTATGTGAGATAGAGTGACTGATGGAAATGATACAGTAAGCAAGATGAAATGAATTAATAATAATACGCTGGGGTAAAATGAGACGGGTCACAAAAAAAATGGCAAAGTCCAAAATTACCTGAAAATAATTAGTCACTCGTAGGAGAAAAAAGTATACACTCGTACTAGGAAAATAATAATCAGTGGTAACAGGCTACAGGATGCAGTGGCAAAAATTATTCACAAAAATGAAATTGCAGTAGGAAGTCCTTTGTACCATATGAGCATGGGGAAATACAGGGAATCAAATGTAGAATCGGAAATGAGAGAATTTCAAAAAAAAATTAAATCCCAGTGGCAACGTGAGACAGAGAGGTTAGCGTGTTTCAAAAATAATTATTAAATTTTTGAAACATTAGTGAGTCACAAAATCAAGGCCGAAGAGGGGAATTCGGCTCAAAAAACAAATTGCAGCGTAAAGGCCTTTCTACCGTATGAATACGTAAGGGAAGGACTTGGGAGTCCAAAATGCAATAAGACCACAAAATGCAAAAATTATTTTGAAGGGACAACGTGAGACTGTAATATTTTTTCAAAAATAATAATGAATTCAAAAATGAAAATTGGCCAAATAAATGCTGAGGCAAGGAGAGAATGTACAAGGAAAAAAAATTACACTCGTAAGGTCTTTCCTCAGCACGGACAAAAGAAATGGCCGGAGTAAGTTGAGATTCAAAATTAAATCAAAAAGAAATATGCTATGCTTCGAAATAAATGGAAATTTCGAAAGTGTGGAAATTCGGAAGACACTGTATAATGGGTGGATGAGGGAAGCAAAAATTGGAGCGAAAATAACTCGAAAAAAATAAAGTGCAATTGTAAGTCTTTTCCTATCAATGGCCACAATTTAACATTACAGTGAATTTAACGAGTCGTAATAAGCTCTCAAAAACTTCCCAATATGAAATCCGATTGTTCAGAAATTCAAGCATGAATCCCAAAATTATTGGAAATTGGATGGAAAATGAGACTGGAAATCGATTCAAAATTATAAGTCACAATTGTAAGGATTCGCCGCCGTGTGGAGACACGCCGTGGGAGATGATAGGAGGTATTGGGCTGGAGGGGCAACGTGAGACCAAGCCAAGATTGTTCAAAAAGGTCAAAATAAATTGGAAAAATAATTATCCACACGATTTATAATGAGTTAAAGAAATGGACCAAAATATAATTGGAAATTACAGGACGACAACATGGTAACCATAGGCCGTATATGGGAAGGAGATACGGATATTACAAACGGCGTGATCGAGTCATGCACGTCCCAAAATTTTAAAGAGGACTGAAATGAATTTTTTCCCGAGAATTTCCACACAGAAATTAACGTACAATTTCCAAAAATAATTATTCGGTAACACCAGCAATGCATTGAAATGAGCTAAGAATAATTGAAACGAAAATAATCGAAATGGACTAGGAAAGTACGGGAAAATTATAGGACCAAAATCAGCACTTTAAAATTTCCCAAATTATGCGGGATTCAAAACGTTACCACATAAGTGTAAAAATTATAAGGAAAATTCACACAATCCTACAAATGAACAACGACCTTTAGTAATAATGACTAAAAAAGAGAGGGGAAAAATCGATACTGTGACCTTACCTGGTAATCCAAAACGAAAATCCAAAATTATATTATTTTGTAAAAATTAATTACCAACACTTGCACAGTTCAGTTCAGTTCAAAATTGCACTTAAGTTCCACTCAATCATTGAAAAGAGCAAAGTTCACCATCACTGAAATTGGGAAAATTCACAATTGTCCGGAAAAAAAAATCACTAAGAGCCGGAGATCCAGGGATGAGTCGTTGACGGCGTGGTGAGCCGGCCTTCACTACTGCTGTGTACGGAGGACGGCGTGGTTGAAGATGGCGGCCTATAGGTTTTGCCGATGTCCACGCTGCTCCTACTTCTGTGTGCCGTGCTGCTGCCGGGGCGGGATGAGACGCGTCCTGGGAAGCTGGAAAGGCGAGCACTCGCCGGCTCGGTAATGGCAGAGGGGGAAAGCCACGCACCTCCACCAAAAATGTCAGATGTGACTTTCCTAACTTAACTAAATACTAATTAATCCTAAAATAAATGTAACTATTTATAAAATTATGAAGATCACTCTTAGTTATTTTAGAGGCTAGAGGATAATTTTAAGTGACTCTAAGTTATTTTATATAAGTCTTGAAGATATTTATTAGAGTAAGTGTTTATGGGAGAATAAATGTAGCAGAGATGTGTGTTCTTCAAGAGTCCGTCTAACACTCCTTTTATTAAATGTATCTCAATAGTCCAGCAGGACTAAACCTGAAGTGGAGGAGCATTTGGAACTCCCAGTTCCAATCACCCCACTTCCCCTTAATTATATATAAATATGGGTATCGCCCATAAGGATGTGTGAGACCCCTCTCACATCACTAAAACCATTTTTGCTTCTTAACCATCCGTTGTAATTAAATAAATCTGAAGATACACAATCGAAGGCCCTTAAATGCAATAATTATTTTGTTTTGTGAAAGTTGCGAATGTTTGAATGTTGAACGTTTTTAATTCATTCCCGTTTTTTGTACAAAATGTTATGCCGCTTTTGGGTAGCAAAGTTTAGGACATTTCAGTTAGAATAGCTCGTATATATTACGTATATAATGCAGTCTATGCAGAAGGAATACTTAAAGTTCTACTGAATACTATTATATTATTCTGCTAACCAGAACAGATGTTTACACGCTCAAGGTATAGCTACTGACGCTAACTGCCCCTAAAATTGGGTGCATTAAGAGTACATTGTCATTTCAACGGCACACAAGTTTTAGGATAAATTTCTGATGTAAGGTTTAATATAAATTATTGTACTGAATCCATGGAGCGCTTTATTTTTCTTTTATCATTATTCATTTGGAAAAGTAATGCACAGTTATTCATTTCTAAATGTACATAGCAAGTGTGATAAGTTTTAGGAAGCACATTGAATACTTTAGTTTTGCCCTATTTTGTATAACAATTATTTACACGTAATTACACTAAATATTCAAAAATAGCTGAAGAGTTGTTCAATTACAGGATGTTAACACTCCCGGAAGTAGGGCTCCTCACAATTTCAAGTAGTAATTGCAACTATCAATTTCAAATACAATTTCAATTCAATTTCAATTGATGATAATCTGCAAGTTGTAAATTGAAATCAATTTCAAATAAAAATGGCTTTTTAGTTTTTGATTCAATTTCAATTACAAATCAACTATCAATTTAGCCATTATAATTGGGAACTTCCACAATTTCAATTTCAAATAGCTGCGTTGCCAAAAATTGATAGTTGAAGTTGATAATTGACAACTCGTAAATGTTAAGGCAAGAATGCGCGCAAAGGCAGGAATGTGTAATCAAATCGCGGAGATTACTCAACTTCCCAAACAAATGACACCTTAAAATGCTGTTTATTTCTTCTAATACAAAAGAAACGAAACACTGAAAAAGTAACTCCAATCCAAACCTAATGTGACAAACAATTACCGAATCTGAAATTCTGTTTGATATTCAAATGATTAGTTGTAAATACTATTCCAGGGACAAATTCGAGTGATATCTTTCAGAGCACCATACAAAATCGACAGACCTGAAAATGATATTCTTAGTTTGCAGTTGGAAGGTGAATGAGTTTAGCTTAATTTCATAGCAAACAAATTGATCAGATGTAGCTAACACTATTTTAGTCGAATTTATTTTCATAACCAGTTTTTCTTTTGGTACACATGGGTAAGAATTAAAAAAAAACCAATTTCAATTCAATTTCAATTCAATTTAATCCCAATTACAAGTCAATTTCAACTTGCTCAAGTTTTGAAAGTTGTAATTGACAATTCAACTATTGATGCTTCTACTTGATTAATTCAAATTGATTATTTTTCAAGTATTTGATTGACAAATAATCAACTACAAATTACCCCTAAAAATTGAATTGAAAATTCAATTTCAATTACAAATTCAATTTCAACTAGCTCAATAAATTGAGTTGTGAGGAGCCCTACCCGGAAGTAACGTCAATTTTTTTTTCATTTCATGATTTATGCAGTAACTTCGCAGAACTGGTTATAATGTCTTTACAATAGGTTCAGAATGCAGCCCTTGTCAAAACGTTGTTCGTGGAACTTTACGAACCCTACATCATGAATTAAGGTGGTTCCTTGGAAGGAGTGTTTACAAACAAATTCCCCAAATTTATAATTTATTAGTACTGTTTTCCTTGTAGAGTTTCCTGTGAATAAGGAAAATTATAAAAGCTCCAGTGAAATTAAATTCTCAGGATTTTACTTCCAGTAAGTTCAGAGAATCCTCCAACAGTCGGTATACGAACGAAATGAGCAGAAAAATATAAAATATCCTGTGAATAGAAAAGAATGAAAGCGATTTTACTTCTGTGTTGGGTTATTTTCAGCCTGTCCCATAATAATTGTTCCGTTGTTGGGAGAAATCTCGAGACCATCCTGCCGCCTTCCATCGAGGAAAAAACCAGTCTTTTGAGTATTTTGAATACACTATATGTTGACTTTTTTCTAATTTACATATAGTCAATGATAATTTTTCAGAGTGGGAACGTCAAAATTGTAAATGCTTTCAAAAATTTAAATGTGATTAAACTTTTGTTCCACTGTCAGGTTATGACGAATTCTTAAAGGCGGGAAACTTGTTTCACTAAAAAATAACCTATTTAACTAGTAGTAGTTAAATTTTGCTTTGCTTTTTTGCGGTATGTTCCAAAACTTCCAACATGGAGGGATATCTTATTGGACTTATTTGAAAGACCTTGACATTTTCGACTAACAAACAATTTGTTTGTAGCAAAATTTCAGGAAAATATTAGGAAAATTTTACAAGAGTGAAATAACAAATATTAAAACTCACAATTTCCCAAAAATAATCCTGACCTACAGCAACTAGTATAGTCTCCATGTAACCAGAGTTTTCAAGCTACGGAATAGAACAGACTTTTGAATGCTTTATTATAAAATGTGTTAAACAATAACACTTTTACACATTCGAATTTTACATAGCATGAGGACCATTTTGCATCTTCTACGGCGACATTTAATTGTAACAGTCTCATTTTACCTATTCGGTTAGACATTTGATGATTTTGTAGAAAATCGATTCATGCGTTTGACCTCCGGAAACTTTTTACACAGATATTCAGGTACAGGTACGGGTACAGGCTCAAAAATTCCATGTATAACATACCCATGATTCAGGTACAGGTTCAGGCCCAGGTACAACATTTCTGTACCCATGCGGGGCACTACCTGGTACTACCCATACCCGTACACATTTACCCGAGTATTACCCGTACCCAGTCCGAGCGCTGGTATATCCATACGTATGTACATGCGTACTTCTCAATGTTATGACATTCAGCGCAGTAATTAATATCTTCACATTCTGTAATAAAAATCTTCCGTTTGTGTTTAACGTTGTTTCCAATTATCCGCAGAACTTTAAAATATTGGAATTAATGGAACAATCGACCCGAAAAAATGCTATGCAAGGAGATTTAAATTCCAACAAAGGCAAACAACTAGATTAAATGACGTTTTACTGCGAATTTGTTTGCAAATTTGAAGCTCAACTTGAAAAACGATAGACATTAATTTAGTTTAATAAAAGAAAATAAAAAAATACGACCTTAGCATTTTGAAAACAATAATTGGAGCATCTAAACCACCAGACTTAATGACCATTTACCTCTCCAAATTAAAGTTTAATGTTAAAACAATGCGTCTTAATTTGGAGTTTCTTATAAAAACAAAATCATTCAAACTTCCGACTTAAGATTTTTTAAATCATAAATTTATCTACGTACGTTATTAAATTTGATCTAAATCCATCAGTAAATAAAGGTAAGGAATCAGTTTCAATGTGGACATCAAGAGGACCCAATAATTAAAAATGAATGTTTTTATCCAGACAACAGCGGTACTAATTTGTGCCACGGTAAAGAAATGCAATGATTGGATTTGTATATTTCGTATAAAATGGAAATTAATATTTTATCCAAAATTTGCAGATCGCTCAAGGTGACATTTGCCGATTCAATATTCTTGTGACTTCCAGTGTCCTAAACTGACTAAATTTGCTCATTCAATTTTGCATTTTCAACTTTTTAAATGAAACTGGTAATAGCCGGAATTGCTTTCATTGCAGAATTATTACGATTAATTATGTTTCCCCGGAGTTGATGTTCCTCCTGGGCCTGATTACCTGCTAAAAATATTCCTACACTCATTCCACTTCACACAATTTACTCAAACCTATAGTCAACCAATATCTGTTTAGATATTTTAGAAACTAGCGATTTTCCTGCTATTTTCTGTAATGTAATTCGATGACATTGAATGTTTACAAACGATATAATTTCAACTTTGGTGAACACTTCTGATGATTTTCCTAAATTAACTGGAAGGATAAATTCCGGATGCACATTACCAATACGCGAGTTTTTAGTAGGATTCAGCTCCTAGACAAAGTGGAGAATAATGAATAACCAAATGAAAGTAGTACTAGTGAATATCAGAGGCAGGGATAAAACAATAATTGCTACAAGTCCAGCACACTAAGTCGTGGTTTCTTTTATTGTTAAAATTTCATACGTTTGAAATTCGTCCAATGTCTGTCTAAATATACATTCGCAATCCTGCATGCACCATTTATGGAATTTTTAACGTGCGTTTTCTGGTTTTCAACAATTTTTATTACATTGAAAATTCCATACCCGAAGATTCATAATTTTCCCCCTTACCACCGCCCAAAGCCCGGGCGGGCGGGGATTTTTTTCTTGCTTACCCGAAAATTTAAATGGCCCGAGATGCGTACAGCTTTTCTAGCAGAGACATAATATCTTGTGGGGATTTTGTTTTTGCGAGCAGGGATTTCAAAACTACTCAGCTTTATTCCAGCAGTAATTTTAAAAATCGTTGACGACTTCCCTGCAGGAACTTGCATCAGACCCCTGACTCATTTAATTATATTTTGTGATAAAAAAATAATGGAAATAAAGTTATGAGAGCATTTAAAATTTACTACAGGTACACGTGCATATCGTCGCTGAAGAGGCAAAATGGACTAAGTGCAATTTCGACTAGAAGCAAAATGGTCTACATGCCTTTTTCCTTAAAGGCAAAACGGAATAGTTGCAAGCTTTCTTGAAAGCAAAATGAACTACATGCAGTTTTCACTAAAAGCAAAATGGTCTACATGCGTGTATATAAATGGCAATTCTGCTCTAAAACGAAATTGTATGTAGACCATTTTGCTTTTAGACGAAATTGCACTTAGTCCATTTTGCTTTTAAAACTTGATGCACCTATTCCATTTTGCATTTAGTAAAACTGCATGTAGACCATTTTGATTTTAATCGAAAATGCATGTATTCCATTTTGCCTCTTCAGCGACGATATACCCTGCATTGTGAATCCAATCATACGCCATTAATTCAGCTCACGTCATTCAGTAATCAAAATCTTCCACGCGAAGCGATTAGTTTATTTTACAATTGTGCATCACAACCTTGAGAGGATTGTAATTAATAGACCGAAGTACTGCATAAGTCAGTATTTTACAGTTAAGTATTAAAATTGGAGAATTCCATTAGAATTAGAAGGGAGAAGAACAAGTAGGAATAATCAGTACGCAGACGATACTGTGAATAATACATTATTTCATCGACTTGAAGACAAACGGGTAGCAGAAAATGAAGATTTCTATTTACACAGCAGTGGTTTTATACTGTGTCATGGTAAGGCAATGAAATGAGCAGATTTTTTTTTCTTTAAAATGCCAATTAATAATTTTCCAAGGTGTTTCCAGATCGCTCAAGGAGATAGATGCCGATTCAATATTCCTGCGTCAGATAGTGTCCTAAAATGTGGAAAAAACGTCTACACTGCTGATCCGGGATACATAAGGGCCGTCAATATGTGTGGGTACGGGAGAAATGGAACTGAAATCACTGACCAGGATGTAAGACAAATTAATTTTCCCTAAGTCATAGAAATGGGGTCCTGTAAAAGTATCCTCAATACGCTGTTAGTGTACAATTTCAAATTAATATCTAATTTGTGTGTTTTAGATACAATGTATTCTCGAGAGGACAATGTTCATTCTAGACAATCACGTTGTTTTTGGCATAATGGGTAATAGTTTCAACAAGACTTTCCTTGATGACGGTCAAAAGATTATGGATCGCGTACTTTCGTGTATATTACGTACGACTACTTCCTGGCTTCAATCTTATTTGATAGTACTCTAGCAAAAAAAAGCAAAACAAATAAAGGAAACGTAACCAGAGCTGCGCCTAAGTACAAGTAGATCACGAGTATTTCAAGTCAAGTTCTTGTTCGGGTCGAGGTCAAGTAAATAAATACGAAATCATGAACGGTTCGGGTCGTGTAAAATGCAATAAAATTCAAGTATTTTGGTGCCCAACAATTCAGATTTCTTGTACTTGAAAGTTTAAGTTAATCTGCAATTTCGTATCATGGTCAAGTCAAGTTGAAGTTGGACTTAAAAGCGTGTATTATTAGAGAATTACTTGAAAACACGAACTTGTTCCATTCAAGTATTACTTGACCTGAAAACGTCAAGTTCAGGTAATCTTGAAATACGTACCTAAAAAGTCGATGACAAGTTCGTGGTCGGATATTTATAAGTACTTGACTCGAGCGCAGCACTAAACGTAACCACATTAACGTAAACCTTAAATAATGTCCTCTGTTGACCCTTTTGCAACAGTTCTTAAAACTTTCTAATTCTTGTTTGTAAATCGAGCAGAAAGCCTTGCACCATCCAATAAGCGGGAGACATTCAAACACGTTGGTTGTCGTTCCAAGGCTTACAAAGAAGTGAGTTTACAAATGTTGACTCAAATAGAATTAGTTGTAGTCACTACAACAATTTCTGCGATATTTAAATAATTTAAATTATAATGCGAATTGCGTAGGTGTGCGGACACAATACCTGTGACTGGATAAATACCTTTGACTAAAAGCTGGCCTGAGGTTAACAAATTGATGCTCCTAAACAAACATATATTGACCTTTTATTTACATTATTTGGACTTGAAGAATGATGCGGACTATTAAAATGGAATTTAATAGGGTCAAAGTTTCACAATTGGCTGATACACTCACTTGCAACTATCTGATTATTCCTCTAAAATTCAATATGTATTGATGTTTAATAAATGATTCAAATAAACGTATAACCATTCGAAATCGCAATATCCCCACGCTGTTGTTAATTTGCATTTTACTCATTCATTAGCAGGGATAAGAAAACATTGGTTTAAGAATTGTTTAAACTTACAATATCATTGATCTAAGGGTGATGGCAACTTTCATTTTGCGTTTAATAATGTGTATGAGAACGTGGGTGGGGTACGTATTTGACTCCGGGCGGTGGTTGATTTATAAGTTTACAATTGGATCTCACGACTGGAAACAGCTACTATATAGATTGTCTAAGGACCGCCGCGATAACCTCGGTTGGCAAAGCAACTAGCTGCCCTGAAAGCTGAATAAATCCTATTTTCACCGGCTCATTGTGGATGCCAGGAACTAGCCAGCGTTTAACGCACCAGTATCTTTTGCTCCAAGAGCCAGCTAGCTTGTAGTATATATTTCGCTTTGTCAACTCTGCTGAACAGTAAGGCAGTAAATCAATCATGAATTACCAGGATTGTTTATATATATTATATCGAATATTTTATTTTTAAGCATCAAAGTAACGAATTCTATTGTCAAGAAATGTTTGGCGCCTGTGTCAGAAATCTACACAGAAAATAAATTGTACATTACCATTTTGTGAGACTTTGTCGGAACTTTCAAAACGAAGGTTTTTATTTGCACTGCAGTAGTTTTAGTTTCTGAGATGGAAAGTAACTGAAACGGATAAAATATGGATACAGAGGGATTTTTAGATATACAAAAGTTCGGTATCACCCATGGAGCACTTGCCGATTTAATGTTCCTGTGATTTTCAGAACCATAAACTGTGTAGAAGAACACAAGGAGCTATATCAGCTGTCAATTTCTGTGGTCACGAGAAAATTATGCCAAATTACCATAACGAATGTGTAGCTAACAGAACATATATTTTACGAAAATTTGAATAACAGTTGATTTTTACTGTAATCACACAAGGGTCGGATTTTTTCAAATCGCAATAGATAAATATTTCTGGATTTCCCTTCTAAATGTTGTGTCCTTGTAGGATGGACCTCAACGATTTCAGAAATCCCTCCTAAAATATTGTCAACGATTTTCAAAATCTATGTTGGCAAAACTAATTTTCCTAGAAGACATCAAATCGCCAACAATTAAGGTCAACTAATCGAAAAATCCGTCTAATCTAATAATAAATCCGTTCATTCTCATATGAAATGAACAACATTTCCATTGCAAGTAGGGTCTGAGTGAAGCCAGTTACCAGTGGCTCAGTATGACGATACTCGTCAGTAAGCAAGAATGACCCGAGGATATGACTCACAATGCTTATATTATCAAGAACCTTAGAGATAATGCAAATAAGGTGCACTGGAGTGTTTACGAACACTAGTGGAGCGAATGTCACGGAGTTTTCCTACTTTGTTTATTTTTAGAATTGACCCCAGAATGTTCTGGAAGCTCACTCAAACCATTTCTTTTTGACTGACTTGTTGTTAGATTGTATGACCAGTAGCTATTGAGAACCCGACCAGAAAGCCAATTCTCTTCTCAGTGTCCAATCCAGTCATTATTTTTATTTATTTTTGACTCATTAAAAAATAATTTAATTTCGGGTTTCTTAAAATTAACCAACGCCAAGTACCACTCATTGATTCAAGCATACCTTCACAACTTTCACACAAGCTCACACTATTTTAGGCCCTTATTTTTGTCCTAAAGGGTATAGGGGACTCCGTTTAGCTGGTATATAAATTGTGATCTATGCTGTCATCTGCTCAAGTGTATTGCCTCACAGTTTTCAAGGTTTATTTTCATTCCATTTTGAGCTGTCCATTCATAATTTCTGTCAATATTACCTTGAATACTAATTGAGACCTGTACTGATTCAATTTTTCGGAAAAGCTTCAAATCGTCAGCATACGTTGGGCGTTCATTTTTAATAACATTGAGCATATCATTTATAAATATCACAAACAATGTGGGACGTAGTATCGAGCCCTGCGGAACCCCTGAAATTACACTATACGATACTTTCTATACAAGCCCTCTGTATTCTACCTCCCAAGAATGACTATCCATCTCAGTACATAACCACTTATGCCCAGCTCAAATAGCTTATTTAATAAGTTCGGGTGAGGCACACAATGAAATGCCTTAGAAAATCAAAAACTATGCATTCCACAGATAACCAGTCGTCCACTCGTCCAGTATTCTTTTGATGCCAACAGATTTATAAAGCATGACCCTCTGGGTAGAAATCCATGTTGTGACAAATTCAGCTTTCTGTGAATTAGAAGGAAACACAATTCGGGATCTAATGATTTTTTCCAATACCTTACATATTACCGATGTGAGGCTTACTGGTCGGTAGTTCTTAAGCTGCATCTTGTTTCCACTTTTAAATATTGGTACTACGTGGGCCGTTCTCCAGTCCTCTGGGAGTACACCTGATTTCATTGATCCAATGAATATTTTTGTGACTAATGGAGACAGCTCTTTGGCACATTCCTTTAGCACCCTACAATGTATTTGATCCGGTCCCGGAGCGGATGATGATATTAGAGATAGTAGGACTTTTAGCACCAGTCTATTGTTTATAGTAATGTTGATCAACTCTGGGCCTCTTTGTATCCCTTCGACGTCGCTCCAAAATTCACCAAAGTATAATTCAGTTTGTATTGTTTCCCTGCTAAATACTGATTTGAAGTACTCGTTGAGTTTATTCGCAATGTCTATTCTGTCGGTTATTACCCACTTGTCGCATTCACGAGCAGTTATACATTCTCTCGTTTTGGTTTGGCTTGATACATAGTTGTACATTTTGTTCGGATTTTTTTTGACTCCGTCACAAAGTACAGTAAAACCTGTATATAGTGACCACCTATACAGTGGTCTCCTGTTCACAGTAGCCAGTTTCCTGTGTCCCCGTCATGCGCCCTATGTTTTAACATTACGTTAACCCTGTATACAGTGGTTTTCTCTATAGTGGTCCCCTGTCAATAATGGACCCGGGCTTATGTCCATTCATTACGAAATGCATGCTTCGAACTCTGAATACAGTGGTCAGCATTAAAAACCATGTGCACACGAAATCGTCGCTCATAATTTTTATAGATTTCTAAGATTATTCTAGATTACTATTTCTTAAATAAAGCATGTTCCCGATACCATACCTCCATACCACGCACAGTTCCAAAACACTTTGATTTCCGTTTCAAAAAAATAGAGAATATTAGTTTTATTGGAAAATTTCAAAGTGAAAGTGGTAGGCAGGATAGCCAGCAAGCAATGGTTCGATTGAATCTTGGAAGAAGAAACATTATATTTGTTTAAATTATATTTGCGGAGAATCTGCCGGCGTCAATAATAAAGTAGTTTTACGATAGTTGGTAGCTATTTCACGTAGTATTCAAAAACAAGTATTTAGAATTACTATATAGATTTATTGTTATACAGTGGTTATACAGATTTGTTTAAATTATATTTGCGGAGAATCTGCCGGCGTCAATAATAAAGTAATTTTACGATAGTTGGTAGCTATTTCACGTAGTATTCAAAAACAAGTATTTAGAATTACTATATAGATTTATTGTTATACAGAATATCTTGCTACCACACGTTGAAAAATTTTAAACGGTCAAAAATTAGTGATTATGTAAAACAAAATGCGACCGTTTCAATTATGTCTTAAACGCGTTAAAACATTTAATATATGTACCCTATATAGTGGTCCATGACCACTATACTGAGTATAGTGGTCACTGTACCTAGTGGTCCAATATTAGGTTCCCTAGAGAAACCACTATATACAGGTTTTACTGTATTTTCTCTGTTTACATTCGCCTATCCCTTAAGAGATTTGTCAGACTGTTTCGGGCGTCTCTGTACGCATTCCATTTTTTCAAATTCCTCTTGTACAGTCTGCAGCTGCGTCTTTTGGCTGTTTTAGCTGCTTTGATATCCTTTGGACATACCTTTGCACGCCGGTTGGGAGCAACAACAGGGACATTTGCATCAGTAGTTTCTATTACCATGCGTTTAAATACATCCCACATTGCACATACATTCCCATCACCACTTATTACTTCATTTCTATGTTTTAGAATATCACTTTTAATAGCTTCATAGTTGCCTTTATCATACACGAAACGCTTACGGTTATTACTGGTCACTCTCTCTGCCTTCACATTTAGGTTTGCTTAAATGACAACATGATCGCTGTTCCCAAATGGTGGTGAAGATAATACCTCCGTTAAAGTGGTCGAAGTACTCACAAAAATTGAATCTATTAAAGACGGATTGTCCATTTCCATTTGCCTAGATGAGAAGTTGACTTATTGCGTCAGATTGAGTAGGTTTACACTGGTTAGAAGTTCACATTAAAACGACTCTGGGCTACCTTTGCACTTGTGCGGGGTCCAGTCAATATCTGAGCAATTAAAATCACCAATTAATACAAAGAGATTAGGTAAAGTTCCCATATGGTTTAGTACGGATAGTACTTGATTATTTTGAATATCTGAGCTATATGGGCTTCTTTATAAGCAACACAAGGATACCATTATATCGTACATTTAATTTCGATCATTACATACTCCAATTGATTAAATTAATCATGATTAACTCCTTTTGGTATTAGCTTATTTGATTTATAATAATTACCCCTCCTCCTTTGGTTTTCTCCCTGTCATGTCTACACAAGTTACATCCCTTCGGACAAATGTGTGCATCTCTCGGCTTTAGCCACGTCTCACTTATACAAATAATATCGGGACTTTCCCTTACACAATACTCCCTCAGGTCGTCAATTTTGTTATGTATTATTGTATTATTATATGTCATGTTACTATTTGCATTACTGTACAGTATCCTCAGTGCTTGTCAATTTTTCGATGTCTTCGGTTCAGGCTCACCCTGTGGATTGTGACCTCCGTATCTCTTCTGAGGTCTTATTGCAAGTCTGCTGGCTGGTGTTGCTAGAGCAGGCGGTTTGTCCGCCTGTTTTTGAACTTGGGCAGGTGTTGTGAGCTTTATACTCCTACTGCGTTGCCGGTTCTCTCTCCGAGCTTTGGTTAGTTCATACTTCAAATATATGTTGGAATATTCCGTGATATTAAGTAAACATATCCTTACACAATAACATAACACATATTCATAACACAATAGTAAAATTGTGTACCCTTGAAGACGGGACTAGAGTATTTTTATGAATGAACATGTTTCGAGCATGTGTGAACACTGGTTTGGATTTTGTTCGAGTTGCGAAAATGGATTTTTCTTGTGAGATTCAACATGAAAAAATTCAAACGAAGAAGGGTCCCCTGTCAAACTTTTAAAACAAAATATCCTACTGCCCGAACCCAGAGGAGATGGCATCAAGTTTGTGGTTTGTGTGAACACTAATAGTGGTGCCTACAATTCCCCCAATTTTCATTTAATTCATTAATTAATAATCTGCATTCAATTAAAGGTCACATCGGAAGACTTTGCTTGTCAGTTAAATAGTACTTAGACGTTAGTTTCACTAAATAAAGATATAATTTGTTTTAGATCTACACGCCTCAGCATAATTGTCCTGGTTAATATTTTGGGATTGCTTATTACTGCTAAAATCTGGAGATCACAAAACTCCATATCTAAACCTCTGGGTTTACGCTATAAGACTACTGGAGTTTAAATTGTCTATAGTTGCCTCGGTAGGCACATAGGTTTACGGAAATCGTAAATTATTATTTTGGCTTTTAATAGTTTGACAGGAACCCATACGTAAGCTGAATAGTAGTAGTAGGTTTTAATTATACTGATTACGTTGAACATTAAAAATGGAATTGTGCATACTCTGACCGAGCTAATTCGGATCAAACTGGGGCAAATAAGCATATATGTTTGCGAAAGTACTTTTATAAATTAAGAACCCTCAGGAATATAATAATAATAATAATTTATTCAGTCGATTTGGCTATAGCCCTTACAACTTTCCCAGTGTTTCACATATGAGGTCAGAAATTCTTACAGTATGTAGTAAAATATTCCGGGGCGGATAAACTTATATTAGTGGTCTATTTACCCTCAGGAATATGATTTGCCATGGAATGACCCGAGGAGGCATATCCTGCATTACTGCTTAAAATGCAAAGTATTTTTTAACCAGGTTACCATAATCAGAAATCGACGATAGTTTAGCCTCATTTTAATATAAAATTCTGAAAGTGTCCGACGGAACTGCTTTGATATTCATTTCTAATTTATTTCCTTTAACTACATTCAGAGTTTCTAAGCTACGAAAGTGAAGCAATTTGGAAATTAGTTCCCAGAAAATGAGGTATCTTTTTGCGATTTCGCATTCTAGGGACACGTGGATAAAAATTACTTATGCTTTGTACATCATTTGAAGCTAACCCTACATGCAAGCTTAACCTAAATGAAAATTATGTGGCAAAAGTAAATAATACCGTTTACAACATTGGGCGGAATTTTCGTACTCCCTGGGGATTTTTACACGCGGTTAGTCATGGGGATTTGTTTGAGTCCAATGTGCACTGTTTTCATGTGTCAACATTTTAATGATTCAAACATGCTAGGTATAATTAAAGCTATCAGATACCCACTATTTTAGTGGACAATATTTCCCTCGGCAGTCTACTTGAAATCCATCTAAATACTACTTTTTGCACTTATGTAAAAATAATTCGTATCTGTTAAAAATGACCCTGGTTACGTGACATCTATCCAACATTTTATCCACGTATTTTTAAGAAAATGTTAACTAATGAGCTTCCCCTGGTGCTCGTATATATCCTGGCCGCATATTTAAGATTATTCGAGTTTACTAGTAGTCAGTTCTTGATGTACAGCCCGTGAAGAAATTATTACACACCCCGCATTGAACCTCAAATTATTTATTCAGTTATTTATAAAGAATTCCTTCTGGATTAAGCCAATCTTTCGATCGTGTTTTCAAGCTTTGTTTACTCCTGCTTAGTGTTTCTGTTCGGTACCGGGAATTCGCGAGGTTCCGGTTCGGTTTCGGTTCCGGTACGGTTTCGGGTCAACGTTTTGAAGAACCGTTACATTTCGGTCCGGTTTCGGGTCATCGGTTAATGAACCGTCAAATTTCGGTCCGGTTTCGGGTACAAAAATCAAAACCGAAAGTTTTCGGGAATGGTTTGTTAAAGTTGCCGTTTTGGATGAAAACGCGAAACTTACATTTGGCCAGCATTTGTCAACTATCATTTGAAAAGGCGATACAATTTTGGCTTCCATAAAAATGAACCATATACATTTTCTGTCTGTTCGGAAAGGAACCGAAACCGGTTCGGGAACCGCTTTTATTTTCCGGATCGGTTCCGGGAAGCCAAAAATGTCCCGGAATCGAAAATATCGGTTCCGGTTTTGGGAACACAATTGGGATTTTTTTCGGTTCGGGAAAACGAGTCGGGTCGAGTCCATGTTTTGGTACCGTTCAGAAACACTACTCCTGCATCTCAAAAACCTTCGAAACAGATAGTGGGAAAAGGACTGACAGATTATTTTGGACAGGATCTAATTAGAAATATTTAAAATTAGTTAAAAACACAAACTTGGACGTCTATTTTGATGATTTTGTAGCAACGTCTACTATATAGCATGTCCTTATAAGTTATTTGTCAATGTAAGGAATTAAGATTTGCAGTCCCGATTAACATTTGCCAAATCTAGTGTCTTCTGTTCAGAATATTTACCATGAAATTAATTTGGCAAACCCCTTGAGTATCCCTTTAGGAACAGTTGATTGCAATATCGGAGATCAAACGGTTGGGAAATTCATCTTTGGAAGTGAAGATGTGAAAACGAAAACTCATAGACCTCCACATTTAATTAAAAATACGATTTGAATAAAATATAAGACTTGTTTCGGATCCTTTTTTATTGATTGGGGAGCTAATTAGACAGCCGTCCGACATACGAGCACATATAGTTTATTAGTATATGCCTGGTAAATAATAAATATCATCCCACACATATTTGGAAACATATATTTTGCTTCCCATTAACCATTAGTATAGCCTTCTCCCTATTTTCCTAGTTTAGTCGGTCTAGACTAGGGCACCAGGGACTTTACATGACATGATACGTGATAGATTGCAACGAAATTAAAAATACCTTTAATATCGGGTAAACACGAATCACAAAACATCTACTAAGGAAATATGAGTTCAAATAACGTTGTTAAACTGAACCCATGTTCTCACATGATGTACCAAAAACCTTCAAAACTAAAAAAAGGCTTCTGCTCTGTCCGAGCTCTGGTCGCGGGCAGGCAAAGTGGTAAGCTGGAGAAAAACTTACTATGACAGCTCTTTTTTACAATTCCAAATTCTGTTTGTAACTGACAGAGCAGGTTAAAATATTCAGACAATATATTAATATAATATAAATTACAATGTTTATACCACTCATACGGCCTCGGTTACAGCCCAATAAACACAGTAACGTTGATTTTGCGTCAATTTTACGTAAAAACAGTACAAGTGAATGCGTTACTTTGACGCTTTTAAGTGTTGGAGTTTTGGGTAATATAAAATCAAAAAATGGTGATAATGTCCGGGCAGCATAACGTTACACGTAGCACGCTAATTTGACGTAGATAACTTGACGATTCGTTTACGTCGCTATTGAGTAAATTTTACGTACATATGTATCTATGAATGACTCTATGTATTAATTAAATAATTTTGATAAAATACGTCAAAACGGAACAAGTAAATGCATTTTTCAATTTAATCGATTAAAGCATGAAAATAAGTGGAAGGACAAGATCTGATAAGTTACCAGTAGTAGCATTACAATATATAATAGTAATATGAAAAATGGAATCAAAAAACAATAAACTGTTCCGGAAGTATTGAATCGTCAGAATAAAATGAAATTCATTCAGTTTTAATTGCCAGGGTTTCAAGAGGAATTTTGGACATGAACTTCGTCCTTATTCTCAAGGCAAGAATTCTCCTCCACGGATGTTTTGACGTTTTACTCCTTTGGACTGCAATCTGTAAATTGTTGAATTATTAACTGAATTGCCCTTAAATACGGCCCGCTAATAAATCTTTCGGTAACTCAAAATAACTTTGATCTTGCTTTTCAAACGCTGAGGAGCCGCTTTTTGCCAGGGTTTAATGGAATCTTGAAGTGGAAAATTACCTATTTCGCTACAAAATGGATACGCGCTGCCTCTATAAAAATCACAAATTAATTTAAAACATTATCGATTGTTTAGAAAAGTGTAGTGCATATTCTGCATCAATTAATCTCGAATGGTGCGTATAGTACTTTGGCATGGGGATTGCAGGTATGGAATATTAGAAAGATTTTTCGATAAACTAAGTAAAACCTTATAAATTTACCTGCAAATTGAATGTTGGAACAAACCCCGGTTTAGGTGAACTTCGGTTGGAGTGATGATGAGTTGATGAAATTTTACTGCCGTGAACAAAATTAATGCTGTTCTTGTAGGTATGAGAACAGTAGTCGGAACATTTTTGAAGAAACAATAAATGCCGCCCAGGTTATAATAGAGCTGCGCATGTTCTCCTTCAGTAAATAAGGAGCTCATTTTTTACGTTAATTTTGACGTATACTTGACGTGAACTATGAAGCGTTGTTTTTGGGGAAATCATTTTTCCCTAAATTCACGTCAATTAATCGCAACAATTTAAACGTTACCAGTGCTACCAATTTTTTACCATGTTTTGACGTGGTATGGAATTGCGGTGTTTATTGGGAGGTGGCATTAATTCTTTATCTGTCCTGCAAATTCTGCACAAATGTACGCACTCTTACTAATACCAGACATCGCATGAACAGCTCCGCTACAAATACAATTAAACATACTAACCATCCGGAAATAATTACTAAAAATACTATAGAAATACTGGAATGGTCAAATGAGAGTGCTTCAAAGTCCTTTGAATTTCTTTGGTTAATAAGCTCTTCCCAGCCCAATCTGTTGAAACGCTCACTGTAAATTCGAGCCCATGTGTCCCACAATCCCAAAATACCAGAGACCGCGAGCCGTTGAAATCTATCCAGAGGTAAATTTTTAAACACGCTGCTCGGCATTTCAACCATTTGCAAGTACATCTGATCTTGAAGAAAACTGTCTCGAGCATTCCAGTTGTGATGAAAACGTTTCATCCACGGAGACTGCGTGAGAGTCATAAATACTTTCCAGTAACGAAAGAATTCGGATTCCATAACTACAAGTGCGGTTTTGGGTTCCGATAATTTTGTAGTCAGGATCTTTTCATTCAGTTCTTCTGCACAAATGTAAAACATGTTTTGCTGTAAGGTAATAAGGTCATAAGTCTCATTCATTCTGTTCTTAAAATTTGTGAGTAAGCTAGAAATCTCGTTATTGATTGTGTATAAGAGTATACAACTATCCGGGTCTACTGGAATTGTTGAACAATACGTTCTGGTGAGGTTGGGTTTAAAAATTGTGGAACGTTGGGAAGTACGAATGTACGTTTTTTCGAGGTTGATTCTTCTTCTGAGGCAATCTTTTTCCCTAGACACGGTGTACAAAGTAAAATGTTTCAGCTCTTTCAAATATTTCCATTTGGTTTCAAACGGATAGCTGACTGAGTAATCGGACTGTACGACTCCTTTGTATGAGTTTGTCAACACGATGCTTGCAAAAAGCCAAATGGTACAAACAGTGTAACAAAATTTCATAAAAGGATAATTTGTATGGTCGTTTCTCTCGAAAGGCGTTTCACTATGGCATTGTTCCAGGAGAATATCAACGAACCATAGGGCATTCCAAGCCACTAAAATTTGAGTGTTCATTCTTGGAGCACTCCAGAGTGCTACTACCACAACAAACAAGGTTATTACCAGCGTTGAGGAAATTATAGCCCACCAGACAAATTCTTGAAACGGTCTGAACAACATATGACCTTCTCTAATACTGGTCACCGAATCACAGGTGATAAACTTAAATCCCCGAAAGTAGACACCCGATGGTTCAAAACGAGACTAAAATACATATTAGCATTCAGTGTAGTGGTCGGGCCAATTCGATTCAGAATTAAAAAAATTCAATTTAATTCGTTTCAATTTGATTCGATTTGTGGTATTGAACTTAGTTCAAATAATTTATTAAAACAGCTTCGACTGCGCATGGGTTTCAAAAAATGCGTTACATAACTCAATTCTCGGGCTTTCATCCGATTGAATCGAAAATCGGTTTTTCAGTTCAAGCTTCAAATTAAATCAAATTGAAAGTTTGACACAAATTGAATCGATCCGACCACTGATTCAGACGAAGTTGCATGGAGCCAAACACGTAAAATAAACAGGTTGCCCAAAACTATTTTCATCCCTGTAGCGGACTCAGAAAATATTTAATTCACCCGGTTTGTAGGAGATTCAAATCCATATTTTTTTAAATTAACTTCGTTGACTTTGCCCAACATCTAAGGCTCAAGGAGCCTGCAACGTTAAACAAAGTTGGGGTTTCTTATTATGACAATTTCTTCATCGTATTACTTTTCTGCAAATATTTGAATTTGCATTTATTTATTTCTGTCACCTGTATCCTGTGATCACGTTGGAAATTCCCAATACAGAGACCATTCAGAGAAAAGATTAGTGATTTCCTACAGGGTTGAAAATACATTTTAAGTGCAATTTTGTGTGTGAGCAAAATTGATAAGAAGTTAAAATTCTTAAAAAAACTATTTTCGTACCCCAAATTTTTACACCGGCAAGAATTTAAACCAAAATCAAGTCTAAAATTTCTTACACACCAGGGAAATCAAAAATTTTATGAATCGCTCCGTTGTGTTTGTTAGAAGTGGACAAATGATATATGCCTTTCTTTAGATGTAGTACATATACAAAGGCAAAACGGTCTAATCGCAATACGTGTCTAGTCTAAACGTATAGCAGAAAACGTAAACAATTCTCAATCATTATAATGTTTCTTTATGTTTTATGTGCTCACCTGTATTTTAGCATTCAACTCAGTGGAACTCAGATAATTTTTTATATAGTAATTTAGGAAGTCATGAATGGATTCCGACCACTTTTAGATTTCCCATGTGTAGCCCATGGCAGGGGTCGGATTTTTGTAAATCTCCCTGGAAGAGTTTTTTCATTTTCCCTGCTGGTTATGATGTCCCTGTTCAAAGCAAGTTTAAAATTCGTAAATTTTCGTAATACACCTCAACATATTCGAAAATCCCTGCTGAAAAAAGATCAACAAATTTGAAAATCCCTGCTGACAAAAATTGTTTTTCACAAAACACCTCAACAATTTCGAAAATCCCCGCCAAAAAAAAGCTCAACAGATTTAAAAATCCCTGTTTGCAATCCCATTTGAAAATTTCCCTGCTGAAAATTGTTTTTCCCTGGGAGGATTCTTCCCATCTTCCCACATAAATCCGACCCCTGGCCCATGGCAACAACGTAACACAGAATTGATTACTTCATACTGTTTCTTATGCTATGCATCTAGACAACCTACACAATTAGACGATTATGCGCTTACAATTAGACACTGCTTACACGTCCAGGCTCTATGCTAATTGCTATTGAAAGTTTTACGTTTAAAGGCATATCCGGTAGAAATTCGATTTCGGTTCTTGGACCCAAAACAATCTGACCGATAATATGCCTTTGTTTTCGAATATTATTCATGGTCAAATTAATGCTTTCCCGCAAGTTCAGGTATATGGCAGCCTCAACGTCTATAAACTGTTTGAAATTCAGCGGGAACGTATCCATTCTAAGTGTTTTGCGTCCGGTAGCTACATTACGAATATCCATCATTGGCATTCGCATCATCCAATAAATATTTTTCCCGCCTTCACTTACAGTTTGTATTTCGGTCATAACATTATCATGCCACAGTGTCGAACTTTGTAGATGTCGTTCGATTGAGTGCCATTTTAAAGGTTTGTCTTTGACACAGGGGAAACATATTAATGCCCATTGTTCAGCTGCGTAAGTACTGTCTTCTAATTGGTCCTTCATGGATTTTGGAGCACGGCCTAACTTTATAAGTAAAGTTGGTGCAGACTCGAGTTCAAATTCGTGAATAATTTGAGGTAGGTTCGTGTTTATAGATGGCGTAACAATAACACCAATGATATTGCTAAATGACAACCATCTGTTTTTCTGTCTGAAAATTTCCATGTCTAAACTTGACTTCACAGAGTCATCTGTGATAGCTATTAAAATAATTCTACAAGATAACCAAACGGATCTGGATATAGTGTAATTTGCTCCCGTATTGTCGTCGATGAGTACCGGTTTGAACGGCGTTGTTAGTCGAACAACGTTCTTGATTCCCACGAATGTGGTGGCAATGTCAATGAAATTCGGGAAAAGCTCCCATAAATCAACTACACAGCCATAAAAACTTGGAAGCATGGGGACTACAACGCCATCTATGAAGATTGTTTGCTCAAGTAATTTGTTTCCTGGAGGTATGACTATCGAAACAAAAGATTTACAGTTCTTCACAAATAGTAAAGTTGTGGCTAATACAAGTAATGTTCGAATCAATGTAAAACCCATGATTGGTTTCGGTAACGTCAAGTAAACTTAAAGCGAAAGAGGTGGAATGGCGCGCACAGTGTAGAGCACAAATGTTAAGCAGACAATGACCGCTTGCATCACCTTGTGAGCTTTTGATTCCGATGCAAGTTTATTTGAAATTGGTTGTTATATTGAATGTTTGCTAATATAAGACGATAATATAATCATGTAAATATAAGTGTCAACGTAAGGGACAGCAATTATCTAGATGCGTAGTATTTGGACATCAGTTTACCAAATTGGAACCAAGGGTTGATATTCCCAATTGGAAATATTAAAAATGTTTGAGATATTATATCGATTCACAGACGAGAATACACAGGCTACAGCGATGCAAGTAAGGTTGGTAGTAACAAATTGTTGTCTTGGATAAACAGTGCTCCTTGTTTCAGGTTTGTTTATTCTCAAGTTTTAGAAGTGTGCAAAGACAAAAATTTTTTGGAGTGATATAAATATGTGTAATGAATTATCTAAGTGTGTTCATTTTTACATAATTACTTAATTTTGTTCTAAGTAAACATGGAGGCCACTTGCATTTTAATATTGTCGAATACTGGTTTTTTCCTGAAAAAAATTAAATATTTGTTTAAAATATATACATTCGTATTTTATGAATCGTATTTTCTCATCGCAAGTACTTTTATGACATTTTCTATTACAATTTGTACTGTATTTCGTATCCTGAAAATTTATCAACTTGTGTTGAGTTAAGCATTCTCTATAGACGTAGGTTTATATGTACCTGTTTGGAAGTACATATTCTGTATGGAAGTGATGTAATGTTACATAAGGTTATGAGATCTTCCAGCGCGCCTCGGCAGATCCGTCTGCTTATGAATCATGTACATAGGTCGCGGAGGAAGAGTCAGTGTGGAGAATTACTTGAGAGAGCGAGCATCATCTTGTTACATAATCAGCACTAGCAACCTTTGCATTAATCGAGTGCAAGCAATCATTGTCATTTCCAGCAGTGCTTTATCAACTAAAATAAAGTGATAAAACTATTTATGTTGTGTGCCCTGTACCCTTAATCATTGTAAGGCTACCTTAAGTCAGTGTCTCAGTACATACCGCTCCATGAGCCAAGTCATACACACATACATATGCCCATGCCAATTCCATGTTCTTCATCATTAATTGCCGTCAATAATCCCGTTCATACTATCATCAATAGCAAACTACACAAGTAACAACTTGATGCCCTTATTTCTCTTTTAACGCTTGTCTATCATGTTTATATGTGTTTCAAATAAAAATTAGTTTTAAAACATTGCTATGGCAGCTGTCAAGATCTGACAAGAAGTGATGATAATTATTAATAAGCCCATAAGAAACCTGATAAATGTATAAAATTAAATTATGAAATTGTGGTTTTGCAACGATTATTTGCACCCATGACGGGGTGCATCTTCGAATCCTTCAATGATTCACGGTCCAAAAAGTATGAGTCACAAGTTGGACAAAATGGAATAAAAGGTGTCTAAGTTTTTGAAAAATAAATAAATAAATGCTAAAATAAATAGTAAAATGCTTGAACTGCGTAAATTACTTCATTTTAATTGTTTCATTTACAAATATTTCATTTCTCTGGTAATTATTTATTTTTCATTTTGTATTCATACAACAAAAATTGCTTACGGCCGTAAGAAATTAGAGAAAATTGCACCAGATCATCTCTCACAGGCTTTGATATAACGATACGATATTATCGTTAATATCGTCCATTTTGGAGGAACGATATGCTACGATAATTCTCGTTTATTTCACACGATATATCGGTCTATCTTAATATCGTTCTAAGAAGGTAGGATCTTCAAAAATTGCATACTGTGGTCATTAGACCTATTACTCGCCCTAGAAAAAGTCATCTGAACCGGAAGGAGTGGTCAAAATGGTTCAATTTAGTTCAGTACAAATTAATTCAAATCGTTTCAGTTCAAATGTTTGAATCGAAAACAACGGTTTCCGCAGATATACTTAAAGAATACGCTTTCTAGACACTACAGCAGTATTTTTCAAGCGTACGGCAGAAGGAAGTTAAACTAAGGGTAAAGATCGTTACTTTTTGGACGGTAAATCTGTTGCTGAAATGTTTGGGGCAGAATGAATCGTTTGAACTTTAATTTAAGAAAAACGATTCAATTTAATTCAAAGTTATGAACTGAATCAATCTATTCAGTTTCATCTTGAATTGAATCGAAAAATTAGTAAATTGAGCTGAACGAACTGAACATTTCCAATTCAGAATTGAATTGGTTCGAGCAATAGAAGGAATGGTTAAACACGCTTTTGGAAAAGTGAATAAGTGAAAATGAAGCATTATTTTGGCTTATTTTTATTTCTTAAATAACTTTTAATAAAGTAAATACTTATTGGATACTTTTTACTTCTTAATTTCATTATTATTTCAATTTATATTGTATATCGTTTTCATTGTTTTACCATATCGTTATCGGGATTATTTTTGCGAACGATAGCGATATTAACGATACTTCGAAAGGTAACGATATGACCAACCCTAGTGGTGGCAGATTGGTATGAGCGTCCGTTTCATTGCGGCTGGGGTTGACTGTAAATACATGAACATTACATATTGCAAATAAGCCGAGTAGTTAACCCTTAACGCAATCGGTATTCGCAATCGTAAACCAATAGGAGTTTTTACCTTAAAGATTGAGGCCCAAGATTTCATTTTCATCACCGTCAAATTATTTTACAGAAAAAGCCACCGCCTGCGTCAGCGGTTAACCCCCAATTTCCGAAAAACAATAACGATAGAGTCTAGTGGCTTGAAGCACCAGCATTAAAATTCTATTGTCAAAATAAAAAAAAATCAAATTGATTTTTTTAATAATGACCATTGCTTCTGATTTCTTTTTTATAACAATCTAACATTTACAGAACTTCTTTAAACAAAAAAATAGTAATTTGTACTCGCGAACCAATAAAGGGCGTTCGGGAAAGTGAAGATTTCAAACCATTTCATTATCTTGAATTTATGGTATAGGATCAACGTGTCCTTAAACTTACATATGTTTGTATGTGAGTCAGTCCTAACAATTCAAACAAAAAAGTTATCTACAGTGAATTTCCTATATAGTGGTTTCCAAGGGAGTGACAAATTCCTGCCACTATATAGGGATGCCACTGTATGTTACTAATGGTTAATTATATGCTATTAATGTGTTTAGAAAATAAATGTAACTAAATACATTTATAAATTTATTTATTTTTACAGAATACTCAAAATTATGAGGTATGCTAAGCTTCATTGAGTTCAAGATGTTCAGTAACTTTAGGTTTCCTCATACTATTAATAATATTAGTCGTAACAAACTTTTCGACTGCAAGGTCATCATTCCAGAAACCAAAATCCTGGAATTATGGCAATGGGAATTACTTCCACTGAGTACTCTGCGGTTTTTTCACAGTGATGTTTTGTTTGACTGTCTGTTTAATGTCATTTTAAATCTTCAATATAATAATTCAATTTATTTCAAAAAACCTGCACGAATTGAAACTTATTGGAAGTGAGCCAAGGCAAAAATGGCAATGATTTGTGTTATAACTGTTCATTGTAACTTAAGTCACGGATCATATGCCCTAAATCCAACTAATCATACCAGGGCGTCAGTAATCATAAGCATTATTAACCGCCCGCACGTTTTATAACATCGTGTTATACTTTTGTAGCCATTATCTAGCTAATTTTATGCCGACTGCCATTATAATTTCGCATTGTCTGAGCCACCGTAACACCTAATCGTGCCATTATAGAGAGAATACCATTATAGCGGGTGCCACTATACTGTATACCTTTAACACTGCAAACCTCTAGGGAGGTTTTTTTGATGCCATTAAAGAGGGAATGCCATCTAAGAGGAAACCACTATATGGGAAATTCACTGTATCATCCAATTCTAAGCCATTATTCCACATTTTTATTTTTACAATTCTGGTATGCGGAATCTATCAACTTTGCGGAAATCGAAGCAATTTCCAATTAAAACTAATAACAGGTGCTTCTCACTTTTGTTTAAATGTGTGAAAGGTAAAAGATCATAGATCACGAATGGGAAATATTACTGACCCTCGAATATGTCTTCTTTTTTTCTCTACGATCAAATATCTCGAGCACAGGTCCGATACAAATACGGCCACACAGACAAACCATCCGTACATAATTGCTGAAAATACAATGCAAATTTCCAAATAAATTCAAAAAGATAGATTGCAATTCTACGGGGACCTATAGCCAAAATGTAAATATAATCCCTACCGCCCAATATTTTGAGCACAACTCCGATACAAATACGCCCAGACAAAATGACCATCCGTACACAATTACAAAAAATACAATCGCAATATTGGATTTTTCAAAGGAAAACACTTGAAAATTTTTTCGAGTCTTTCAAGATGAGGTTCATTCAGACTCACTCTGTAAAAACGCTGTTTGTAAATTCTAGCATATTTATCCCACAATTCCTGCAAACGACGCAAGACGTTGAATTGTCTTTAACGATGCATTTCTGTATAGGCTTCTTCCAATGTTAACAAATTGCAAATGCAAACGAGTTTCAAGAAATTTGTCCCAAGCATTCCAATTGTGATGAAAACGTTTGACACTTAATTTGAGCCAAGCCTTCGATTCCATTTTACAAGAACTACTATGGAACAGACTAAGGGAAGAATCCATCAATGAAGAGCTAATCCTGAAAATCAAGAACCTGTATGACAAAGCAAAAACTCAAGTTAGAGGGAAAGAGGGGAAGAGCAACTTTATAAAAATATTGAAAGGGGTTTTGCAGGGAGAAACATTATCGCCAACACTATTCTCAATATATATAGATAAAATAGTTAAATTACTGCATGTAAGAAATATCAAGGGTATCAAAATGAACGCAGCAGTAATTACCATCCTATTATATGCGGACGATATGGTTCTCATGGCAAAAACGAAAGAAGACCTTCAAAATCAAATTGATGTTCTAAAGAGCTTCTTTGAGGATAACAACTTAAGGGTCAACCTGGACAAGACCAAAGTGGTGATATTTACCAGAAATGGGAAACACAGAAAAGATGACATTATTAAGTGGGGCGAGAAAGAAGTGGAGATCTTGAAATCCTACACATACCTGGGGGTACCGTTTACAAATACAGGGTCTTTCAAGACGGCCAAAGAACTATTCTTAGGAAAAGCAAAGAGAGCTGAGGGGAAACTTTTCGAGGTATACTATAAAGCGAAAATAACAGACACCAGAAGCCATCTGAAACTCTTTAACGCTCTAGCCACGTCAACGCTCTTGTACGCATTCCCGGTATGGGGATTGAAGTATATTAAAGAAGCCGAAATGTTCCAAACACAATTTTTAAGAAGACTGACCGGCACAACTAGCAGCACTCCATCTTATGCTCTGCGACTAGAACTAGAGACCGTGAACATAAAATGCGCAATATTCAAAGCCTTATTGACTTTATTGACGTTTTTATATTAGCAAGAAAGAACTCCTCATTTACAAGAAACTGCCTGGAGGAAAGTAAGAAAAGGGAAAGAACAAAATGGAACTGGTTAACAGAACTGGAGAAATTATGCACAGAAGCTGGTATCATAGAAGAATTTCAAAAATTCATGCGGAACGAAGGAGAAATCAAAAATGAATTGATTGCGAAATACTATCTATGGTCAGTAAACGAAGATGTCAAAAGCATGAAGTCAAGTGTAAAACTGTCTCAACTATCACAAGTAAAAAGCAAAGTCACCATTAGTGAGCATTATATACTAAATCTAAGTTGGAAAAACGTTCAATTAGTACAGAACTTAAGAGTAGGTGGTAACAGGATAATTGTACATAAGGGATATCTTAATGCGATCAATTTATTATGGAGAAATGAAAGAACGATAGAATGTGAATTGTGTAATATGAAAACCGTGGAAGATTACTTTCACATAATTTATGAGTGTAGGCACTATGAAAAATATAGACAAACACTACCACAGAGTTTCAGAAGACTATGTGAAAGAAGTAATTATATTAATGTAATCTTTAAGGACAAAATGAGGAGAGAGGAGTATGTAGCCTTCTACTTATTTTGGAAGAATACGATGAATTTGAGAAAATACTACTATAGACTTATGAATGATGAATAATAAAAAAACGAGATATATAATTTTTAACAGAGGTAATTTAGAATTTAGGATAAGTAAACTAATGTAAAAGAAATTAAGGAAAAATCCAAGCAAAGTTGTAAGGGCCAATGGCCAAAAGACGACTGAATAAATTATTATTATTATTTGACACTTAATAACTGGGTGAGCCGAATAATGTTTTCCCGTTGAGAACAAATTCCGACTCCAGAACCACAAGCGCGGTTTTGGGTTCCGAGAGTGTCGAAGTCTGTAAGGCTGGATAAAATATTTCCGTGCATATATAAAAGATTTTTTGGAATAAGTTATTTAGGTATTGAATTTCATTCATGTTGTATTTGAACTTTGGTGATAGCTTAAAAATCTCGATTCCGATTCTGTGTACCAAGATGCAGCTTTTCTCATTTAAATCACTAGCAATGTCATAATACATTTCTGTGCGGTTTGAATATAAATATGTAAAATAGTTATTTTCTAGTAAGGTCGCCCTTCTCTCGAGATAGCCTTCTTCAGTTGAAACCGTATACAAGCTAAAATTTTCCAGCTCTTGCAAATGTTTCCATTTCGTCTCAAAAGAGTATCTTATGGAGTAATCCGATTTTACGACTCCTTTGTACGAGTTTGACAAAATGAAACTTGCAATTACCCAAACATATCAAACGATCTAGCAGAATTTCAAACAAGGCTTATGTTTCGGATAAATCTGCGTGAAGTGTGTTTCACTACTACACTGTTCCAGGAGAACCCCCACATACCATTGGGCCACCTGAGCCACTGAAATATCACTGCTCATTGAAGCACTTCAAAATGTTACTGTTGCAGTAAGCACTGCCATTACCAGTGTTGAGGAAATTATTGCCCAGCAGACGTGTTTCTGATATGGTTTGTACAGCATTTGTCTATCTCCAATGTTGGTTAAGGAATCAGAAGTTATAAGTTTAAATCCCGTGATGTATACTGTTAACAGAAATTTGGTTTTGTAACACTCAATAAGTGTAACTTTAACATAAACGTACATATATGTATTGTTAAGATGTAAAGTTTCCATGTAAAATGCGTCAGGTACTCGCCTTAACTAAATATTATTGGTTAAAATAAAAACCTAAGTGAATACTGGAGGTGGACGCTAAGGTGCTCACCTCCGTACAAAAACACGTGCCTCCGAAGGCACGACGAGGAGACTCACTTTAGAATCTGAGCTAAGCAGAAACGAGTGAACACGCAAGAGACGGACTAAGTGTATCCATCTACGCACTACAGTAAAAAAAAGTATAACGTGTGAGTAACTCTCTATATCAACATACGCATCTTATTTCTTGTATGCTGAGACACAAACCCGCAATCCCTCACAGTCAGCAAGTGAATCTCTACCAACTACACTTTTCCCCATCATTTCATCTCTCTCTCTCTCTCAATTCCTTAATTTTCCTCATTTAATTCCATCATCTTGAGATCTACTCATTTTTCCTTGATTACGAACCACAATAACATCAGTGTTAACAATACACCAGTTGCTTCCAAACGAGACTGTGAGTAAAAATTAAATACATGGTGAATTAAACCGTCTAAATGCACAGGGTTATAAAGTGAATTTCCTATATAGCGAGTTTCCTCATAGAAAGCAATCTCTTTATATGGGAACGCTTAAAATTAACCTAGGATTATATTTTAATTATTTCATTGTAGTAAGATACAGTGGCATCCCCATATTTTGGCAGGTATTTTGTCATCCCTAAGGAACCACTATATAGGAAATCCCGGTACTCGTAATCGTTAATGCGCTCAAAACATCTTTACGATGAATCATGTACATAAATAAACAATGCATTTAAGAGCATTAGCGTCCAATTGTAAAAGTTCAAATGTTAGGCGCATTTATGAATTATGCGCTTACAGATGTCATCTGCATTAAGACGATAAAGGATTTCGATGCATTTTGTGCCAGAACATTATTAGGAGCCAATCTCTAATTTCCCTGCAACAAAATTATATTTCATATCCCACCCACCAAAATTTATAATAACCACAGATTAAACTAAAGGTCGTGCCAGTTTGACCACGTTAGGCCACTAGAGGTCGCCAAATTTTGACGTGAGTGATGAAAATCCCACATGTCTCAGCTTGAATTTCGCAAGTTGATTTCCATATGAAATGAATATTTTCGGATTCAACCAAAAAAGGAATTATCATTGTGAGACAACTGGTCGACTTCAGACAAGACTTTAAAGTTATTCTCAACGTAATAAGTGGCTACATTGAGGATGTTGGCACATAAGGGAGCTTTTAGCCCGTTCTCCGCAGAGGGATGTTTTGAAAGTACCTTTTTTTTGTTTGGTTTAGATGTCAAGAAACCAAATTCAATGCGTATTGCAATTTTTAAATTGTTGGACAAAAAATAATACATCCTTACATTGTGGAAAAACCGAATATTATATTTATTATACAAATATACAATAATGTAGTAATTGTGAACAACAAAATACATTTTAAACATCTATTGTAGTTACCTTGCTGAGCCGAGGTGGCCCGGCGCCTCGGTGGTGTAGCGTATCTGTTCGGTTGCAGAGGAGTCGGCTTCGACTCCAGCTCACCCCGCATAACTTCCTGGGTATTTTCTATCTCTCTCTATACACTAGGCTGTGTGTGAAAGGTGCATGTACCTGCTGTATGCAGGGGATGGACATATGGTCCCACTAATCGCACACAGTCACCGGGTTGATGTAAACCGATGAGGTCCGGTATAAGACTCTCACTTGTAAGGAAGTTGAACAATGTAAATCATAAACTGGGATGTAATTTAAATGTACTATGGATATGTGCCAAGAAGTACTTAATAAATACATAGTTACCTTGCTGAGCCGGCACGAACGATCACTTTCTCGGTATAACCGTATCTGAAAATAAAGCAACGAGTTGATAAACCAGGGCAGAAAAGCACACCACTTGAATACAAGGTAATTAAGTATACTTGTTATAACGGGTAAGCACGAATTAGAAAACGTTTACCAATGATATATGAATTAAAATAACCGTGTTGTGTTAAACTGAGCCCATACTTTTAAATTTACCAAAAACCTCAAAAGTTAAAAAATAACTTCAGCTCGACCTAGGTTCTGGTCTCGGCTTGGCCAAGTCAGAAACTGGGGATAAACCTACAATAACAGCCCTTTTTACAATTCTAACTAATAATTATAATAAATTAACGAATTAATTGATAAAAATCTGATTGCAATTGACAGAGCCAGATACAACCATCACAAAATATTTGTACCACATTTACGACCTCGGTTACAGTATACTTCACATTTTTATCCGTCCCGTAAATTCTGCACAAATTTACGTCCTCTCACCAATACCAAACATTGCGAACATAGCTCGGATACAAAAACGGTTAAACATACTAACAATCCCGTAACAATTAATAAAAATACAACAGAAATACTAGAGTCGTCAAATGAGAGTGGTTGAAAATCCTTTGCATTTCTTTCGTTAATTAGCTCTTCCCGGCCCAATCTGTTAAAACGATCGTTGTAAATTCTAGCCCATTTGTCCCACAAACCCAAGATTCCAGAAGACGCAATGCGTTGAAATCTATCCACAGGTGAATTTTTAAATACACTGCTCGGCATTTCAACAACTTGCAAGTACAGCTGATCTTGAAGAAATTTGTCTCGAGTATTCCAGTTGTGATGAACACGTCTCATCCGCGGAGATTCAGAGAGACTCATGAATATTTCCCAGTAACGAACGAATTCGGATTCCATAACTACAAGCGCGGTTTTGGGTACCGAGAACTTCGACCTCAGGATCTCCTCATTAAGTTCTTCTGCGCATACGTAAAATATGTGTTCGGCTAAAACTCCAAGGTCACGGGTCTCATTCAATCTGTTCTTAAAATTTAGGGGTAATTTAGAAATCTCTTCATGGATGGTGTAAATTAGTATACAACTATCACCACCTACGACACCTCCATAGACACAATAAGTTTCGGTAAGGTTGGGATTTACGTTTGTTGAATGAGTATATTTGGTTTCAAGATCGATTCTTCTTCTGAGGCAATCTTCTTCCCTTGACACGGTGTACAAAGTAAAATTTTTCAGTTCTTTCAAATACTTCCATTTGGTTTCAAAGGGGTAGCTGACTGAGTAATCGGATTTTACAACTCCTTTGTATGAATTTGTCAACACTATGCTGGCAAAGAGCCAAATGCTACAAATAATGTAATAAAATTTCAGGAAAAAGTGATTTTTATGGTAACGTCGCTGGAAGGGCGTTTCACTATGGCATTGTTCCAGGAGAACACCAACAAACCATAGGGAATTATGTGCCACTAAAATTTGAGTGTTCATTCTTGGAGCACTCCAGAATGCTACTACCACAATCACCAATGTCATTATCAGCGTAGAGGAAATTATAGCACACCAGACGTATACTTGAAACGGTTGAAACAGCATGTGACCTTCCCTAATATTTGTCACCGAATCACTGGTGATAAACTTAAATCCTCGAATGCGGATACCCGTTGGTTCGAAACGAGACTATAAAACAAATTGGTATTCAGAACAAATTGCATAGAGCCAAACCCGTGTAGTATTACAAGGTGACCAAAATAATTTGCATTGCTGTAGCTCACGCAATAAACGGACTCATAAACTATTTCATTCACTCAATTTGTAGCAAATTTAAATTGACATTTTTACAAAGACACACAAACATGTGTCTTAAAATCAACCTTGCCAAAGCACGTGGCTAGTAGAGTCGGGAAAGTGAAGCAAAGGTAGTGTTTTCGAGAATGTCAATTCTTTCATTATTTTATTTTATATCACAAATTTTTGCAAATATTTCCGAGTCTTGTGATCATGTGGGAAATTGACACTGCAAAGGCCTCCTAACGAAAGAACCATTTTCTACAAACATGTAGAAAAACTGTTTCTAAATAATATTTTGTGTGGGAAGGAAAAAAACAAGTTTACATTCTTAAAAATCTCCTTTCACGCCCGAACTTTATATACATATACCACAAATTTTGACACTAGTTATTGAATTTTTAAACAACCTAGAATCAAATTTGCTACAAACTGGGGGAATGAAATATTCTATGAATCGCAGGATTAGACCCTATGCAATTCGCTATTAAATGTTTAGCACTTATACATACTTTTAAAGGTATATCCACTCGAAAACTGGTTTCAGTTCCTGAGCCCAAAACAATCTGTCTGTCAGTATACTTTGTGTTTCGAAAATTTTTCGGAGTGAAATTCAAACTTTGCCAGAGGTTCAAGTATATGGCAGTCTCAACGTCTACAAACTGTTTGAAATTCAGCGGGAATGTATCCTTTATAAGCATTAAACTTCCTGAAGCTTCATTATGCGTAAAAATCCCTGGGTTTAGCATCCTCCAATAAATATTTTTTCCACCTTCACTAACAGTTTGTATTTCGTTCATAACATTAGCATGCCACGGTAACAAATTATTTGGAGGTAATTGGATTGAGTGCCATTTTAATGGTTTCTCTTTGGCACAGGGCAAGCAAATAAATGTCCATTGCTTTGCTACGTAAGTAGTGTCTTCTAATTGGTCCTCAACGGATTTTGGAGTACGGTCTAACTTTATAAGTAATGTTGGAGCTGACTCAAGTTTTAATTTGCGAATAATTTGCGGGAAATCCAAGGATGTAGATGGTGTAACAATAATAACAATGATATTGCTAAATGACAACCCTGTGGTTTGCTGTCTGAAAATTTTCCTTATATTTGTAACAGAGTTTTCATAGTCATCTGTGACAGCTATTACAATAATTCTACAGGATACCCAAACGGATCTGGGTATAGGGTAATTTGTTCCCAAATATTCTTCTTTGAGTACCGGTTTCAACTCCGATGCTAGTCGGACAACACTCTTGATTCCCACGAATTTGGTGGAAATGTCCAATGAATTCGGGGAAAGTTCCCACAAATCAATTAAGCAACCGTAAAGACTCTGAGACATGGGGGCTATTACTCCATCTATAAAGATTTTTTGCTCAAATAATTTAACATCTCCAGGGATGGGTGTCGGAGCAAAAGATTTGCAATTCTGCACAAATAGTAACGTTGTGGCTAATACAAGTATTATGCGAATCAATGTAAGACCCATACTTATTTTCGATAATGTCGAAATAAATTTAAGCAAACGAGGCGGAATAACGCCTTGAAAATCTAAATCCAAGCCACAAATTTTAAGAAGCTGGTAATGCTGGTCAGTTGTATTTATTACTTTCAAGAAACGTTTCTCACTAGGTACTGCAAGCTGGAAGATAATGACACGAGCCTGTCTTTCCCAAACAATTCGTTTTAATATAATTGTTAGAATTATTATATCTACCTGATACAGAAATTTAACTGTTTGTAAGTGTAATGCACAAAAGGTTAAGCAGACAATAATGTTCACAAGATGCATGAGCCTGTGGTTCTGATGCAAATTTATTGAAAATTGGTTTATAGAATAATTGCTTTTGCGATAGTAAGTCAACAAACAGAGTACCAGCGTAAGGGACCGAGCAATCATCTAGATGCATAATGTGGGGATGCTTCTATTTACCAGAACAAAAGTTGATAATATTAACTGGAAATATTATTAAAACATTTAAGAAATATTATCGATTTATAGAAGAGAATACGCGGACTACAACAACGTATACGAGAACACTACAAATTGTTGCTTTCGGAAAACAGTAATACCCCTTGTTTCAGGTTTGTTTGGTGTCAAGTTTTACAAGTGTGCAAGAAACAAATATTTTCGAAGAGCTATACATAAACACTGATTCAAGTGTGCTCATTCTTACATAATTATTTAGTTTTAATAGCATATAGGGACTATTTTCAATTTCACATTACTGGCTACTGGTTTATTCCTGAAACAATTTAAATATTTATTTGAAATACGTTCGTACCTGAAATAGATCTTATTTTATTGTCGGAACTGATTATATGCAATTTTTTACCATATTTCGTTTTTCGAAAATTCACCAAATTGATGCCATTATTTATTTATTTACATTTTCACGCATATCTTCGGAGTATCTCAAATAGATACTAATAATTTTGTTCCTGCAAAATCTCGAAACGTTTTGCTAACGCCATAAGAAGTAGCCCACGATTTTTGTCCTAAAAAATTTATAGTATTGTGCACTACTAAAAACCCAATATTTATTTTAATATTTTTGTCGAACCGGGACAGCCACCCAAGATGTCGTCATAGGGGTCGTTCCGTTAATCCTATATTTATTATTATTATGCTATTCAATTTACATTGGAATCGTTATCACTGCATGACGCCCGAATATTCAAAAATAGAACCATCCTTAAATAAAACCATTAGCATTGCCTTTAACTTATATTATTCAGTTATGATAATTCAAAAACAAATACAACATCCATTGATCATTTCGACATTTTACCAACTTATTGCCATTATTTATTTTCTCACGGTTGTCTACAATGTATTTCAATTACAAATAATTATAGTTTAACAATATATTACTCTGGCAGGTGTCAAGAAGTGGTCATAAGTAAATGAAATCATTAATACTTCCACAGGAAACTAGCATAAAATTAAATTATAAAAATACATGTTGTAAAACATACGCGTGAAATATGTATCAAATTGTACGTTTACTATTTTAGTCGAAATGGGACATTAATCCGAGATCGCGTCATAGATGTCACCAAGTTTAGCCTAATGTTTAAGCAGTTTAAGCTCAGTGACATCGTGAGCAACGCATTTTGAAAAATAACTAATTATCCAAAAATAAAAATATTAACATTGCTTTTTTCTTCTATAAAACAGAACTTACAATTCAAAAGGAATTATCCATCATTCATTTTGACATCATGCTTTGGCTTTTCATATTTACAATCATTCTGAAGTATATTCAAAATTACAGAAATTGGAGCAACCTAACATTACCCCTATTACCAGCCGCTTCTAGATTATATTTCAAAGCATAGTGAATGATAAACGTTCACAGATCACGAATTTGAAATATTGTCGACCCTCAATAGTTTCATTTTTCAAATTTTCGAAATAAATTCAAAAAGATAGATTGCAAAATCTGCGAGGACCTATAGCCAAAATTTAAATATAATCCCTACCGCCCAATATTTTGAGCACAGCTCCGATACAAACACGGCCAGACAAACTAACCATCCGTACATAATTACTAAAAATACAACGCAAATATTGGATTTTTCAAAAGAAAGCGCTTGAAAGTCCTTTGCCTGTCTTTCATTATTAAGTTCATCCAGACCCACTCTGTAAAAGCGCTCTTTGTAAATTCTAGCCCATTTATTCCACAACCCCACAATTCCTGAAAACGCGAGACGTTGAAATCTATCTAACGGAGCATTTCTAAAGAGGCTGCCTGCAAGGTTAACAAATTGTAAGTGCAAATGATTTTCAAGAAATTTGTCTCGAGCACTCCAGTTGTGATGAAAACGTTTGACACTTAAAAACTGGGTGAGCCGAATAATTTTTTCCCAGTAGCGAACGAATTCCGACTCCATAACCACAAGCGCGGTTTTGGGTTCCGAGAGTGTCGAAGTCAGAAAGGTCTGATTAAATTCTTCTGTGCATATGTAAAAGATCCTTTGTAATAAGTTACTACAGTATTCAATTTCATTCATACTGTAATTATTCAACTTTGGTGTTAGCTTAAAAATCTCAGTGTCGATTCTGTGTACTAAGAAGCAGCTTTCCTCATTAAAGTCATCTGAAATGCCGCAATAAGTTGCTGTGCGGTTTGATTTTGTGCTTAGAAAATCGTCACTTTCTAGTAAGGTCGCCCTTCTCTTGAGACAGTGTTTTTCAGTTGAAACCGTATACAGGCTAAAATTTTCCAGCTCTTTCAAATGTTTCCATTTTGTTTCAAAAGGGTACCTTATGGAGTAATCCGATTTTACAACTCCTTTGTACGAGTTTGACAAGATGAAGCTGGCAATCATCCAAAAAATGCAAACAATGTAGCAGAGTTTCAGACAATGCTCATGTTCCGGATTGTTTTGTCTCAATGGCGTATCCCTATTACATTGTTCCAGGAGAACCCCCACAAACCATAGCGCAATCTGAGTCACTGAAATATCCCTGTTTATAGAGTCACTAAAAAATATACCTACTACAGCAAACACTACCATTACCAATGTTGAGGAAATTATGGCCCACCAGACGTGTTTTTGAAACGGTTTGTACAGCATTTGTCTGCCTCCAACATTTGTCAAGGAATCACAAGTTATAAACTTAAATCCCGGGATGTATACACCAGTTGGTTCGAAACGAGACTGTGAATAAAAATTAAATACATTAGAATCTCAAATGCGCAGATATAAAATATAGTAATTGTCCAATGCATCGTAATGCATCTTTACGACGATTCGGGTAAATGAACAATATTTTCGGATTTCAACAAAAACAGAATTTTTATTATGAGTCAACTGAGCGACTTCAGACAATACTTTGACGGTATTCTCAACGTAATATGGCTTTATTAAGGATTTTGACACAAGAGGGAGCTTTTAGCCAGTCCTCCGCCTTACGAAGATAGTGTCACAAAACCGATCTCTTTATAATTCAATAAGAAGCTGTTGATTAAAAATATCCCTCCTTAGTTTTACTCTTTAAGATAAATTTCCATACCCTTATAATATTTTAACAAACTATAATAATTGATTCACAATGAAAATTCATTTTTTCGCTGAAATCCAAAAATTTCCATTTCATACGGGAATTAACACGCCCAGTTTCTCCTGATACGTTGGGGAGAAAAGTTGAGGGGACGAAGAACTGACGGCATTCTGCGTGGATTAACTATTCCTTGTTAAATTATGAAATACTATGTTTAGCTTTCATACATTGAGAGGTGCAGACGAAGCCGATAAAAAAATTCCGAACGAAGGATCGGTATCAGTTCCACCCTCCAGGAAAATGTGACCACAAGTGTACCTTACAGATGGATTGTCGCTTATGGTGTAATTCACGCTTTGCCATATGTTCAAGTATATGGCTGTTTCAACGTCAATAAAATAATTGGTATTTAATGGGAACGTATCCGCGGAAATCCCACTGTTCTGTAAAGCGTCATAATCTATGAACAACGTTGGTGGATGCATGAGCCAGTAAATATTTTTACCATTTTCACTATCACTTTGGATTTGATTCATTAGATCCGCCTGCCTTAATGGTAAACTCTCTTCACTGAGATTAGTTGACTTGAGAGGGTGCCATTTTAATGGCTTTTCTTTTTCACAGGCCACGCATATAAATGTCCATTTCTCAACCACGTACACATTATCTTGTACTTGTCCTTTATAGCTTAAGGTTTTTGGCCATTGCCTTAACTGAATGAGAAAAATTGGAACAGAATCGAGATTCAAGTAGATAATAAATTGACGGAAATTCCAACTAAGAAAAGGAGTAACGATAAATCCAATGGTATTACTAAAAGACAATTGTTTGCTCCAAAGTGTGAAAATCTTCCCTTGGTTTGAACTTGATCTATCGTAGTTATCTGTGATTACTGATACAATTACTCTACAGGATGTCCAAACGGTTTTGGGTATCATGTAATTTTCTTTCGTACATTCTTCCCTGAATACCGGTTTGAACAGCGTTGTTAGTCGAACAGGGTTTCGGATTGCTATGATTGTATTGTCAATATCCATAAAATTTTGAGACAGTTCCCAGAAATCAACTAAGCAGGCGGGGAAACTTGATAATGCATGAGCCACGTTCCCGTATCCAAAGATGCGTCTCTCAGTTGTTTTTACATCAGCATTCAATGTTGTGAGAACAAAAGAGTTGCAGGTCGGCACAAATAGTAGCTTTTGTATTAACACAGCGATCATACCAATACATGTAAAACCCATGTTTCAGGCTTCTATACAATGTCTAAATATTAAAATTTTTCCAGACGGAATTTGCTGAACTAGCTTGAATAACGTATTGAAAATAGATACTAATTTCCATGCACAAGACTTGAGCAGAGAGATTTGAGTTCAAAAGTTTTAGTAATTAGTTTAGTTAGTAGTTAGTAATTCCCACAATATACAGTGCAAGAAAACGATCAGGGCTGCTGTTTTTTTAGCAAATTGTTTCTACGTTGTTATTAGTACAAGGAGCTTTGATGCTTTGGACAACTCAGCACCGCGTCTTGTTGTTTGCCATCAAACAACCACCAAGAATACAATCGTTTCAATTTACAAGATATGAGCAAACGTTGTTATTCCCATCTGGAAAATTAAAAATATTTGAAATTCTTATTGATTCGTAAAAGACAATGTATACATATAGTTTACAAGAATGTTATTGATGCTGTAATAAATTAGTTCTATCGTATAGCAAGGATCTGAATTTCTTTCCTCAAGCCCACTCTGGTCACTCTAATTCACTCAGGGATAATTTTCAGTGTTATGCATACCCATTATTATTGTATCTATTGAAGCACACTTATCTATAAGTGACAATAATAGCGACGAGCAAACCGCTTTAACGATCTGAAATGAATCAAATTACGACCTGGATGTTGAGACAATGTGTAACATTTTTCATGTTTACATTTTGACAAATTGAAAAACTGTGCTTTAACTCTTTGCCTAACATATCGCATGTTTTCTTATTACAATATTTTGTAAGCGTTGTAGTGCAATTTCAGGTAGATTGATGTAAGCCTGAGTTGTAACCTATCATTGAGCAAAGTACAAAATATTATTGTATCAACCGTTACCGGTTTACTTTGCATGCTCACCATTACACGACAACTGTTGTGGGCTGTAGTTTGGACAGGGATGGTTATGATAGTTTGGATGTTAACAAGGGCTTTAACTGTGATGTCCTCTTCCGAGTCACACGGTGATGGCACTCCTGTCCAATCGAACTAACCCAACCTGAACGCCCGAAACGACGGGTAATGTTTCACACTACCCAAATTATAAATCACCTCAATGTTTTCGTTCAATTAATACCAAGTTTGATGCTGATGAAATCAAAACACACTTGGTGCAACCTGCTTTATTCCTTGTTGTCAGCACCCGTTTCAGAAAAATTAAAACCATATACATTTGTTGCTGGCAGTGATGAGTAACCGAAAACTGGGGTTTATGTCAAGTACTAATAAGTTATTGACAGTCTAAATTCGGTTTTCGTTATTGGTTTTTTAGGAATTCGTTTATGGTTATAAACGGTTAGCAGTTGGATTCAATAGAGTTAATCGGTTAATAACGGTTAGTATTGACAACAGTGAATACGGTTGATGAAAAGTATTTTTTTGAATTTAAAGTAGTATAAAACTTCTCTAACAAGTAACCTTCGCTCGATACCCACTCGGGATCGGAAAGAAATTTTGTGAGAGCTTAGGCACCTGGCCCAAGGTCCCAGCGAGACCAAACGTTTGTGCCATCTCGCCCTGGTTGGCGCGGGAAATCGCGCATAAGTTTTAAAATAATGATTAAAATTGTTTTATGTTAATTGTTTATTGTTTATATTGTCGACCCTCTAATGTGTCCTTTATTTTTCCCTAAGGTCAAATATTTAGAACACAGCTCCCACACAAATACGGTCATACAAACTAACCATCCGTACAAAATTGCTAAAAATACAACGCAAATATTGGATTTTTCAAAGGAAAGGGCTTGAAAGTCTTTTCTGTGTCTCTCCTGATTAAGTTCATTCAGACCCACTCTGTAAAAGCGCTCTTTGTAAATTCTAGCCCATTTATTCCACAATCCCACAATTCCTGAAAAAGCGAGACATTGAAATCTCTCTAACGGCGTATTTTTAAAGAGGCTGCCTGCAATGTTAATAAATTGTAAGTGCAAATGATTCTCAAGAAATTTGTCTCGAGCTCTCCAATTGTGATGAAAACGTTTGACACTTAAAAACTGGGTGAGCCGAATAATTTTTTCCCAGTAGCGAACGAATTCTGACTCCATAACCACAAGCGCGGTCTTGGGTTCTGAGAGTGTCGAAGTCAGAAAGGTCTGATTAAGTTCTTCTGCGCATATGTAAAAGGTCCTTCGGGATAAGTCATTAAGATATTGAACTTCATTCAGTTTGTATTTGAACTTCAATGATAGCTTAAAAATCTCAGTTTGGATTCTGTTTACCCAGAAGCAGCTCTCCTCGTTGAAATCGCCAGAAATGCCGCAATAAGTTGCTGTGCGGTTTGATTTTGAGCTTATAAAATCGTCACTTTCTAGTAAGGTCGCCCTTCTTTTGTGACAGCCTTCTTCAGTTGAAACCGTGTACAGGCTAAAGTTTTCCAGCTCTTTTAAATATTTCCATTTCGTCTCAAAAGGATATCTGATGGAGTAATCCGTTTTTACAACTCCCTTGTACGAATTTGACAAAATGAAGCTTGCAATAATCCAAACAGTGCAGACAATGTAGCAGAATTTCAGACAATGCTCACGTTTCGGATTTTTTTGCGTCAAGGGTGTTTCCCTGTTACATTGTTCCAGGAGGACCCCCACAAACCATAGGGTAATCTGAGCCACTGAAATATCCCTTCTCATTGAGTCACTCCAAAATGTTACTACTACAGCAAAAAATGCCATTACCAGTGTTGATGAAATTATTGCCCACCACACGTATTTCTGAAATGGTTTGTATAGCATTTGTCTACCTCCGATATTCGTCAAGGAATCACAAGTAATAAACTTAAAGCCCGGGATGTATACACCAGTTGCTTCGAAACGAAGCTGCGAATAAAAAATACATACATAGTCGTAATTTGTAAATACAGTTACTATATGCTTAATTGTCCGAGTACAAAATGCCTCCAAATGACGAAACAGCTAAATGAAGCATGCATGTTATTTGCACAACCGTTCAATTGTGAGAATCTAAATACAAAGCGCATTTATTGATTACGCGCTTATAGATATCGTCTGCATTTAGACGAATATAAGCATTTGGTTGCATTATGTGCTAGAACATTTTTAAGGGCTAAGTTCTAATTTCCCGCAACGCATTTATATTTCATACCCCATCCACTCAAGTCTGTAATAAACACAAAATGTATAACTGGCAATAAAGATCGTGCCAGTTTGACCAGGTTTGGCCGCTAGAGGTCGTCAAATTTTCACGCGAAACTTAATGGTCCCCCATGTCTCAGCTGAAGTTTCATATGTTGAATTTCATTTGAATTGCCAATTTTTGGATTGCGACAAAAAAATAAATTTTTGTTGTGAGACAATTAGACGACTTTGAAAATATCTTCAAGGTATTCTCACGGTTTTTGGAACACAGGATTTTGGCATAAAAGGAAGCTTTTAAACCGTCCTCTGTCTCGCGTACCAAGAATCACAAAACTTGTCTCTTATTAGTTCAAATGAAAACTCTCAATAAAAATATCCCCCCTTAACTTTACTCTTTAAGATGAATTTCCCGAACCTTATAATATGTTGACAAACTATAATAATTGATTCACAATAAAATTTAATTTTTCGTTTTTCGGAAATTACCATGCAAAATTTCAGCTGAAACATGAGTAGTGAAAAGAAATTCTCTTGCCGGGAAAGGAGATCTCACGCCATTCTACCTTTTTTAGTTATGCCTTGTTAATTTAGGAAATAGGTATATATAAGTTTAGCTTTTATACATTGGAAGGTGCAGTCGAAAAAATATTTCCGAATGAAGGATTGGTTTCTGTTCCCACGTCCAAAAAAATCTGACCACCCGTATACCTTACAGATGGGTTGTCGCTTATGGTATAATTCAAGGTTTGCCATAAGTTCAGGTATATAGCTGTCTGCACGTCAATAAAATATTTGGAATTTAACGGGAACGTTTCCGGGGGAATCATCCTGTTCTGTAAATCTTCGTAATCTATGAACGACGTTGGTCGATGTATGAGCCAGTAAATATTTTTACCACTTTCACTATCACTTTGGATTTGATCCGTCAGATCCGTCTGTCTCAACGGAAAGCTCTCTGCACTGAGATTGGTCGACTTGAGACGGTGCCATTTTAATGGTTTTTCTTTTTCACAGGTCACGCATATAAATGTCCATTTCTCAACCAAGTACGTAATGCTTTGTAATTGTCCTTCGTATTGTAAGATTTTCGGCCAGTGCCTTAACTTAATGAGGAAAATTGGAACAGAATCTAGATCTAAGTAGCCAATAAAGCGACGAAAACTCCTGTCCATAGAAAGAGTAACGATAAACACAATGGTATTACTAAATGACAATTGTTTACTCCAAAGTGTGAAAATTTTCGTTGGGTTAAATAAACTTGAGCTAACGGAGTTTTTTGCGATTGCTGTCACAATTACTCTACAGGATGTCCAAACGGATTTGGGTATCGTGTATTTTTCCTCTGTACATTCGTCCCTGAATACGGGTTTAAACTGCGTTGTTAGTCGGACAGGGTTTTGGATTCCCATGATTGTGTTGGTAATATCCATAAAATTTTGAGGCAGTTCCCAGAAATCAATTAAACAGCCAGGGGTACTCGATAATATTGGGCACAAGTTAACATCTCCAAGTATTTTCCTCTCAAGTAGTTTGACATTTGCGGATAGAGTTTTGAGAACAAAAGAGTTGCAATCCTGCACAAACAATAGCTTTTGGGCTAGTATAAGAAGAAGGCGAATAAATATAAAAAGCATGCTGGGAGAATTCGAAATTTCAGGCAGCAGGATTTTAAGAAACTTGATTGATTAACACTTTGGAAATAAATACAAAATTTCAAACACAAATTTTAAGCACGTAATAATTTCGAGGCCAAGAGTTCCTCTAGCTAGAAAAAATAGTACAATGTTTTGCAAAGAAAATGACAGCAGTTTTGGTCTGCGGTGGTGTGTTGCGAGTGGTTGGTATTACAGATATTGACGAGCATTAGATTTTTGTTTGTATGTTAATGTTGTTGACTAGACTAAATATAGCTGCAAAATTATGAGGGTAGCACTTTATCACTTTATAACATTAGAACACAACCTGGTATTCTAATCTACAAACATAAGATATTAGTTTTACCGATTTACAAACTTTAGACTACAATGTTAGCGAGTCTGTAATAAAGTAATTAGTAACATTGCAAAGAACAAAAATTGTTTTCGATTTAATTCCAGAAAGTGCACATAGATTAAAAATATAATTTAAGAGATAGAATCCTTGACATAAGAGTGTATATAGTTATTTAGCTACGCAGTATGAACTTGAACTGTTTAATATAATTGATTTAATTTTCTTGAATACTTTACAAACACAGTAGTCCTGCCACTATTACCCGAATTGAAAGAGAACAGAAACATTTTAAAATTTGATTTACAGTAATAAGTATATCTGCATATATATATATACACATATATTCATTGTTTTCCTGTTAGTAGTGGTCACATTGGGTTTCCCCGTCCCAACTCCTATCCAGCTCATTCAGGGATACACGTCCAAATACTTTACCTGTATTTTTGAAATAATATTATATGCCGATTTTTTTTGCAGAACACATGTTAAAAGCACTATACTTTAAAATCTCTTTCGGAAATTTCTCGATTGATTAGTCTGAAATCAAAACGTACTGCCGAATGCATTGATTGGCAACAGCAACAATTATTTTTTCGCTAAAAGGCACCAGATTCCGTATTTTAAAAAACAATTTCTTCCATACGCAGATTATATTGAATGAAATAGCAACGTTGTATTGAGGGAGTAAAAACAACGGCGCAATCTTGACATAAAAAATTGGATGAATTTCGGGAAAATGTATAATGATAACAGTCCATGATACACATTTACAATAAAGAAATCCGTTATGAAGATATTTTGTAACATGTTTAAATGTAAAAATAAATAATTTTTCATTATGTAATGGACAATGTATGCATAATTATACATAATTATACAAAATTCAATAATTTTAATGTTAATACAGTTCCTCCAGTGAACAAAATTTGAAAATATCTAGCAGCACAGTAATATTTACTAAATACCTTGAAAGTACTGACAAATCCATTTCAGATATGTCGTGTGGACCACAAAACGAATGTGTTGTTCTATAAACCACTTCTCTATTTCCTTGAAGTTTGCACAACTTACCCGTTCCCGTGATAGTGGGAACTAGGGGTGAGTATAACGAGGCAACGAGACGAGAATCTCGTTTATCTCGCTCTTTATTCATCAACGAGACAGTACGAGACATCTCGTTTTATTTAACGAGAATATCGTTTGCAATTAAATTTTGTTGAAACCCATATCAAACTGAAAAATGGGGTGTTTTGTTATACCATTTTGTCAGTTAAGACATTTTACAGTTCTTGGTGCTAGCTTTTATTGCAGTAGGTCTTCATTAATTCTTTTCAAGGCTTCCATATTTTCACATTTTATAGTCCAAACAAAAAAATAAATATTTTGCAAAGCCTTGGGATTGTTCCGATTTGTGAAATTAAATAAATGTGTATGTTCTTTCACCAGAATTTGTGCAGGTTACAATTAAATTGCATAAATTTCAACACAGAAACCATGTTTTTGCCCTGTCTCGTTTGTCTCGTGCGATACTTACTCTCGCTACTCTATCGTTCTCAAAATATCTCGTTCTTGTATTTTTTTCAGAAACGAGAACGAGACAAACGAGAATTTTAAAACCAACGAGATACTCTCCCCTAGGGGGAACAGTATTTTAGGTACCCGTTCCCATGAATGTAATAAAACATCGTTCCCGGACCTTTGAATTAACGTGAATTTCCTTTCCCTTCATGATGTATAGGCAATATAACCACACAGAATAAGCTATTAGGTATCTTCAAATCGCTCAAAATGTAACCCCTGTCAGCTTTATTCCTGGAACTTTACGAAGGCTGCTTCATGAATGGAGGTGGTTTGTTGGAAGAAATGTTTACAAATAAATTCCCCGAGTTATTAATTAGTAACGTTTTCCTCGTAGAGCTTCCTGTGAATAAGGAAAACTCTGAAAGCTCCAGTGACATTTTAATTCTCAGGATTTTGAATCCAGCAAGTTCAGAGATTCCTGCTACAGAGTCAGTGTATACTAACGAAGGATAAAAAACTAACGAAAAGAATGAAGACGATTTTACTTCTGTTTTGGGCCATTTTCAGCCTGCCATATAATAATAATTGTTCCGGTGTTGGCGAGAAGCTCAAAAATGAACTTACACCTTCCATTGACAAAAAACACAATATTTTGAGTAATTCGAATGCATTATTTTTAATTTGCTAAATTTGGTATGGTCCATGATAATTTTTCAGAGTAGATACATATGTACGTCGAAAATGTAAATGCCTTCAAACATTTACAAGTGACTAAATTTGTGTATTTAGGGATGTCTTCCCCATGGATTCTTGATTTGGAAAAAACGTACGAGATTGGATTTGCACATCAGTTTGGTCACCTAAAGTACAGACAAAATCTAACTGTTCCAAACCATAACATTCCCAGGGATGTGAGCGGCACTTGTCAGAATGTTTCCGTCCGCAGCTTCCACCAGAACAGGAGATTAATCCGCACTTTTGGTTATGAGCCCGCACTGAATTCCACAATTTACGGTTCAACTAAATTTGTATCTTTTACTCATGTTTTAAATTCCCAAAGACGGGAAAATTGTTTCACTCAAAAATATTCCTGGCTATTTCTGGTCTTAAGCGATGCAAGTCGGGAGTGATTCCAATGGTCTGGTCTGATCCACAATTTATGAAGCTATGGTCTTTTCCAAAGGTCAGGCCAGACCATTGGTCTGGTTCAGTTTTTCGAACCAGACCGGAGCGAAGACCATGGTCCAGAAAACCATTAAGAGTAATTAAATAATCAAGTTTGATTTAAAGAAATTTTGCGATGATTTTATCCCTAAAAATGACAAATTTTAACGTTACATGGGATTTCGTGAATCCATAAATTTTTCATCTTGCGAAAGGTTAGGACCATGGTTTTTTGGTCTCGTCTGGTTCTGATACTGGACCAACTACATACTGGTCCAGCACTTGGACCAGACCGGACCAGACCAGTAACGGATAATTATAAATGGTCCGGACCAGACCATTATCATCCCTACAAGTCGGGCTTTAGTAGTCACATCTACTAATAGTTGTTTCTAATTCTTGCTCTACTAAGTTGATGTCAACCTAATTGTGAGCTAAAATCCTGACTGCGAGCTTGTGTCAAAATTGAGGCTTTTTTTAAGTTGAACCTCAAACCGGAACTGCAAATTGGAATCCAGAATTAAACCATGAATTCAAGTTGAACTCCAAACTTGATTCCAAACTTGCACTTTAAACTTGAGTAAGTTCAAGTTTAACTTTGTATTTCTTCTGAACCTAACCTTCAAACATGATTAAAGTTCAAGATAAACTTTAAATTTCCTCTGAATTTTAACTTCGAACTCGAGCTCAACTTGAACTTTAAGCATAAAGCTCAACGTGACATTCTAGCTTGAGTTCAACTTGATTCAAATATTTGATTCCGATTTCAAACTCCAGATAACCGATCCTCCTCCTTGAAGCACTAAATTTCCAGAAATGTTAAATTAAGAAATTAATTATTTACAGAAATGTTGGACAACCCGAGAGCGAGACTTTTCGAATTCCCAGACCATTGGGGTAAATACCTTTTAATACGAACACATTAGTTACATGCTCTGGAATTATAAACGCATCTCTCTTTCGACCCTAGTGCTTTTTCCAGTGAGCTAGAAAAAGAATCGTTTTTATGTGAAAAATATACAAACAATTATTGAACCTATGTATATGATTTGCCATAAGAGGAAACACGTAACCAAAAATATCTGCCCTAATTTAGGTCCCATATGTATATATGTAGCTTCAAATATTTCATTAATAAATTATCCAAACCATTGAGGTTCAATGACAAATTAATATTCTGGACATTTATTTTAAGGTGCGTTTGAAGACTACAGGTTCTTGAGGAGTAAGCGAATAGAGATGTGCTTCGATCTAGTCCGGGTTGGAAGACGAGTGGGGTCCGCTTTTACATTTGGAAGGTGTGTTCGACTCTTTGAAATGAAGAATTGTAGAGGCTGGTCCCTGGCAATTTATCCGGGTTGTTCAAATTCCTACGGATTTGTAGTCCCTCGTCATGTGACATTCCAATCAATTGGACCATGTCTGAAAAATGAGTTCTCCGGAGGATTTTTGAATAAATCATTCCCAAGTTTCGTAGTGAAGAACCCCGAGATAAGAAATTTTCAACCAGATCTGGTTATGCTGTTTAATCCCCATATTGTTTTGGGGCCTAGAAAACATTTTGGTGGCGTAACAGCTGAATATCTATTGGGGACTGGAAATCGAACAGAATTACTTAAGGTTACACCTGGCCCAAGGGATAGTGTTAGATTGATCCCCAACTTTAAAGTTGAGGAAGGAGATTTTCAGAAATCCTTGGAAAAAGAAGAAGGCGATGTTCTTGGCCTCGCAATTCCATTAACCGGAGGAATACAAAACAAGTCCTTTAACATTTTTACCGTAAATCAGTCCGCTCTGAATGAGTGGGAGAACGTTTTGTTAAGTCATTCAAGACACAATCCATGGAACAATAGTAAATTCAGTAGTGTCGTTTTCCAATTTGAATACGAGAGCGAAAACAAAACAAGACCGCTATTCTTTTACTACTATATGAATTTGTATAACTTTGTTTATACTGCACATGGATACACAGTTCAACATGGTCGCACGTACGGTCGAATTATTAACGGACATAAAACAAACATAATACGCGACAAACCTTACCATCAAGTCATTCCGAAATTCCTATACAAAGGTAGTCTTTAAATAAATTTCTAGGTTTAAGTAATATACATCGCCTCAGAATATTTAGTTGCACATAGGAATTGGTTACGCAAGATGACGTCTGGACATCCGCATCAGCACAGCTTTCGGCGTAAAAGCTCAGTTTCCCAACTCGTACAAAAGCCCGGCCATCTTATCCTAGTTAATTGCGCTAAAAACAACTTCTTTCTAGAATACCCCACTTGTCCCGCCAACATTTTGCCGCCAATGTTATGTCCCCTAAGATGTTTTCATTTTCGAAATCTGTGTGTCAAAAATGTTTTCAAAGCATAGGATTTAATGAAAATACAAATATATGTCTCAATAAATAATCATACCCGGTTTATAAATATTCCGATATCCTGCTACAAGGTAACACTTTATTGGTATATTACAGGAACAGCCAAGATCAACTTAACTCAAGTTCTTAAACGCCATAGAGAAGTTTTTGAAATAACGGATTCCTTCTACAGAAGTGCTCCTCCCCTTCAGAACTTTAACAGATTGGCTGAGACCCAAGTAACCAATTGGCAAACCTACAAATACAAAAATTTCACCGATGAGGAATATTTAAAGGAAAATTTTACCGTATCCTTACCTTTAGAATCTCACATTAAAGGTGCAAAGAAATCTTTCTTTTCCCCTCTAATTTGCTGATGAATACTTTTAATATTGTGAGATAATTTAGTTGTCGATCTCCTGCATCGATTCAAAATTAAATTTGCAGGGATCTCGTTTTTAAGAAGCACAATAAGGCGAATTTGGCTTTTAGTATGTATATGCATATATATTTGAAAAGATGGATAACCTTGATCTTCTCTTGCAAAAATATTGAATTTGAAGTGTACGCTATTATTTCAGACATGATAAAAAGCCGGATGGTTCGGCTCTTCAGTGGTGAAAACTTGACTGGTAAGTTTTAGAAAATGTGTTCATTAGAAGTTTAGATTAACTAATTGGTCGCATGAGATTTTATCCTGTAAGTGATTAACATCAGGGCGAAAAAGCCGAGTACTTCACAAATCACGTAAATGACTTGCAGGTATACTTTAAGTTTCTGTATTTAAACCGAAATTATTTGCGTAGTCAGAACAACTACTAAAATCACTAATTGTATTGAACCACTTGATTAAATCTTAGGTAATTGCATTGAAATGTATTACAGACCAATCTAAGGATTATCATTCTGGACAGTATTATATAGCACGGGAAAAGAGCTGCCATTACCACCCTTACAGACTCGAGATCGTTAAATCCGCAGAAACGTTTGGAACGTGCGTACGATTGTTCCAATATGCTCAATGTAAAGGCTTGTCCTTGGCGATTTATGCTGGAAATGAATATTCAAATCGAACCATTGACACAATACTTGACCAAGTCACAGCGGTGGGCCCTTGCCTTGAAAACGAATTCACCAACGCAACCTTCGTGGATCAAAGAAAACGACTCGTGGCGAAAGATCGAAACTCAAGTTCCTACTTCCCTGATTTAGTTCTATTTGGGGGCCGCTATTGGCACAATCCACAAATCTTTAGAAGGAGTGACGACAAAGATGTTTACTACGGTGTAGGTCCGAAAAATCGGATTGAATACATCAGCACTTGGTTTGGTCAAGTAGGTCTTGCACAGGTTCCCAAAGGCTTAAGCGTTGAGGAAACAGAATTTTATAAATCACTGGATAAGAGAGCGGGAGACGTTCCATGTTTCGCCATTCCATTGAGATTCTATGGACCTGACAATGAAGCATTCAATGTTTTCCCGGTTAGTCTATCCAAGATAGATGACTGGTTAGGAATATTCCCATCCTCCTCCGACGTTTACGAACTTCACAAGTTTAGAATAGAACTAAATTTTGTTTATGAAAATGACAAGACAACTAGGCCTCAATTTGTTTATTATTATTTTTCGTCTCCCGAAGTTTACTATGGAAGATTTGTGAACTCATAGTATGCTTTGCTTAAAAGCGTATAATATTTGCACATTCTGATTCTAGCACATTAAATTCACAGTAGCCCAACTGTTGGGTTAGATGGAACCTATTATCTAATTTTCTACTGTTTATAATTAAGTCAAACTTATCACAGTTTCATATTTTGTCTATATTTCACCAGTGGGCTGCGTCACCTTGTAAGCACTTCACGCGGAGCATATCTCCCCATCTTTTATAACAAATTCCCAAAATAATTATCAAAAAAAAAACTCTTGTCTAACCAGTTACCTAGAAAAAACCATTCTGAGAACAATTACGCAAAGAGACCGCACCCCCGCACGTCTCTTGCATTTGCCAATAGTAAAGAATAATTTGGTGCTACAGAATTGAAATTATGAATTAGTAATTATTACAGTTTACGTAAATTAAATTATTTCAGATAGATCACTTCGTTTGATTACCCAATAGACATCTCAATAAACGTGGAGTATAATACAACAGATTTTAAGGGGTTTATTGTCATAAAATGCTACTCCTAAAAGTAAATATCTTGAAAGCATGCCAACAATTATATTTAGATTACAAATTTGAGAGTTGCTCCATTGAATCCAGGATTGCGATGCATAAATATTTCCTTTGTGCTTAAGGATTGCAGATAAAAATATATTCATTTTTTGAAGAGTGGAGAGCAGCGATGGCAAATATCGCCACTTGACTCATATCGCAAATATCGGTGGAATATCGGAAAGTGGCTCATGAATTACAATGCGAAAAGCTGGATGAAATCATAGAGAGAATGTGCGCAGACTACGAAATGTAATAAATAGGCACTAGTTAATTATAAAATGTTTAAGCAGGGAGCGCTCCTTGAAACATCCCTTGCCTCCTGAGCTTACTAAAGTACCTTCAAGTTGTTGCCATTAGCCCCATTCGGATATAAACGCGATAAGGATATGGCGATATTATCGATGATGTTTACGATAATTATTGTCATCAGTATCGCAAGTAAATTTGGCGATATTTGCGCTATTATCGTCTCGCCAATATCGTATTTGCCATCCCTAGTGGAGAGGGCTGAAAAAAACTAAATATTTGCGCTACGAACTAATACGTTCGATGTTATCCCAGTCCTGACCCAGCAGATGTAATTTGCAATCGGAAATAAGTCAAATCAAGGATTTATCCTCATCAGTGGAATTTCTACAATAATAATTGTAATTCATTTACAAAATCTTGGGGTTTATATTACTCATTAAATATCATTGCATGATATTATAAAGATCTAGATTGGACTTTTGATCTTTGTGATAATAATATGAACTTCTCACTCAATGGTTATCGTGCTTGTATGAATTGTCTGCATGAATAAACTCAATTAACACTTGAACACAGTAATTTGTATTAATTAAGTAACCCGAAGGCTGATTATTTATTACTTAAAAAGAATTACAACCGTGTTTAGGTGTATTTGATACTACAGAATTTGGAGCAACCTCACTTACAAAATGCTTCTCCAATATATTTAAAGGCATAGTGAAAGTTCATAGGTCGCGAATTGGAAATATGGCCAACCCTCTAATGTTTCATTTATATTTCAGTTTTCAATATTTCCAAAGAAATCCAAAAAAAAATCCATTGCAATTTCTGTGGCGTCTCGTAGCCAAAATAAAAATACCTTCCCTACCGCCCAATATTTCCAACACAGCTCCGATACAAATACGGCCACACAAACTAACCATCCGTACATAATAACGAAAAATACAACGCAAATGTTGGATTTTTCAAACGAAAGCGCTTGGAAGCTATTTGCCTGACTTTCATTATTAAGATCATTCAGACCCACTCTGTAAAAGCGTACTCGGTAAATTCTAGCCCATTTATCCCACAATCCCACAATTCCTGAAGCAGCGAGTCGTTGAAATCTATCCAACGGCGCATTATGAAAGAGACTACTAACTACGTTCACAAACTGCAAGTACAAATGATTTTCAAGAAATTTGTCTCGAGCCCTCCAATTGTGATGAAAACGTTTGACGCTTAAAAATTGGGTGAGCCGAATAATTTTTTCCCAGTAGCGAAAGAATTCCGACTCCATAACCACAAGCGCGGTTTTGGGTTCCGAGAGTGTCGAAGTCAGAAACACAAGATCAAGTTCTTCTGCGCATATGTAAAAGGTCCTTTCGTGTAAGTTAACATGGTACTGAATTTTATTCTTGTTGTAACTAAACTTCGATGTTAGCTTATAAATTTCAGTCTCGATTCTGCGTATCAAGTTGCAGCTTTCCTCATTGAAATCACCAGCAATGCCACAATACACTTGTGTGCGGTTTGAATTTAGGCTTATGAAATCATTATCTTCTTGTAAGGTCGCCCTTCTCTTGAGACAGTCTTCTTCTGTTGAAACCGTATAGAAGCTAAAATTTTCCAGCTCTTTCAAATATTTCCATTTTGTCTCAAAAGGGTATCTTATGGAGTAATCCGATTTTACAACTCCTTTGTACGAGTTTGACAAAATGAAGCTGGTAATAACCCAAACAGTGCAAACAATGTAGCAGAATTTCAGACAGAGGTTATGTTTTAGACATTTTTGCGTCAAGGGTGTTTCCCTATTACATTGATCCAGAAGGACCCCCACAAACCATAGGAAAATCCGAGCCACTGAAAGATCACTGCTCATTGAGTCACTCCAAAATGTTCCTACTACTGCAAGCAATGCCATTACCAGTGTTGATGAGATTATAGCCCACCAGACGTGTTTCTGAAATGGTTTGAACAGCATTTGTCCACCTCCAACATTGCTCAAGGAATCACAAGTTATAAACTTAAACCCCGGGATGTATACGCCAGTTGCTTCCAAACGAGGCTGTGAGTAAAAATAAAATGCATTTATGAATCATAATCTCTAATTGCGCAATTAGTGAGTTTATATAAGTGTAATCGTTCAAGCTCATAATGCCTCTTATGTCGAATCATCTAAGTAAACAATGTATAAGCATCGCGTGTATTAGCATCCAATTATAAAAAATTAAATACAAAACATCATAACAAACATAATAAATTATCCGCTTACACATGCTATTTGCATTAAAACATTTGAGGCATTCTGATGCATTAAGTGCTAGAACATTATTAAGTGCTAAGATCTACTTTCCCGGCAACACATTCATATTCAATATCCCATCAACCCAAATCTATAATAACTACAGAAAAAATAACTGGTACTAAAGGTCGGGGCAGTTCGATCAGGTTAGGCCGCTAGATGTTGCCAAATTTTGACGCGAAACTTAAGGATGTCTTAGCAAAATTTTTGGATTTCGACAAAACAAATTTTGAACCAATTAGACGACTTTAGACAATACTGTGAATTGACGTTATGGGTGCCTACATTGAAGATTTTAGCATATATGTAAGGGAGCTTTTAGCCCTTTCTCCGCATCATGTACTAGAAATCACAAAATGTGTCTCTTAATAATTCAACTCGAAGCTCTCGGTATACAATATCCCTCCTTAATTTTAATCGTGAAGGGGAATTTCCCTGACCTTATTGTATTTTGACAAACTATAATAACTGATTCGCAATGAAAATTAATTTGTTCGCTGAAATCAGATGATTTGCATTTCAGATGGAAATTCACATACAAATTTTCAGCTGTCACATGGGGGTAGAAAAAACATTTCTTGCCGGGAAAGAAGAACTCGCGCCATTCTACGTGATGTACTTATGTTAGGAAATACGGTTAGCTTTTATACATTGGGAGGTGAAGACGAAAAAAAATTTCCGAACCAAGGATTGACATCTGTTCCAATTTCCAAAAAAATGTGGCCACCAGTGTACCTTACAGATGGATTGTCGCGTATGCTGTAATTCAAGCTTTGCCATATGTTCAGGTATATGGCTGTCTCGACGTCAATAAAATATTTGGAATTTAATGGGAACGTATCCGAGGAAATCCAACTGTTCTGTAAACCTTCATATTCTGTGAATGACGTTGGTTGATGTATGAACCAGTAAATATTTTTACCCCTTTCACTTACACTTTGGATTTGATTCATTAGATCCGTCTGCCTCAATGGCAAATTCTCTACAATGGGATTGGTTGACTTGAGACGGTGCCATTTTAATGGTTTTTCTTTTTCACAGGCCAAGCATATAAATGTCCATTTCTCAACCACGTACGCAATGCTTTGTAATTGTCCTTCGTAGTGTAAGATTTTTGGCCAGTGCTTTAACTTAATGAGGAAAATTGGGACAGAATTAAGATTCGAGTGGCCAATAAAGCGTCGGAAATTCCTATGCATAGAGAGAGTAACGATAAACCCAATGGTATTACTAAATGACAATTGTTTACTCCAAAGTATGAAAATATTCGCTGGGTTAAATAAACTTGATCTAACGGAGTTTTCTGCGATTTTTGACACAATTACTCTACAGGATGTCCAAACGGATTTGGGTAGCGTGTATTTTTCCTCTGTGCATTCTTCCCTGAATACGGGTTTAAACTGTGTTGTTAGTCGGACAGGATTTTGGATTCCCAGGATTGTGTTGGTAATATCCATAAAATGTTAATTAAGCAGCCTGGGGAACTCGATAGGACGGGGCCCAAGTTAACATTTCCAAAAAGTTTACTCTCAAGTAGTTTGTCATTTGCGGATAGTGTTGTGATAACAAAAGAGTTGCAGTCCTGGAGAAACAGAAGCTTTTTGGTTAGCATAAGAAGAAGGCAAATAAATGCAAAACGCATGCTGGAATCATTCGAAGTTTCGGGAAGCTGGATTTAAATAAACTGGGTTGATTAAAGTTTTGAAAAAAAATTTAAAATGTCTAGCACAAAATTTAAGTTTCTAGGGAAAAATGCGTACCAGGTCGTGCAAAGGAAATGGTAGCAGCTTGGATCTGTGTTTTCGAAACGAATGACGAATACAGTTCTTGATGAACATTAGACTGTTAATACTATTTTAATGTATTAGACTAGAATAAATATACCTGCAACATGAACTGGTATTCATATCTAGAAACTGGAAGTTAGTTTTGTCGATTTACGAACCGTGGTCTACAATTTCAGCGAACAAAAATATTCTTTGGAATAACTCCTAAAAGTGCGCATTTATAATAAGTTTAATTTGAAAACCAATTATCCTTGACATAAGCGTTTGTATATTATTTTAGCTTGGCAGTATGAACTAAATTGTTGAATTTAATTAATTATCGAATTAAACCGAAAACGAATAACTGGTGTAAAAAGGTTGAACTATCAAACCGAATTCAAACCACAAGTACATAATAGTTTGAATTTCGAACCCAACAAGAAACAACCCCAATACGTCAGTACAATGTATTTTGAAATTCGAATAAGATTCGAATGCGAATACACATATTGTTCGATGCGTATTCGAACCAGTTTCGAAGTTGCTTTTTCGAATTGTATATTTGCCTAATTGTAACTGCTTCAATAAGGATTAGCACTAAGAAAATGAGCTTCTGTATCCTCAACTTGCAAGAATAGATTGGGGATTTTTAGGGACGTCAACAACATGTTTTCTCGTGGAAAGCTTTCTCTTAACTGGAACCGATTTATTAAAGCCAAATAGACTGGCATAGCTTGCAATTACACTCAAAATGTGTATGTGCTTAAAAGCTTGGCTTAAATTTAGTAATACTGAAGAGTTGGATAAGTGTCGTAATATTTCTATGGTCAACAAGATGATGGGCGAGCAAGATGTTTATTTACGTGTTAGTTATATCTTATGTATGGAGAGTAGTTACACTTGAGGATTTTGAATGTACTAAGTAAATTTATTGATTCGACTTAAAATATACAAATAAGCATTGACCTTCAATACTAATGGCTTGTTCGAAGTTCAAATTACTTGAAATGATTTAATCATAATGCAATAATTTCAGGCATATATTGAGGCAAGTTATATTGAGTAACCAACTTCGAATTAAATTCAAACTGAGTACATAAGCCATTTCCATAAAGTTCAGTTTGAATTCGAATACAACGCTAGGGCTATATTCGGTTTAATAATTCGAATACAACTTTTGTGTTGATTTGATTAAGTAACCCAATTCGAATATAAGGCAAAATTGAAGTTCTTTCGAAATTCAAATACAGACCAAGTACGATATGAACAATACTCGGTTTGAATACCTAGGTTGTGGTATTTACTGCACTCTGTTCGTCGGCCTGGCTGATGCAGCCCTACCAGAGCCCGAGGAAAAATTGTTTCCTATTGACTAGTCTGAAATCCAAATGCACTGCCGTATTCATTGATTATTAGTAGAAAAAATTATTTTCTGAACTTTCACTAAACGACATGAGATCCAGTATTTAAACAAAAAGATTTTTTTTGATTTGCACATTATGTTGAATAAAATAGCATCGTATATATTATATTATTATGGTTATTTAATTACTCTTAAACGTTTTCTGGACCATGGTCTTAGTCTGTTCTGGGATAACCTTTGGACCAGAACAGTTTTATAAATTGTGGATCGGACCCGAACATTGACATCACTACCCTCTCTAATTCACTCAGTTGTAATTTTTAGTGTTATGCATACTCATCATTGTATCTACTAAAGCACATTTAGATACAAGTAAGATGAAAATAGCGCCGGGGCCTTGTAAGCCAATGTAAGGATAAAAAATGAACAAATAAATAAAAAATTATGTTTATTGAAACATTGTGCATCTAAAGAAATAAGTATCTTTACTGCGACAAGATGCTTAATACTACTAAAGTACAGTTGCTTCATGGAAATTATTGAAACAGTAATTGCACACGAAATTACAACCTGGATGTTGGGGTGATGTGAAACATTTATCGTCTCAACAATTTGAGAAAATTGCAAACTATGCCTTAACTGCTTGCCTAACGTATCCGATATTTTATTATTACATTATTTTGCAAGCGTTGTGGTGCACTTTCTAGTAAATTCATGCAAACCTGAGTTGTAACCTGTCAGTGAGCAAACCACATTGAGAGTTACCTGTGTGTAATATTTAAAGAAAATCATTTAAGAAGATTCAGAAATTTACAAGCAAAAACCGAGGCTTGAAATTTCATGCGAAAATAAAGGCCAGTTTCAAAATCATTGAAAATTCAGGGTAGAAGTTTTCAAAGCATTTTGTGATGACTATAGCTCCTCACGGGTCGAGTATTTATCAATACTGAACCCGTACTTAAAACCATACTCGAATTGTCGGGCCAAATTCCCGCTTGATCCGGACTTGTATCTTCAAGTACGAGTATAAAATCCTATAATCGAAGGACGGTATTATAGTTCATAATTTGTTACCAAACTTGGATCGTACTTGCGAGTATGAAACGTTTATACCGACCGACCCGTACTTGAAGTCGTACTCGAACCGTACTCAAGTACATCGAAAAAAAAAATTTGTAGACTATTTTGTTAAAGAGAGATAGACGTAGAAAACAAGTTGTAAATTCAGATAACAAGAATTTTTAACACCAACTTACGAACAGTGTTTGCAATGAAAATTTTCTCCAACGAGGTTAAAATGCTGATGAACTTTAGAACAAGATTTGGTACTGCCAGTCACATTGACTGGATTATCTTCAGTCAGGTCAATCGCATCCTTAACCTCCATTAATTCTGCACTATTCTCCGGTTCCATAATATTTGTATTTGGTATTTTGTAATTTTCCACCGTACATTTCCCCCTGAATACCGGTTTGAACTGTGTTGTTAGTTGCACCGGGTTTCCTATTCCCATGATGGTGTCTACGCAATATCTATGTATAAAATTTTGAGACGGTTCCCAGAAATTAAATAGACAGCCAAGAGAACTTGATAGTACATGACCCACGTTCCCATATCCAAAGATGTGTCTCTCAGTTGTTTCAACATCTGTAGTCAAAGTTGAGAACAAAAGAGTTGCAGTTCTGCACAAATAGCAGATTTTGTGTTGTTATTAGGAACAGACTAATACATGTAGAACTCATGTTTCAGGCATCAACACAATGTATAAATACTAAAATTTAGAAAGACGGAATTTAATGACGTAGCTTGAATAACGTGTTGAAAATAAATACTAAATGTCGGGGGCACGGACGTAAGGACAAGGTTATTTTACTATAGGGCTGACGCCATCCTAAAAACGGGGTTTGTTAAACCTAACGCCGAGGTAGTTTACCAATATAAGCGCTGAAATGACCACATTACAAAAAACCAGCGGACTACACCCACGCAACTGTTTTCATGGGATGCATACAGGGATAGTGCTATGGGAAATTCGTTGGGCGTTTTATCGAAAATCCCAACGAGTGTCCTGCAGGACTGCGCCCGTATGACACTTTTCCCATATGCCTTTTGCCATATGAACATTCCCAACTGGTTGCAATATTGACCCTTCGCCCCTATATAGTTAAACATACACTTATGCTTCCCATGTGCCTTATAAATTATAAACAATTGTAACAAAAAGAGTTTTTTATGTTTAATGATTTGAAAATATTTTTAATCTCAATTTTGTTATTTACATTTAAAACCATTAAAGTAAACTTACATAAATACCCACACAATAAGCTCGACAAATAAATAGGGGAAGCTGGGTCCGGTACTGTATCCATCTGAAAAATAGAAAGAATTTAAATGAATTAAAATTGATTTAAAACTAAATTAATAATGATATGTCAGCTTGAAACCTGAAATAAAATTATATATACAGCACACGTAAGTAGACTTTTTAACCCTATACTTCCGAAGGTGTGGACAGCGTGGCCAAAAATGTCAATTTCAGCAAACAAATTTTTATTTAAAGAAAAGTATGAAACATGCGAGTTTAGGAAATTAGCTAATCGTTCCCTATTATTCTGGCAATGGCTGCACCAAATTTCAAGTGCCCAGGTCAATCCAATTAGCCTACAAAAAATTACAAGTGGACCAACTTCGGGAATTTTCCGCCATTTTCAATACAAACACATACACCTATACTAATACACAGGGGCCCGACACACATTTTAGTGGAATCATAATTTTAATTTCATCGTTCAACGAGGCTTGTATCAGCTTGAAAACTTCTTATTTGTTCCAGTTGAGATAACCTATTACGATATATGACCTGGGCAGGTCACGCATTTCAAGTTAGTTTTTGTTGTTGCAATCGTTTTTCCAGCATTCCTATCTTACAATTCATAGGAAAAAGCGGGGCCATTTTCAGGTCAAAATGCAGATTATTGTCAGGTTCAGGTTCATGTTTAGAACCAACTTCAGATTCAAGTACAGGTTCAAATTCAATTTTAGATTTAAGTGTAGGTTCAAGTGTAGGTTCAACTGTAGGTTCAAGTGTAGGTTCAAGTGTAGGTTCAAGTGTGGGTTCAAGTGTAGGTTCAAGTGTAGGTTCAAGTGTGGGTTCAAGTGTAGGTTCAAGTGTAGGTTCAAGTGTGGGTTCAAGTGTAGGCTCAAGTGTAGGTTCAAGTGTGGGTTCAAGTGTAGGCTCAAGTGTAGGTTCAAGTGTGGGTTCAAGTGTAGGCTCAAGTGTAGGTTCAAGTGTAGGCTCAAGTGTAGGCTCAAGTGTAGGTTCAAGTTAGGCTCAAGTGTAGGCTCAAGTGTGGGTTCAAGTGTAGGCTCAAGTGTAGGTTTAAGCTTAGGTTCAAGCTTGGGTTCAACTTTAGTTTCAGGCTAAAGTTCAGATTCAAGTGTAGGTTCAAGTTCAGGTTCAAGTTAGAGTTCATGCTTGGATACAAGTACATTCTCAAGTATTGATTAAATTTATCCAAATATGATTTGTTAACTTTAATTTCCAGTTGGGCGCATTCACACATATATTCACCCAAGGTGGATTCTGTTTCGTGTACACGCAAAAGTCGAAAATTTTCTTGCTGTATGACAGAGCAAAGGTGTCATCCTATTCTACATGTAGGCCTACATGTGGGCCTATTTGTAGGGTGCGAGCTATTTTCAGAAACAAATATAGGCAAAATAGTATGCACTTGTTTTCGCGGAAAAAATGCCTATAAAATAGGAAATGCACGCCTGCATACATGTGGTCAAGGAGGCACACATGTAGGCAATACGATAACAAGGTTGTATAAAGGGAAATATATAGTATGTAAATACATAGGAAATATTATGCAGGCCGCAGGCTTCTAATGCAAAATAGTGGGAAATACTGGATTTTCACACAATATGGAGATCAGGCTACTGCAGGGACATGAGATTTCCCATTAAAAATAATATTCATACAGAACTAAGTACATGTGTGTAATGTATCGCTCATACTTATTGCAACGAGTAACAAGAAGTCTCATCTTCTCACATAATGCATGAGTAACGTAAATTTTGTATAAGTACTAACACTCACAATCAGTTTGTTTAAAAATATTACTACATATGATTGTAACAAACTATTGCGAGTGTTTGCTGAGTAATTGTTGCATACGAGGGCTTACTCTAAATTTTATCTAAACTGTTATATTTCCAAAATTTTGCTAAAGTAAAAAGGGCATAAATCATAATGTAATTATGAATTGGAAATAAAATAATTGAATTCTACAGTATAGGGAAGGGTCTCATGTACGAAGTTGATATCACTTTCCGTTACCCTATATATACAGAAATGTAGGCAACGGCAAATGCCTACTTGTAGGCAAGGATACAGGCGCTAGCAATTGCATACATCGGCGAGAAGGAGTTCCCCTAATAAAATAAAAATATAGATAGGATGTAGGATTGGTAAAATCAGTTTAGCATCTTTGACAGATACGTACATTTTGATAACCAAATTACATGCGTATCTTGTATCTTTAATCAAATCGGTTGAAAATGGATTTGAAGCTGGTGTTGAAAAACTTCCAAATGGTCAATGATCCTGGCAACCAGGGGTCGGATTTTTGTAAATCTCCCTGGAAGATCATTTCTGAATTTCCCTACTGACTATTATCTCCCTGCTGGTAGGTCCTCAACGATTTCAAAAATCCCTGCTGATAAAAAGGTCAACTATTTTCAAAATCCCTTACAAGACGTGAAAACCTCTCCCAAATTAGGCTAATCAAGCCAAAAATCCCTGTTTGCTTAACAAATTTCCCTGAAACACGTCAACAAATTTGAAAATCCCTGCCAAAAAAAGGTCAACAATTTTAAAAATCCCTGTTCGTAAAAATAAATCCCTTCCCTTTGAGATTTTCCCTACCAGAAATATTTTCTCCCTGGGAAGAATCTTCCCGTCTTCCTACAAAAATCCGACCCCTGCTGGCAACAGTAAATGGTGAACTAACCCGACGGGGTAAGGTGGCCAACAACCCCGCTAAACGTTTTGCTTGCGCAACTACCTTGGTATCGAAAAACATTTTTGCAAACTGCCAAACATTTTTGGTCAACTACCTGGGTATCGACAAAACATTTTGTCCATCTACCAAATATTTTTTGCCAACTACCTGGGTATCGACAAAACATTTTGTCCATCTACCAAATATTTTTTGCCAACTACCTGGGTATCGACAAAATGTTTTGGTTAAATTACCCGCCAGTGTTTTTCAAAATGGCCAACTATCCCGCCGTTCAACGTTGCCCAACTACTTTGGCCCCATTTGTCAACGATGCCGGATCGCAGGATCGGGAACTTTTTCTACACCCGATTTGCAGTTGTTTCGGGGCATTATTAACAGGTTCATGAATTTATATCTGAAAACAATAAAAACCCGGGTAACATCCGAAAACCCCTCCTTTTCGGATTTTAAAACTATCTCGCTACGTTAAAAGGATTACCCCTTCCCATTTTGTTCAATGCGAAGACCTTTGCTAATCCCATTATCAGCTCTTATAAATTCAAATTAAACGTACCCCTCTGTTTACAGCATCTAAGCTCTTGAAAATGCACTCGCAGAAATCCTACGAAATATGTTATCGGCCCCTTCGTTTAACATGTGGCCAGGCTGTCCACAGCTTAGGAATAGTAGCATAGTAAAAAGCTTCGGAGTTATAGGGTTAAAACGTGAATAAAGGGGATGTAACTATTGCTGACTAAAATATGTCAGTAATTAAATACTCAGCAGAATTCAACTACCGGTTAAAATTATCTTCATTTCATTCAAAAAAAATATTTTCAGAACTTTTACCTACAATTAAGCAGGAAAGAACCGTCACACTACACCTTAGAAACCTGCAATAATAAATTGCAATTCAAAACATGAATTACTACAAAAGTAAAGTAAAATACTAGTACTATTTGAATTATTTTGTAGTAAAAGAACTATCTAAAAACGTACCCTTATAATTATTGTCGTCTTCGTCTTCAAAAAAGGCTGATTGTGAAAAATTTCCAACCAAACTTGAAATTAAAACGAAGGAGATTTAGGAAGTCAGCCGTTGCATGTGCTGTTTATGAATCCCGCTCATTGTAAGTTAGAACTCACTGACTTGTGTACAATGCGCATGTGCAAGACAAAAAAGCGCGACTGAAGTTCCCATGGGAAATACAGTATGACCCCAATCGTTTGGGTAAATATAATAAAATCTCATGGACTAAGCCAATCGGTACAATCTTTTAAGAAATGTACTTGGGTTTCATATGGGGCCAAATTTCCCATAGCATCACAAGCAAAATATTTGCGCGGGCATGCATGTGCAGGGAATGGATTTCTGAAAGCTTTAGACGTAGTAGCAATGGAAAATATCAAATAAATCCGTACAGTGTTTCCCAGTAAATTATTTTCCGAGGTAACCACCAGATCACCATAGTTATCAAAAGGTGCATATAATACAGTATTATATTTTTCTGTTGGTGGTGTCATATTTGTAGGTCATTGCTCTAATTATAAAATTTAAGTATAATCCTAATCATAGTTATCGGCGGATATTGGATATTCAAAAATATTTACGCATAGTTTCCAAAAGCTCCATTCAAATTCGACTTGATATGTTTAAATTACTTCAATGTCCACACATGAAATTGTCGCTTCTACAACGAATAAGATCAGGCAAGCAGCCACGAGAAAGAGGTAAATAAAAAACAACGTGTCCACAAAATTCGTTCCCAACTTGATTTCCTCCGCCCCTCTCGGGATATTCTGTAAAAAATTCAAATTGAACCGGGTCCGGCCAATCCTCTGGAACCTAGCCCGAACCCTTTTGAAAATCCCATTTTCCAACAGTTGCTCCAAAAATGTAAACACTTGATTGCCATAGACCTTCTTAAAACCCCAGCCGTAGAGCCCCTCAAAAATAGAATCCTGGCCCATTAAAAATGGTTTACTCCTCAAAGTCTTCCGTCGGGATTCCGGAACCTTGAAGTTAAGTATATTACTCTGGTAATCAATCAGGGTCACTCTATTGCACCCTGAAACCTCTTCTTCAACACTCACCCACGGGTCAGCGGCAGGAAATGCTAACTGTTTCCAAACACTCTGAAATTGCATTATGTATGGAGAAGATGGAGTGTATTATCATTAATCATATATTGGGTCTATACAAATAAGACATGTAGAATGCGAATTTTGAATTAATTTTTGGGGTACAATTTCACCTTTTGGTGGTACAAGGGGATTTTAGAATTATTTGGGTATTCTTAATCATATTTATGGCAGAATATTAGGAGGGTTGTTTTTTTTTCTTAAAAAAAAGAGATAATTTTTTTAAAATAAGAAAGTAAAATTAAACCAGTTTCTAAAAAATGACAAAAAAAGTTGAAACGAAAATCACTAAAACTAGTAACGAAGAAACAGAGTGCCCTCACTGTCATGGAATGTACAAAGGCCTTGGAATACATACTGCTAAAAGACATAAAGATGTGGCGCGTCAGAATATAATCGCAAGTTATCAACCTTCTGAAATTGAAGCTATAGAAAATACAAATTCAGACCATCATGATGATATTGTCAAACAGCTTGATTTACAAATGAATGAATACAATGTGGATTTATCTCACATGATTGAAGTTAAACCACACCGTTACAGCGATATCGAACCATTTGGTTCTCGGGATGTCATCCCCCGAAAAATCCACATTTTCAAGGAGGGCCCGAAACGGCAACACCCAAACGTTTAAACGTCTCATCATTTTCTGTTTTGAGCGTCTTTGAATGCAAACACCCAAAAAAAGCTGCAACACTGAAGATCCAAATCCAAGCGGTTATTTCAAAAGGTTGAAAGTACATGTGAAAAGATAGTGTTTTTCGAATTCCATAGCAGGACATGAATGTGATCCGATCCGAATTGATCGGGAGGAACTTCACTGAAAACTTAAGAGGTTAGCTATAGGTTAACTATAGGTTATAGGCAATAGGTTAACTATAGATGTTATGCAGGTTTCCTTGTGGTCGTCATTAACGGCCAAAATATTATAAAGGATCGTTGCATAGAAACGATTAATTGAGAGCCGAAGGCCCGATTTAAGAATGGTGATGCTGTTGTTTAAGGGCACAAGTTTTTGGGGAAGGAGCAATGTCACCTGGCAGTTGAAAACTGGACTTTTGTTCGGATCGAATTTGGGTATGCAAACCCACTCTTTGGCAAGTTTATTCCAAAGTGTGATTGGTTCTTTAAGTTCGTGTAAGTTGTCGATGCAGAAATACGCGGAAAACAAAATCTGTTGACAGTACTTAAATATTTCCTGCCAAGAGATCAGGTCAGAGAATATATCATGACAGCAACATTTGTCCGCCGAGACCATTTCGAAACAAGTAAAGCGCAAGATAAGAAACCAGAAAACCAGGGAAAACATTCTTCTGGATACTTTCGAAATTTGCTGCTGTTTGTGTGTTAATGATTAAACGTACATAAATGAATCTGGAATGTCGCTCGGATTTGTTTTTGGAGAAAAGGCTGTTCCTATGTAAACGCGTGTAAAACCAGATGATTACTTTTGAAAGTTCCATAACATTATTTAAATGTGGGTGAATGAGCAAATGAAAGTAGAGCACAGCAGCTGCCGTCCAAATCAGGAAATACACATTAACTGGGAACATTACAATTTCGGAATTGCAGGAGAACTAATCTGTTGATCATGAGTTAAAAACAGGTCTGCATGACGGAAGTCCTTTCAATACTTCCCTTCTTGACAAAAACATAATTCCAGTAAAACGAATGCATTTAATTGAACAGTCAAACAAACAACAGTGCAATCTTCCTAAATGACACTTTTATATGTGAGTCCTTGAACTTCACGTATTTGAATTTCCAATACTTTTATTTAGTATAAGAATTTCCTGGACTATAATGAAGATAATTTTTCCGGAACTAATGTGCATTTGATGAAATTGTGACTTATAATAATTATTGAGTTTGTTTAGACAATTTACAAGCTGGTAGTTTTTCAGAACCTTTAAATTAAATGCAAACATGAGAGCCCGGCATGACATGGTTTTTCTTGAATGTATACTAAAACGTGGTAATGGTAAGCTCAGCAAGAGAATCAATGACAATTTTGATTTGGTGAAAGCTTCACATCTTATTACATGCATTAATTTTATAGTCGAGGTTTATACCAACGTAGAAGATAATTCCAATAGAGCAATATTGTGACCCCTTAATGTTGATTCATTGAAAATCAACGACAAAATTTTAGACTTACTGTCAGGAGAAGATAATTTGTGTCCCGATGCAGTTGATAGTGCAAATGAATGTGACGTACTGAATTACCCTGTAGAGTACTCAAACTCCATTAATCAAACTGGAATGCCCGCTCATTTTTTTTAAGTAAGTACATAATTTTCGTTTCGACAGAATAAAACATGAAATTGTCCTCTGAGTCACGTAGAAATGTTTCGGGAAAACTAGTTTTTAGTTAGTTTCTTCCTTAACAATGCAATTGGTCATAATGAAAGCTACATTACATTTCCTACATTTCATTTTTAGAAAAAAAATCTATGAATACTCTTCAAGTTGCAACGAAAATTAAAAACACGATTATTTAGGATACGCTTTCCTTCCTGGTGGAGGCCCTTGATAATGTAATGTAATTGATTTATTGCGTCAAACTTACTCAATGCAAGCACTGTTTTCCAGAAGCAGACTAAAAATGATCATAAACTTGGTGTGATTATGGTAGTTCACACTACTCAAACTTCATTTTCTTGTACCAGGAAAATACCTGGTATACTACATTGTACCAGACACTTGTTGAACCTTGAATACAGTTGACGTTCTAATGGAGGAAATTGTATAACTCTACAACATATATAATCAGCGATTCCTGCGAGAGGCCCCTCCAATACTAAGAGATTCTACCCACAAAACAAGTTTAGTCACTGCACTAGGAATATTTTCGATATATTATTCTTTACCAATTCACGGAAGTTCCACCAATTATGTTTTAACCCCACCGAGAACATAGTAGGTAATACAGTGAAATCTCGTTATAACGGACGCCTTTATAACGGAAATTTATTATACCGGACACATTTGCACATCCCCGCCATACGTTGCTATGTTAACAATGTAAAATATGTGCTTATAGCGGACATGTTTATAGCGGAATATTTCCTATACCGGACCCTTAGATATGTACCCTTGGGGATAACTTGGTGTATATAGCGGACTTCGGTTTTCTTGCTGAACCCAACATTTGTAACACCGGTTCACTCAATAGTCGTGTGGATGGTCGTGGTTAGAAATTTATTTTGTAATCACAGTTTATTCATTTACTGATATATATCTATGTAAAGTTACCTTAAAAATCTTAAATATTAGACATGGCAAGTGCTAAGAAGCGAAAAACTTTGAATTTAGGTAAAAAAATGTGTATAGTTTTTGAAATTCAAAATGGGAAGTCACAATCTGTAATTTGTACATAGAAATAAACGTCAAGTTCAACTGTTAGTGACATTTGGAAAAATCGATAAAAGATTTATCCACACTTGTGCAACCATTAATAACTAAATACTTCCAGGTTCTGTAGTATGTGTTAATTAGTTTAAATTTGGACTGAGTGTAAATTAGTGTTTAATATTTTAGTATTTGGGTATGTGCCGTTTGATCAATAATTTTAGTATCAATTTCTAAAATATAGTGTAACTGGTTACTTAATTCGTTTTCGGAAAATTTGTAACCTTTTAATACATAATTCAAGGTCCCATTACATTATAACGGAATTTGTCCGTTATATGCTATAACGGAAAATTATTATAACGGACAAAAATACTAGTCACCCTGCGATTCCGTTATAAAGAGATTTCACTGTAATTGAAGGAAAGCAGGGACTAACAATGCGAAATAACGTACGTTTCACCAAGTATATTTCACCCCACCGAGAGTACAGTTAGTATTATTTGAAGAAAAACTGGTTCTGTCAAAGAGGAATCAGATACCACCTCGCTTACATATTCATGTATTAAATTCAGCCATAGATCAATTCCTTATACTCTGATTCACCCCCAAAATGTTAGTGTCTGTTTACTAATTCTAAAAATTAATCCCATTTAAATTCTTGGCTTCTTTAAAACACTCAATGTAGCTTACGGGATTGCTCATTGTCAGAACTTTGTCTTCATTAATGCCAAGTTTGTTTCCAGTGGAATCAAAACATGTGATTCCTTGCTGTCAGCACCTGTTTCAGAAAAATTACTACCACCAATGCTGCTGATACATCCAAAAAACACTCGGTACAACTTACGTGTTCTGTCATTGTCATTAAGAGTTTATTTTCAATTAGTACCAACCACACACCTGGTACTTCTTCCGGTATATCAGATAAGAAAGTTGAACCACTACTTTATAAATTGACAATTTTTGATTGCTCAAAAATATTATACTTATATTGATGTTGTAAACTACACGTGTTGTTTCTCATTTATACAACATTGCATGAAAATTAACATGAGTTAATTTTTTGCTAGATGTATTCTCTAAAATCTGAAAAAAAATCTGAAAAAACTCAAGATTGTGAAAATAACATTTTTTATGCGTTGCTAGTCAAGACTTAGGAAATTTTGCAAAAAATATAATGTGACTACTGGAATAGACTAGACTTGACTAGGGAACCAGCTGAAGAGACAAGACTAGGACTGGACTTGACTATTGCTACTTAAACATATAGTTGTCTTGACTAGACAGTCTAAACATTAAAGAGTAGACTAGACTTGACTAGGTAGCCTGGCGGGCAGCAGTGCCCAGAAGTTTAGAAATTATTATAGCTGTTTTGCAACGGTGTTAAATAAAGTCAGAGAAATCTTGGAATTTTAAAATGCATATTATCACTTCGGAACAACCCTAGAATACCTAAGCTATGGTCAGGCTGGCCAAGAGTGGAAAATTTTATTTTATTTAACAGAGAATTTAAAAGTGTAGAGGCCAATAATTTTTGTAATCCTTGCTTGTCATTTTGTTGACCTGTAGTAAAAATTCCATGAAGATTTGTTCTGCCAAACACGGGGGGAAAATTCCTCAAATTGCAAAATTTTAGATTTCCTCGCCATTTTCAATAGTAAGCATACGACGAAGTAGTGTTTATGGGGAGCATGCACGTATTACAGATAAAGCCGAAATATTGCGAAGGCTACTGGAACAGGCAAATCGAGTAAAAACATGGCAGCTATCGATTTCATAATGGTGTCAGAAGTCTAAAAGGTCAAAGGTCACAGCCAGGTCATACGCCGAAGACGCGATTGGAGTCTTTTAGCATTCACAATTATTCAGGAATGGGTCGCTCAAAATTTCGATTAGTCAGTGTTTATTTTGCACTGGTCAACATTCCGGTTGCATCGGTCAACATTCCGGTTGCATCGGTCAACATTCCGGTTGCATCGGTCAGCATTCCGGTATTATCGGTCAGCATTCGGGTATTGTCGGTCAGCATTCGGGTATTATCGGTCAGCATTCGGGTATTATCGGTCAGCATTCGGGTATTATCGGTCAGCATTCGGGTATTATCGGTCAGCATTCGGGTATTATCGGTCCACATTCCGGTTGCATCGGTCAACATTCCAGTTGCATCGGTCAACACTTTGGTTTCGACGATCGAAATTTAGGTTACTCAGGTCGAAATTGTAGTTACATCGGTCAAACGTTTGGCCTCAATGGAAATCTTCGGTTGCATTGATCAAAATCTTGACTGTAGTGATCAAAATTGCAACTTTAATGGTCGAAAATGTAGTTTCAGCGGTGGCAATTTAGGTTACTAACGGTAAACTTCATTGCACCGTGAAACTTGAGGTTAGGTAGTCACAATTTCGGAAAAAATGTTAGTTGCATCGGTCCGAATTTTACTTCTTTTGGACGTAATGTCGCCCGTGTGTGCCTTTTGTTGGTTGAATCAATAAATTTTTATGATAACTATTGAACTGTGATTAGATGACAAATGTAGATGTCTACCATGTGCTCAGTCAGCTTTCCCCACAAAAATAATTTCTTTCATTGAAATAATTATCACAAGTGAAAAATTATTATAAAATTATATACCATATCCCAGGGATCAGATTTTTGTAAACCTCCCTGGAAATTGTTTAAATTTCCCTGCTGAACGATTTCAAAAAGTAAAGTTTTTATACCAAATTCCCCCGAAACACAGAAAAAAAATTTAAAATCCATTCCAGAAAAAGGTCAACGAATTTAGAAATCATCCCTATGTCATTTTCTCTGCAAGAAATATGTTTTCCATGAGAAGAATCTTCCCACAAAAATCCGACCCCTTTCATATTGACAGTTGACTGTATATAGGACAACGCATAGTTATAGTTACTGACTGTTGTTACAACCTGCAATGGTGCTTCGCCCCTTAGTGACTGAGCACATACTGCTGATCACCGATGATTTTTTGAACTTATACACCGTTCCTGGTAGAGCTTCTACCTGGGTGGGGTCGTCCCGTCGGGACACAGGACGAACTGGGACGTTGTCCCCATGTCGTATTCCGGACGGTATGGGGACGAAAAAATTGTCCCATTATATTCGGGACTGGGACGAAAAAAATGTCCCATTATATTCGGGACAGGGACGATAAAAATGTTCCATTATATTCGGGACGGGGACGAAAAAATTTTCCCCATTATAATCGGGACGGGGACGAAAAAATTGTCCCCGTTATATTCGGGACGGGGACGAAAAAATTTTCCCATTATATTTGGGACGGGGACGAAAAAATTGTCCCCATTATATTCGGGACGGGGACGAAAAAATTGTCCCATTATATTCGGGACGGGGACGAAACAATTGTCCCAATATATTCGGGACGGGGCGAAAAAATTGTCCCCGTTATATTCGGGACAGGGACGAAAAAATTGTCCCATTATATTCGGGACGGAGACGAAAAAATTGTCGCCATTATATTCGGGACGGAGACGAAAAAATTGTCCCCGTTATATTCGGGACAGGGACGAAAAAATTGTCCCATTATATTCGGGACGGAGACGAAAAAATTGTCGCCATTATATTCGGGACGGAGACGAAAAAATTGTCCCATTATATTCGGGACGTAGACGAAAAAATTGTCCCCATTATATTCGGGACGGAGACGAAAAAATTGTCGCCATTATATTCGGGACGGGGACGAAAAAATTGTCCTATTATATTCGGGACGGGGACGAAAAATTAACATATAATAAAAACATTAACCTGGATAATATAATCTCGTTAGCCTGTGTAAGAAGTTGAAACTAATAGGAGCAAGTTTAGGAGGTAGAATAAAGTTTTAAAAATGTTCTCTCGCCAACCTCAAACTATGATATTTAGATTTCCGGAAATACAGCGCATATACTTACATTTATATTGTAAACCTTAGACGATTACCTCAATTAGCTATAGATTGCAAGCCCCGATTGTTTTCTCGTCTGGAACCCAGCCAATCTGGATGAGTTTTTAATTAAAAGACAACCACTTTCAAACGTGAATCCCTGTTAGTATTCTACCTGAGCTGCAGACTTTATTTATAAACAAGCCCAAATCATGTGAAAAATATTTTCAATACAAGGACCAAAATATCCATAGGTTCAAAATGCCATGCTCCTTTCTCGTCACATGCTGTTTCGAGACACTCAATACTGAACGCTCCATAAAGTTTCTTGGTTTTAATTTATACAAGCAAAACACAAAAACAATTACTAGAGAGTTCTACTATTTTTGCAAAATTCACAGACTGACCACGTCTAATAGCTCCGCACTTGCTTATTTTGTGGGAAGGCTTTTGCTCGCCACAGGTATCTAACTGACCATTTAAGACTACATACAGTAGAAAAACCCTACAATTGTGAGTCTTGTTCAAAGACCTTCTTAACCAAGACCCGAAAATTTCGTCCCAACTTTTACTACAACAGTCCGTCAAAAATCTGAAATAGCATTGTAATGAACTAAAGTCAAAGGTGTCCAAAACGTTCAGCCTACCTAAAATACTACATATTTTTTGCATCTTTGCCTTCCCTACATATTAACATACATTATTTATCAAAAATAAATTGCCTACCTATTTGCCTACATATATACTCCTGTAATGTTTCTGCCTATATTTTAGCCTATAAAGGCCTATATTTTAGCCTATAAAGACCTATTTTTAGCCTATAAAGGCTTATTTTTTCAACTAAAAATCATCTATGTATGTACGTGCAATCGTAACATATGAAAAAAATCGAACTACCAAAATGTCACGTATTTGAAGAATATTTTTGAGATTTATTTTAAGGTTAAATCAAATAATTGCTTGACAAATTAAATATGCCTACTTTTACCTTCGCAAACTGCCTACCTTGTTCCTAAATAAAAAGTGAATTCTTGCAGCTCCTACATATAATATAGGATTAATTTTAGCGGTAATTACTGCACCCTATTTTACTACCTATAATTACTTGGATTGCCTATCTTACTTGGATTAATCCTGCCTATTTTTATCCTATATATAGGCCTATAAATAGGATAGGTGGACACCTTTGACTAAAGTTGTAAAGAGTGCCTCTTCGTGAGTCACTCACTTCAAGAACTGTGTGTTCACACCGTAATACGTCCCACTGGTTACCTCATGTTTTGCCGCATGACGTGGTCCGACTTTGATGAATTTATGTAACTGTCCTACAATTTGAGCGCTTTTAATTTGTTGTATTTACTGTATACACGCTTATTGTTAGCTTAAATTGTAAATGTAGTTAGTCAAATTTGTATTACATATTTAGATCCTTAAATCCAACGGAATTGCAGGGTTCTGTGTAAGTCATTGTAACACCCTAAAGCGCACTGGCTGCAGCGTATCCCGCTTTAAGAGTCTACTGTTAAAGGGAATTATTTCAGTAGGGGCTTGTCATGAGAGGATATCTGAAAACCCAGCAGAAGAATTTTAATACTACTGTCGACGACATCCATTCTTCTATTAGGAATGATGAATGCTAATCGTTTCTACAGGGGACAATATTTTGTCAAAGAAAAAGTGTGACCTAAAATACCCCGGTAAAAAAATGTACCAAAATACTTTGAAACACATATGTGCCGAAGTAACCAGAGCTGCGTTCAAGTTCAAGTATAACTTGAATAGTTCAAGTGCGTATCAAGTTCAAGTCAAGTCAAGTGCAGACAATTTTGTAACTTGGAACTTGAACATCAAGTTCAAGTGAAATTATAATTTTAACTTGAATTTTCAAGTTCAAGTTCCATCAAGTTCAAGTTAATAATTTATTACTTGGTTGTAAAATCAAGTCAAGTTCAAGTACAATGAATGGAAGTACTTGAATAAAACTTGAGTATAACTTGAGTTTTTGTCACTGAAAAGCAATGTAAGCAATGCCTAATTAGTGGCATCATTGCATATTGCATCCCACTAAAAATAATATTGGGTGTCTATCATCATAATAATGACATCTTTGTATTTGTTTTCATTCCATCGACATTAAAGTCGCCTCCACGATGGCCAGTGGTCGAGAATAATTCTTGTGTCCTATTTCCATACTTTGAATTTTGAATAATTAAAATTTCCGTCTTATTGTTTTATAAAGATGTTCTTTATACTCAGGGTTCTTGTTCCATTATAAAAATGAAGTGATTGTTCACTTCACCTGTTCTGAAGCTAAGAAGAAGTTTAAGAATAATTTATTTTTTCATGTAAAAATAATTTTTCCTGATATTAAACATGATGGCGCAGATGAACAACCTAATAAATCAACATTGGTTAAATAAAATTAACGACAGCAAATATTTATGACTATAACGGCTGGTTACACTCACCAGATGAGTGCAACACTAATGTGAACAGGCCAGTAAAGTGATTTCTAAACTCTTAATAGTGCAAATTAGTAAATTAGATTGGACTTCAATGTTTACAGTTATTTGATCATTAAGTATTTTAAATTTTTTAGAAATTTTAAAGTAAAGAATATCACCTGCATGCCGTTTAGTTTATCCTAATCACGATCTATCCATTATTAGCTATAATAGTTGTGGACGAAATATTTAGTATTGTTTATTCATTTACTAAAAAATTACTTGAATAATCAAGTTCAAGTACAAGTTCAAGTTCACGTTCAAGTCAAGTTATGTGCCCAACTTGAACGTCAAGTTATGATCAAGTTCAAGTTCAATAAAATGAACTTGAAAATCGAGTACTTGAATACTCAAGTTGCTTGAGAAACTTGATTCATCAAGTACAAGTGCGGATACCTCGCTTAGACAATTTTTTCAAGTTCAAGTCAAGTTCAAGTCAAGTTGTCTAAAATAACTTGACTTGAACGCAGCTCTGGAAGTAACTCTGTAAAAAACGTCGCTGAACAAAAAAAAGTACAATGCCTCAGCACGTTGACGCCGAAAATGCCATTCGTTAATTTATAACTCGAAAAGGGCTTTCAACTAAAATAGAAAGAAACGATCGGGGTTATTTGGAAAGGGAAATTTGTGTTTTCACAAAACATTTCAGGCTCTTGAGCCTTCAGCAGCAAAAATTCACAGACATAATTTAGTCAACGTGCATAGCACTTGTGACTAAGCAGAATATTCTTAAAAGTGCATTTGATTTTCAAAATTACTAATTGTAAGAAATGCTGTATATTTATAAAAGTAGGGATACAATCTAGCCGTAAATCTGTGTAATTCAAAGTTATAATCAAAACCGTCAGTGAAAAGAATTGTTATTTCCAAATCTACATTTGACATAAATTCTTCATTTGAAGTATTGCGACCAAGACCCGCTAGAACCTCCGTTCCGCCCTTAATGACAACAAAAACCCATGAATTGAATAGACTTGACTTGCATATGACTTCATGTAAAAAGTAAAAGCTAGTCAAGTCAAGTCACAATAAATTGCTTGAGGCTCCCTCATGAAGCTGAAAATCAAAGCTAGTAAGCCAGGGTGAAATTGTTTGCCATTACAGTTTAGTATGCTTAAGTTCATGGTATCGTTTTGAAGGACCAGAACATGAAATTGTCCACTGAGCCATGTAGAAACGTTTAGGAGCATCTAGTTTTTAGTATAATTTATTCTGTAACAATGCATTTAATTATAATGAAAGCTAGGATACATTTCCCACATTATTTTCTATATTCAATAGTTTTATTTTTTGCTGAACAACTGTTTTTATTAATTCCTTTTAAATTATTGCAATTACTATTGAAAATAACTTATTGTAAATCCCTTTTCTTGGAAAAAATTTATTCAACACTTATTGTTAAAGTTGCCAAAACTAACTATAGGCTGACAGTTGTGACTTGCTCAAAAGTCGTGCTGAAATTGTTCTTGTATTGATTTACACGTGTTATTTTATATTTGTACCTCGTTTGATGCAAATAAACATGAGCCAGGGGAGGAATTTTTGTAAATCTCCCTGTAAAATCATTTCTAAATTTCCCTGCTGAATATTATGTCCCTGCATCAAAGCTGGGTAAAACATTCACATACCCTGAATCCGAAATATTTTTAAATTCTAACGTAGACCTGCATATTAGAATACATAGATCAATCCCGAGATTTGACCCTACCTACAACCTGCATATACATCGTTCCTGAGAATTGTCTTACCTACAATTGACATACAGTTTTGTTGGAATCAAATCCTACCTGCAAACTAAAATGAAATTATGCATGCATAAATTGAAGCCTATAAATTATTGGCAATGATTTTGCTTTAAAAATTAAAAATTCATAATTGGCAATGAAATTGTATATTCAAGTCACCTAATTAAAATTTGCTTCCGAAACGTTTTCAAATATGGTATAGCAAGTTTATATGTGCTACTCTTAGGGTAGCTCATTGAAAATTCCGTGCAGTATTTACCCGCCCGTCTGTACATGCCAAAAATGCCTGCCCACATGCCCAATTTCGGGCACCTGAATAGCTTTTGAAAATGCCCTGTTGTTTGGCATTTTGGGCAGGGCAAGTTGGACATCTTGTTCATTTTCACGGCACGAAAATTGGATCAATAGTTTAGAATCAGAATATCCAAATGTATAGGAGTGCAGCGAAGAAACAGTCACAAATGTGAATGTCTGGTTATTCGCTGACTTGTTAATATTAATTGCAGAAACACTGTCAAATCAATTTAATTTAAATGACATGGGGTAATAATTTATCTCTCCTATGAAAATCTAATTCAATCATAGAACGATTGATACGTAGAAATATATTCGGCCTTAATTACTGGAAAAATGGTTCGAGTAAAAACCAATGTACATCCACCACACAGATTCCCAAATATTGTTTGTTTAGTTTACCTAAGTAGACAAAAATTACTGTATGGGGTAACATTTGAACAGAAAACAAATCTATATATGTATATTTGATCATCCATCAGCAATACAAATAAATTTGTAGGGGCATATATGCATATTTCCAGTATGGAGGAAATTCATTTTACGTCGTCACAAAACCACAACAATGAAAATACCTGGCAAGGCATTTTCAAAGGCGTTTCCTTCCAACCTGCAGACATTTATAAATCGACTGCCATATTGTTCAAATTGTGCTCTATTATTCTACAATTGCTGCCCGAAATGTCCAGTTGTCCTCGAATGAAAATGCCCAAAATGTCCTTGCCAAATATACCCTATTGTGCCACTCTCGCCCTGAAATCAAAATGCTCGAAATGCCAGGGCATTTTGGGCGGGTAAGTTGCATTTTCAAATTGACATACCCTAGCTATTCTTTAAAACTAATTCCTGTTGCGTGATTTATAATTCACGAATTTATAAAATAAATTTACATACTGATTCTCATGTTGAATCAGCTTTCCAATTTGCACGAAAACACGTTATTTCCTATACCAGGACTTACTAGCGTCAATGCAAACGAATTGAAATTGTTTGCACTTCAGCAAGTAAGGAAAAGTAAAAAACATCTAGGTTATGCTTTCCTTCAGCACATTCAAGGTTCGAACATGCAAACCGAACCGACGTTGTAACGCTAGTACCTATTACCTATTAACTGTTTTTGTATATACATACTGATTATTCTCAGCATACATAAATTGCAGAATGAAAATCCGAAATATGCAACCTACAAAAAATTATATAAAAAATATTTAAAGATTTGAGCATAAACTACAATTTTGCTTACTTCTGAGCATATATGGAGGGTTTGCGCCCAGCTTTGCCTTGTAGGAATGTCTTCGACGGCCGTCAAGGGGAAGTGACAGTCGAATTTGAATAAATAGTGCAAAACTGGAAAATGTGAAGTACTTGTTTGATCATTCACGAGGTTAGGAGAATGTGTCAACCAAATCTGAGGCGTAAATATCGATTTTGAAATTTTTCAAACATTTTTCGAAATTCTCAAAATTTGAAGTAGTTTGCACATCCACGTGGTCAGGGGAACGTGTAAATCAAGTTTGATTTGAATCAAAGCGAATTTGAAATTTTTCAAAAAATTTTCGAAATTTAAAAAATTGGGAAATTTGAAGTGGTTTGCACATCTACGGGGTCAGGAGGTTGTGTAAAGAGGAGGCTACACGAGTATACCAGAAACCATGCCAGCTGTAACATGCAAAAGTGAGCAATAATTTCACAATTTTATTACTATCAACAATTATTACTATTATTATACACTTCAAATAATAATCCAGCATGTGAAACCTCATCCTATTACTCGAATGGTCGAAAACGCAAGTTGAATACATACATACAACCAGGGTTAGCCTGAGCATCCTTCAGCTTAATATATTTATTATTTACTGGTTCTGGTTTCATTGGCTTTTCCTTAGTACATCATGATTGCGCCTTATAAAACAACACATTTCAAGTAAGTACAATGTGAACCGAGAATTGTTTTTGGAACACCAGAATAGTTAATATTCTGGTGTCACTCAGTCAAAAACATTTCGGTGGAAAGAGCTTGTCTTTTTTAAAACGGTACCTTTATAGGTAATTGCTGTAACACATAAGCAGTAAGACATAAGCTCTTACCACCGGAGAATTTCTGACATATTAATGGCATATTAACTATTCCAAATACGGAAACCTCTTAAAATGTAGTTAGTTAAAAGCATTTAGAAGTACTTTAATGACACCTGTTTCACAAAATGAAGCATGAAAATAGTTTACAATTTTTTTTAACCCTAATGGAATATTAGATTTTAAATCCAGGCATACATACATATATGTATTTATGTGTATAAAAATTAGGTAACTAACCCACAAATATAATCAAATGATTTACAAAACTCTCGATAATTTTCTAAGTGACTCTTGGGCCGTTACCAGCAACACACATACAAAACTAGTTGATACGAAAAAGAGCAAAGGATTTCACGCAAAACTCTGTTCACAGTAAAAGGATAAAATAATTGAGCCAAAGCAGAACGGAAGTGTTAAAACATTCCGTACAAGTACAAATCATGACCAACATGAGTCCCGAATTCTGGATTTATTTTCAAACCCTCAAAGTTGGGTACACACTTGGAGTTTTCCCTTTCCAATGTAATCCAAAAAATCGACGGGTGGAGCTGGTTCAATGCAAGTGGAAGAAGGTACATTGTATCACTAATACATTATTGTATTTAATCTACACCGTTACCTTCCTCTTTCGCTTCGTCTACGTTTCCTATTCTCGGAGAGGAATGTCAACTGGAACTGACTCCTCGGATTTCTTGGCTTTCACAGTGGGCATACTAAATATACTCAACATTTATATGAGAATGAGTTGTGGTTGGAATGACACTAAAGACTACATGAATCGGTTGTTAAGTTTAGACAACGAAGAGACAGGTGCGTTTAAGTTTCTACTTACCTTTTTTTAGCTATGTCACATTTTAAAATGCCTAATGATTCCCTAGAATAAATAAATTGATGCATGCACAATAAATTCAATTAACAAGATCTTTTACCTTTGTAGCTAAGCAAACCAAGTCTCGTGAGTATAGCAGTAGAGGTTCAAACTATCAAAGGCATTCCAGCAGTATCATGCGGAAGTCAGCAATTATTTTTACAATACATCTACTGGTGTACTCCCTTCGAATGATCATGCGGCCAGAGAAACCATACCATATGACCAGTATGCTCAAAAACGGGAAAGGTTTAAATATAGTGAGGGTTGGAATAAGCATCCTCCAATTTTATATATTTTGTATTCACACGTTCGTCTGTCATTGGACTTTCCTTGTCATGGAATATCATGGGAGCGTACTGTGCAAACTCTTATGGTACGTATAGATTTCCTTCAAAAGACCAGCCTAATAATATTTATCAAATTAATCAAAGCTTATTTTGGTAACACGCATTATCACATAATCATCAAAAACATTTTCATATTTTTTTTTACTAATAGGAAGCTGAAACTATCTGAGTCGAAGGAACACCCTTCCAGACATTTGGAAGACACTGCAAGCAAGTTTGATATGTTGCGGGTTCTACAAAGTGAATTTAACTCCATTTGGAATCGTGTGTACTTTGTTGTTTTCTTGGCATATGTCATTGTTACTATAAATAATATTTACCTGGTTGTTTCGGCCCTAACTCTCAAAGCTGTATTTATGACATTGGCCATGAGCTACATTAATTTAATCATAGTGAATTCAGCGGCCCAGCAATATGAGGCGTCTCTGAGAGTTGTGGATTCTTGGAAGTATTTTCGAGGAAATTCTTTGTTTCGGAGACGTCTTAAAAGCATTCAGCCTATTCGTGTGCTAAATGGATGGCTTGGGTATGTTGACAGGCCGTTAACTTTGACATTCCTGGGAATTATCATCGACAATACTGTGTCTTTAATTGTTGGCAATCGAAATGCATAAAATAAAATTCTTGAAGGGTGAGTTCCAATGAATAGGTATAATATGAATTTTGTTCTCATGCAAACGAATTTCAAGGGGCGTGGTCTTGCTATTAAATTTAAATAGTTTCGTTGGGAGCGTAACACTACATTTATTGTAAGACTTGTTATGAGAAAAGTTCCGAATAAATTATACATTTGTTGTTCCATTTGTTAAACCCGTTTCTTATTCCTACAGTAAGTACCTAGGGTTGGACATTTGAAAATGACAAGACAATTTGAGCAAATTTAATGCTGGGCATTTATGCCTTATTGGGATGATCATTTAAAACAAATTTAAGATTCCATAAAATATAATAATAATGTAAATAATAGGCTAAAGTGAAGACAGACGGATAAACTCTCTGCCATCGTTCTTTGCAATGGTAGTTATCCTTAACGATGTAATTCTTTCTACGGCCCCGCAAGATGACAAGAACAATTAATGTGTTAAAGGGGAACGTGTAAACCAAATTTGAAGAGTAAATATCGATTTTAGAATTTTTCGAAATTTTTCCAAATTTCGAAAAATGGAAAAAATTTTAAATGGTTTGCACATCTACATGGTCAGGAGTTTGTGTTGGGCAAATTTGTTTTCACCTAGGCTTAATAGTATAGAAGCCTTTGTGTCCACAAGGTCAATACCGAGATCGCTCAAAGATTCAGTTTGTTAAGAAGTTTCCCATAATTTTTGAAAGTTTTGGAAAACTGGGAAATTTGAAGTAGTTATTTGATCATTAACGAGGTCAGGAGAATGTGTAAACCAAATTTGAAGCGTAAATAGCGATTTTGAAATTTTTCAACCATTTTTCGAAATTTTAAAATTTTGAAAATTTGAAGTGGTTTGCACATTTATGGGGTAAGGAGGTTGTGTTACTGAAATTGGTTTCCATCTAGGTTGAATAGCATTGAAACTTTGTGTCCACAAGGTCAGAACCGTGATCATTCCATTATATCGTTTCGCTCATAAAAATGGGGGCACTCTGCACGCTTTTATGCTGTGATAATTTACTGCTGACTGTATAGTCTCCAGGGATGACCCGCGGGCTAAAATTCGGGTTGGACCGTGACTCGACAAGCCCGTACGTGCTATGGGCCCGGACGGGTTCGATTGCAAGTAGCATCCAAATTTTGGAAAGCCAATCGACGTTTTTATTTGGGTTTGTGCACATGCTCATACATGCGTTTGATGTATGTGATGTATTTCTTTTGTACCATATTTCTACTTAACAGTGTGATATTCCAATCAATGCCCATGCCCATAGGAATACAAAATTGATTCTTTAAATATGAATCTTTAAAGCCTAGCCTATAAACTCTGCCTCAAGTAGCCTGAAACAGGAATTTGACTTAGGAAACTGATATTGACCTAAATGAATCCCTTTAGAAATTGCTACAAACGCTTACATGAACGATAAACCGTTCAAAAAGAATTCACGACCAAAACTTATTTTAGTGGGTGGTTTCGAAAATTTAGAGAAATATTTGAAAATACAGAAATCAAACTGTATCTTTCCACATCTGATATCATTGGATTCCTTAGAGAGACTTTTAAAAGTTTTTAATTATTAAGTTTTACCTATTTGGCGTTTAGCTTTCGCAAACATTGCCCTGCCATCGTCAGGCACTAAGTAAATCTGGTAGTGCAGTTACGCTAATTATTTAGACAAAAATTGATTGTATAAATTTTAAAATGCAAGTATTTTCAAAAAAGTTAAGCAATTTTACAATAAATTTCAGTTGATCTTTGAAGTATTTTCGAGCCATTCGTGCTAAAATTTTCGCCAGATGTTGCAGAGTCCTGTTAAAAATATACCTTCTTTTCTAAATTTGGCAGGATTCGTCAAATTTTTCCCTGGTATGAAGAACGGAAATCGCTTCTGACGTATTTCAACAATGTTACTTCATTTTGTGATGCAAAACGTTTACTTGACTGTTCAAGCCACGTCCAAATGAGTTTTGTTATGTACACCACTATCAAAAAAGTTTTTCAAAAAGGAACATTCTGTACATGTGGTATTGTTAACTAGTATTTGTTCGAAATCGTCCAACTCAAATGTGATTTATACTTGGGATTGCAGCGATTCAAGTTTATAGGGCGGATATTTTGTTCAAAATGAGAAGAAAGGACAAACATATTGTGAAGGAAAACCCTCCACCTCCCAACGTTAATTTCACCTGTCCCAGATGTTCCAACATGTTCAACCGAAGTTGTGAGTTACGGACACGACCAGCATTGTGGAAACGAATCGTGGGATGAACTCTTATACTGAGTCTGCGCGGACGAAAAAAACGGTCCGAAAGGTCCAATACTGGTTTTTGCAAGATTTTCAGCTACAGTGCTTTCCATAATTACATTTTAAAACATCACTTGCGCCATCATAATGTGTAAACTCCTTGGAAAAAACACAACCCTTACATGTGCAAGCTCAGCGGGGAAACTTTTAGTCTTCGGAATAATTTAGAACAGCATTTGCGGGAACATGAGGAACTTTCAATAAACAACAAGAAATATGGATCAGATCACCAAAGTCATGAAATCAATTCCGCCCAACCTGACCCAATCCTAACTTCTGAAATTGTTGATACAGAAAATCCTCATGAGTGCATTACTTGTGGGAATATTTTCAGATGTCGGAGTATTCTGAACCCGCACCTTAGAAGGACTGGACATGCATCAAGCGAAATGAGAATTTATAGTTGCAAGGAGTGCGGCTCATGCTTCACTAAGGATGAAGATCTGTGTCTGCATTACTCCCAATGACATAAATTGCCTGCTGGTAGTCTGCATAATTTAATGCTAAATGTTGGCGATATTTTTGTTCTTGATGATTGATCAGTCTCTTGTGGAAATCGGACCAATGAATATTTAAACAGTTAAAATTATCCCGATACAATTAGAGTATAAAAATGTTATTTCTATTTAAATGTGCAATATAATCCTTAATAATATTAGCCTGTCTTACTGTTAGTCAAGAGTGATTTTTAAAATTACAATTTCTCAGTGAAATCTAACTACATGGATGTTTTGTACTGCGTCATTTTTATTCGGTATAAGAATGATAAGTTTTTCGAGCCCATCGGAACAGACCAATGGAGTATTCACTATCAAAATTTACGATATTGTACACATATTACGATTTTGTAATTTTGTCTCATTTTTTCTTTGCTGTCGTTACAGCTCGGACAATTGGAATTGTTTTTAATACCAAAAGTCTGCGATGCTCACCAACTCACCCCAGAGTTGGCCCAACTCATTTCCTATTTGATTTTCAGCACTTACAATTAGAAGAAAAGGAATTAATAGCAAACTCGATAGGCTTTAAAATTTCAAGGGTAAAGTTCTAAATTTGTACCCAAATTTTCCTAAAATGTTTGATTTCATATTTTTGTGGAATTATTCTTGAAAATTTCTGAAAATCACCATTAATAATTGTTTTTGGATGGCATTAAAATAAAAATAATTCGATTTAAAAAAAAGGGCAGGAGAATCTGTGAAAAATCAGATAAAAGAATAAAATTATTGTATAAAAACTTACAATTAGGTGCTTGTTGACTTCGCGTATCACAAGAGCTTTAGTAGGATCCCTAATTTCCTCGGCATTTCGTTTCTTTGGTGGGGTCAACTCACTGTTTAGAACGTAGCACTGAAGCAAGTATAGTCTTCAATAGGAACCATCGACAGGTGCATATTCGCTCAAAGGGAAAGGTAAACTAAAGTCGGAGGCTCCAAGGTACAGACTTCTGTAACGTGGAGTAGAAAAATTGAAAGGGAACACTTCCCGAGTAGAATTGGTTGGTCAGCTGAACGTCTGGATATGGTAATTGACAGTAGTTGACGTTAAATTGACTAAACTCAAATTTTCGGTCATATACGGAATGTCGTATGAACGTCAATGTGACTACCACAGATATGAACACAATTCGCAACGAATGAACAGCGTTCTTTGAACATCAAGTTCTAACGTTAATTAATAGATCATTCATAACGTTTTCTTAACGTAAAATTCCCGGCATATAACGACAGCAACTATACCGAAGGCTATATTTACGTGAACCTGACGTAAATACCAACAGATTCTAGCACTTGCACCCTATACACACATTATGTCAAGCCCGGTCGTTATTACAACGTCAAATTTAGGTCAAATATTGTAAACTCAGCACATGCGTACTTACAAACTGACCGGGAGCGTTGTTTAGACCAAGTTTGTATAAGCTCCAAGTTCAAACTTTAAATGACATGACTCATTATTCACTTCGCTCCAACTTCTAAGTTTTAACATTCTAAGGTTCGGGGTTCCGTTTATACATTTTTTCAGGTAAGCAATATAAATTATTAGTTTAAACCAAAATACAAGTCATGTGTGTCATTTCAGCAGAAACTTACAGTTATTAAAATTTTAGTTTTAGCTATGTACTGTATATCAAAGGTACTTTGATACACAGCTATACAGAAGTAAATGTAGATAAGGACGTGCTTATAGTGAAGTTAAGAAATTGTAATTTTTAATTATTATCAATAATAATTATTATAGTTTCAAACTTCTGTCAACTTTGAGCATTAATAGTACATTTAAGTGCCACCAATACTATCACGTATATGTATATATCTACCAGTAATAATCAACTTCTATCAAGTAAAAAGTTTCATGTACAAGGACAAACAAAAAATAAGTTTTGATTACGTACAATGATCTAAGGTATTATTTAGCTGCAAGTTTTTTTAAAAAAGTAGGTAATTAATTGCTGGGCCTTATTTTAAGTTACAACGGAATATATAAAGCAAATAAATATTTCTGTTATTTTCAGACTTCATTTTTCCGTTTGGAGTACGCAGAAAATGAGATCAGGAATTAGGGCTGAAGATTACGGGTTAAATACCTATGAATGATTATCTGGAGAGAAATATGAAATGCACTACTTATTATTTTTTTGAAATGGAATTTAATCAGTAAATAATATTTTAACCTAGGTGAAATGGGGACCATAAATTGCGTTGCCTAAACGACGAATTTGACGTAAACCAGACGTCCCGTTTTAAAGTAATATTTTTGTAAGTATCTGACGTTCAGCTGTCGTTGTCAAAGCGGACATATTGTATTCAGCTGGACGTCCCAACTGGACGTTGTTCGGACCAATTGACGTCATTTTTTGACGTACTAATAACGGTGCACTGACCAAAATTTCTACTCGGGTTAATGTTTTGGGACACGTGTAAAGCGTCCATGCGTTCTACTCACGCATGGCAGGAGCAACTTCCATATTCGAACCTTGAGTTCTCCAGAATAAGAAGGGCTTGACATATGTATACAGTACACTCTATACAGCACACTCCCGCCATTCCTGCTTCCTTATAAGAATATTTTTTCCAAGGAAGTAAAAACATGTGAAATTATTCCTGTTTAACGCAACCCTCCACGAAACTCTCATTAAAAAATATAATGAGCTTGCAAAGACTTATGGCAGAATTATTTTACAATAATAAAATTACACTAAAGTACAAATGATTCAATTCTAATAATTATACATTTGATCCTAAATTAATTTTGATTAAATATTTTAACAATGCTAAACTTCCGGCTCTAACCTTGTCCCCCAGGGTATGGGTTCCACAAAAAATATAAACGAGTTGAAAATTCCCTTGTAGAATTTTGACTTCGGTATGCACACTCGAATAACCTGGACACACATGCATTTTTGGAGATAGCAAATATACGTGAAAAAACTAATGAATGTACTTTTTTCCAGGAGTTTTAACTGAACGTTGGAAGTACATTGCACCGGGGCTGGCATAAATAGCATATAAGCGAAGGATTCGTGTCTTTTCTAAAGCACAATTTGTTCATTTAAGGGAGTGTATATAAAAATAATCATTATATTCCCTTTGATGGATGCAGATCATGGTTTAAGAGATTGTATCTTCGTAGCTATAATGAGTAATGACACATGGGAAAAAATCCCATTTACGTTAAGGATAGGACTTTGATCCCAGTGAATCTCATATGGAAGGAATTTGAAGCTGACAATTGCCCCACGTTGGCCGGGAGGCAAAAAATATTTATTATTTCAGTAATTAACTCTATCTCTTATATTGTTAACTCATAATAAAATATTGTTGCTATTGTATTTTTGTCTGTACCATGGCATATCTCACTTAAAAAGTTTTACTGTCATCAAGTTTCGAAATTAATTTAATACATATAACATAGTTTAGAAATTATTTTTGTTAAACTTAATATAAGTAATTACATATGCCGTAATAAAATAATTTCTAGGAAACACTGACAGCAACTTATGGCAATAAAGTAATTATTGTGCGGGTATCCCACTAGCCCTGGAATAAGCATTTTATGAGGGACTAAATTAATTATGCAGCTACTCTTTAGTTATTTGAAAAGGGTAGAGACTAAAGTTTTAATGTAGTAGATCGTTACTAGTGACGTAATCTGTTTATTCACATTGCTATATGCTATTCACAATCAGTGACAGTATAGCTAAGGATTCCACACCATATAGCTTCTTCCTCCATGTCAATATATACATTGGTAAAAATATATTCGGTTCCCCCATTTTGTTGTGAATTAATTTTAGGCATGACTATGATAATTATTTTTTCCTACTCTCTATAACTTAGAAACTGTACTAATATAGCAGTGAAGGAAATCTAGCTAATTGTACGTTCGGTGTTCCTACTAATAAAAGTCATAGCAAATTATTATTTCCGTAATTTGTATTTTTTCTAAAACAAAAAAAAACATATGGAACTTTCCCATTTAAAAAACTGGAGCAACACAGACACCATCCAGGGAACAAGATGTGTAGATATTTAGAAAATAGAAAAATTATTCGAAAAACGAAAACGGTGAAGATGAATCGTTAGACGAGAATTATTTAAAAAAGTATCAACAAACAAATTCTTTTGCTCGTTGAAGATGTGCTTACTCTATTAAGGTCAACAATAATAGCAAAAACTATTTAAACTAAAATTTAAAAATGTAATAATTATTGAAGAATTAATTCAACCTTGAGTACGGTCCGTGTACAATTTCAAGTAGGGGTCGATTCAATTTTTTTTAAATACTTGACAATTCGGTCCGAGTACACCTACATTGAATTTTGGAGAGCATTCATCCTCCTCAGATTTGGGTTCGTTAATGTGCTCTGGCATGCTTGATTAAAGAAATCTTCCTGGAAGCCGAATAGGAGCAAAGCTTGCATTCAAAGAGTGAAGCAGAAATATTTTCCTCTAAATATTTCTGTAATAGTTGCCCTTCATCTTTTAAATTGGAGGTGGAAGTTGGACATTTGAATGGTTTGTTTTGACAGGGAATCAATAAACTAACAAACAAACACATGTAATTATATTAAACTTAACAAAATTAATTTGATGCCAGTAAAACTTTTAAAGTGAGATGCGATGGTACAGAGCATATACGACAATGTTAAAATATTTAATCAATATTAAATTAGGATCAAATGTATATTAGGATTGAATCATTTGTATGTACGTAAGTGTAATTTTATTATTGTAAAATAATTCTGTCATAAGTCTTTGCAAGCTCAATATATTTTTTAATGAGAGTTTCGTGGAGGGTTGCGTTAAACGGGAATAATTTCACATGTTTTTACTCCCTTGGAAAAAATACTCTTATAAGGAAGCAGGAATGGCGGGAGTGTGCTGTATAGAGTGTACTTTTACGTATGTCAAACCCTGCTTCTTCTGGAAAACTCAAGGTTATAATGTGGAAGTTGCTCCTGCCATGCGTGAGTAGAACGCATGGACGCTTTAAACGTGTCCCAAAACATTAAGTGTTCCCTTTCACTTTTTATACTCCACGTTACAGAAGTCTGTACCTTGGAGCCTCCGACTTTAGTTTACCTTTCCCTTTGAGCGAATATGCACCTGTCGATGGTTCCTATCGAAGACTATACTTGCTTCAGTGCTACGTTCTAAACAGTGAGTTGACCCCAACAAAGAAACGAAATGGCGAAGAAATTAGGGATCCCACTGAAGCTCTTGTGCTAAATGAAGTCAACAAGCACCTAGTTGTAAGTTTGTATATGTACATTAATTTTATTCCTTTATCTGATTTTTCACAGATTCTCCGGCCCTTTCTTTAGATCGCATTATTGTTATTTTAATGCCATCTAAAAACAGTTAATGATGATCTTCAAAACATTTTAAGAATAATTCCACAAAAATATGAAATCAAACATTTTAGGAAAATTTGGGTACAAATTTAGAACTTTACCCTTGAAATTTTAAAGCCTATCGAGTTTGCTATTAATTCCTTTTCTTCTAATTGTAAGTGCTGAAAATCAAATAGGAAATGAGTTGGGCCAACTCTGGGGTGAGTTGGTGAGCATCGCAGACTTTTGGTATTAAAAACAATTCCAATTGTCCGAGCTGTAACGACAGCAAAGAAAAAATGAGACAAAATTACAAAATCGTAATATGTGTACAATATCGTAAATTTTGATAGTGAATACTCCATTGGTCTGTTCCGATGGGCTCGAAAAACTTATCATTCTTATACCGAATAAAAATGACGCAGTACAAAACATCCATGTAGTTAGATTTCACTGAGAAATTGTAATTTTAAAAATCACTCTTGACTAACAGTAAGACAGGCTAATATTATTAAGGATTATATTGCACATTTAAATAGAAATAACATTTTTATACTTTAATTGTATCGGGATAATTTTAACTGTTTAAATATTCAATTGGTCCGATTTCCACAAGAGACTGTGCAATCATCAGGAACAACAGTATTGCCAACATTTAGCATTAAATTTTGCAGCCAAACAGCAGTCAATTTATGGCATTGGGAGTAATGCAGACACAGATCTTCATCCTTAGTGAAGCATGAGCCGCACTCCTTGCAACTATAAATTCTCATTTCGCTTGATGCATGTCCAGTCCTTCTAAGGTGCGGGTTCAGAATACTCCGACATCTGAAAATATTCCCACAAGTAATGCACTCATGAGGATTTTCTGTATCAATAATTTCAGAGGTTGCGCGGAATTGATTTATGACTGGTGATCGGATTCATATTTCCTGTTGTTTATTGAAAGTTCATGTTGCCGGAAATGTTGTTCCAAATTATTCCGAAGGCTAAAAGATCCTCAAAGCTTGCCCATGTAAGGGCTGTGTTTTTTCTTAGGAGTTTCCCCATTATGATAGCGCAAGTGACTTTATAAAAATACAGTACCTACGCTATTTCACTACCATCAGGGCCTAAGCTATGGCCAGGCTGGCCAAAGCCTTTAACATAGGGACCATAACATATTACGTTGCAACTCAATTCAAAAGTTCCAAAAATAGTAGGAGGTTTTGTATCAAAGTCTGAGGACTGTTGACTTGTTATTAACGGTGAGGTCAGGTCAAACATATGGGTGACCTCTGGCCTCATGATTCTAGACTTCCGGTATTTTTTCAAAAACTTTGTCCATAGTCCCGTCCCGACAATCGAGACACGGTGACAAAAACCATGACTCCGTCCGGAATACAATGGGGACAATTTTTTCGTCCCGTCCCGAATATAACGGGGACAATTTTTTCATCCCCATTCCGTCCGGAATACGACATGGGGGCAACGTCTTAGTTCGTCTTGTGTCCCGACGGGACGTCCCCACTCCCGATAGAAGATCTAACAGGAACAGTGTACAAGTTCAAAAAATCATCGTTGATCAGCAGTATGTGCTCAGTCACTACGGGGCGAAGCGCCATTGCAGGATGTAACTACAGTGATTAACTATAACTACACGTTCTCCTATATACAGTCAACTCTCAGTATGAAAGGGGTCGGATTTTTGTGGGAAGATTTTTCTCACGGAAAACATATTTTTTTCAGAGAAAATGACAAAGGGATGATTTCCAAATTCGCTGACCTTTTTCTGGAAGGGATTTAAAAAAAATTTGGCGTGTTTCGGGGGAATTTCGTATTTGAATTTTTAGATTAGTTGACTTTGTTTGGTAGGGAATTGACGCATTGTAGAGAAATTTGTTTTCGGATTTTCGGCAAACGGCTGTACTCACAAAGTTGTGTTGAACGCTGCAACCTCTGTTGTATTGGCGGAAATATTTTTTGGAGCTGGTGCTACTACATTGCCATATGGAAGGTACAATTGATATCCCGTTAAGTTCACGTCCAGGTAATTCTCTGCAAAAGTAAATTCTCTCATAAATTACAAAAAAAAACATGGATTTGGCGGGAAATCATTAATTGCTCAAATCTAGATTAAAAATAACTGGATTTTATTCACTTATTTGAACGACAAGGCCATTTTTCCACGGAAATGCAGCTGAAATGGCTTCAAATGTTGAGCCATTAAAAGAGTCTCCATTCCTTTGTGAAGGTAAAATTTCAACAAAGGTCTCAGGATTTTGCTTAAACAGAGCATATGCCATCTTGGACTTCCTTGACTGGAGACTAGAACTTTCTGATTTCATAATATATATTTTATTTTCCAAGTCATCCAGTTTGTGAACAAATTTCGTCAGAGTTGGTTGTCTGGATGAATTGGATCCGTTGATCAAAACTAATTCTGAAGTTATCTTGAAGTTTGTGAGGATTAAATCCCGGAGGTCCTGAAAAATTCAGTCTCAATTTGTAAATAATTTAGTTGTGAGGCAATTCAAATGAAAAGATGCTTTATTAATTGTCCAGGTTTAAGCTTAATGGTAGGGAAGCTCATGGGAACAGGACCAACCCGGGTATTTGGGTACAGGAACAGGAATGGGTACAGTTTAAAAGTTCCCAATTGTAACAGGAACAATACAGGTACTTTTATTTTGTACCCAGAAACCCGTGACCACAAGCACAAACAGGTACAGGAACGAAAGTCGTTCCTGTTTGCATGTTCCCAATAGGAACAGGTCCACACTGTGGAATGACCCATATTTAAACGTGTAGACCCGGGTACTTTACGTTTTTGAACTTCGTTCATTTCCAAAGCACCAATGAACGCTCGAAATGAATTTTGAGCATGGCCTGATTATAAGACTGCGAAAATTGTACGTTCTTGGCTATGAATATCATTTGCCATGCCCGTTAGTTGCTTTAAAACTAATTACCTCATTGGACTAATTTTGCATTAAAGTAATTAATGCAGATTAAACATGGATTCAGTAAACAATTCCATTGAAATAAATCTTGATAGTGACCACAATAGTGATACAGAAGAATATGTGAAGTCAAAACAAAGGTCTGAAGTGTACAGCCATTATAAATATGACAAGAAAAATCGAAAATTCAAGGGTAATTGCTGCCGGTAGGTTTTAGTGTAACATAAACGCAGTAATAAAAATTAATTATTTAAACTCTAATTTATGTTATAATTAAATTTGTTAGCACTATTCGTATTTTATCTAATATTAGTAAAATAGTATTTTTGCAGTAAATTCATTAACGTTATTAAAAAGTATTATTAATTAAATATACAACGAAATTGAAATATTGTTTTTCAATTAGGAGCCCATTAAAGAGATACCCAACTAATTCCACTGGAAACATTTCGAATCATTTACGAAGATAAACTTAGCAGCAAAAAAGCTTAAAAGTAACGTTGCTTTTCCTCCCTTAAAAGTAATAAACAAGTTACGGTACAATAATTATTTTATAGTACAAAAATATGCAGGAACAATGAAATTATTTATTGAAAAAGCAAAAAAAATTATAAAACACGTTTAGCTTAAATTCATGTTTAAACTAAAGTACCCGGGGACGCACCCGGGTACTTGCATAACTTTTGGGAATGGGTACACTTTTTGGGTACTTTTCAGGAACGGGTACAATTTCAGGAACAGGTACAAGATTTTGGATTTGTGAACAGGTACAGGAACGGGAAATTTGTACCTGCAAAATTTTAGCCTAGGTACAGGAACATAAATTTTGTACCTGAATTTATGGGTTCGTGTTCAGGAACAGGAACAGGAACCAAGTTTTTGTACCTTTGCGCTTCCCTACTTAATGGGCTATATTTTAACATTTGTAGCAAGTAAATTAATTATGTCATTACCCATATCGCCATTGCATCATATAATACATAGTTTAATAACAACATTATTGTTTTCTACTCTCAAAAACTATATAGTCATGTATATCTATGAAGGTTACTCAAATAAAGTGCAATAAATTATTCGCACGGAAAACCTGGGTTGCATGGGACTATTAAATCACAATTGTGGACTTCCTTCTGGACATATTTGGACGTAGTAAAACGAATTTGGAATGAACTGCTACCCCGATTTCGTTTTATGTATCATCAATCTTTAACCCGGTATTATGACACTGGAAACATTTAAAATTCTGTTTATGGTAACAATTTTAAAAAATATTTCCCAAGTAATCATCCGTGAGTACGATTTCAGCGGAGGTACTTTCAACCTAATCAGTCAATTCGAACTGGTAACACAACGCCAGAATATTTATTTATGGTCTTGAGGTTCTATGGAAGGCTTGCAAGCAATAATTGGTTTGCTTAAAATCACGTATTTCGGAAAACAGTCTGGGTTACAATTTTAGTTTCCTCACGGGAAGTCTTTTAGGCTTAAACCACCCAGGATTTACACATCCCTATACAGTAACTAGCAGTAATATTGGTATGCAAGCACAAGTAACTTAACCCTTAGAGTAATGGTATAACCATGCACGGCTCATAAATGTGTAAATTGAGTGTTAATTGTTATTCAAAATTTGTGGCCACCAGAAGCATACGCTTGTGAATTTATAGCTTGATCCTAATGCACCTTCGTATGGTGGTTCCAATGCTATGTATAATTTATGTTAGTTTACATTAATGTTTAACTTACATTAAAAGGAAATTCTCTGTAATTGTCGAGACATTCTGCAGCATACTCAAATATTCGTATCGTATAAATAAATGCCCTTTAATAAATAGGATAACGACTAGGAAAGTCGTAGTTGCAGTTATCACTACAGTGAATTTCCTATATAGTGGTTTCCAAGGGAGTGTCAAATTCCTGCCACTATATAGGGATGCCACTATATGTTACTAATGGTTAACTATATACTATTAATGTTTAGACAATAACTGTAACTAAATACATTTATAAATTTATTTATTTTTACAGAATACTCAAAATTATGAGGTATGCTAAGCTTCATTGAGTTTAAGATGTTCAGTAACTTTAGGTTTCCTCATATTATTAATAATGTTAGTCGTAACAAACTTTTCGACTGCAATGTCACCATTCCAGAAACCAACATCCTGGGATTATGGCAATGGGAATTACTTCCACTGAGTACTCTTTTTCACAATGAGGGTTTTCTTGACTGTCTGTTTAATGTCATTTTAAATCTTCAATATAATAAGTCAATTTATTTTAAAAAACCAGCACGAATTGAAACTTATTAGAAGTGAGCCAAGGCAAAAATGGCAAGGATTTGTGTTATAACTGTTTGTTTTAACTTAAGTCACGGATCATATGCCGGAAATCCAGCTAATCATACCAGGGCGTCAGTAAACCACAATAATAATCAAACTGTATTAACATTTGAAATTAAAATTGAACCAACCGACATAAGCATTATTAACCGCCCGCACGTTTTATAACATCATGTTATACTTTTGTAGCCATTATCTAGCTAATTTTATGCCAACTGCCATTATAATTTTGCATTGTCTGGGCCACCGTAACACCTAATAGTGCCATTATAGAGGGAATACCATTATAGCGGGTGCCACTATACTGTATACCTTTAACATTGCAAACCTCTAGGGAGGGGTTTTTGATGCCATTAAAGAGGGAATGCCATCTAAGAGGAAACCAATATATGGGAAATTCACTGTATTGTATCACATTTTTTATCCTATCGCTAAAAAGTATTAATTGGGCTCATGAAATAAAATCCAGGATTCTTTCAAAGTCCAATAAATTTGTCGAAAAAACGAAAACTCCCAATTTCGTGTACCTCTCCTGAGCGGGGAAATTTTATCGAAATTCCAAAGTAGAAGGGTAATTACTGGTAGGGTAAAAGTGTACAATGTTTTGAAAGAGGATTCTTCTTAGATAGCATTCCGTTTAAACGGGTAATTATATATGTTTAAATCATCTTTAATATTACATATACAGTATATACCAATAGTATGTATGTATATTTAGTTCAATTCCATTTGCAGTAAATGAAATGTTACTGCATGAAATGTGGTTATGCAGAAATGAACGAGCATGAGAAGTAATGGAGTCAATGCCCTCTGCAATAAATAATTGGAGCAAAGACATGGGGGAATTATTTATCCACGCTTATTCGTGTGAAGTTCTGGACGATGATGTGACCGTGATGACCTTAACACGATAATGCGAACCCTGATGACCTTTACAGAAGGATGTGACAGTAGAAATAAAACAAGTATGGATGCGAACTTATATTAACCTTCAGAATAATCGTGCCTATACACGTCACACATCTAAATATCATCACACGTAGCAAATGTAATTACTCCTAATTATTGTTAAATGTAACGTGATATAATCCAATGGCTTTATTGTCAAATCAGCAAAGTGTTGTCACTTATTTCCAGTGATGGATAGTTACACAAGATTTGACTAATTATTATTATTAACTTTATTAACATAGTTATTTGTCGCTGAAAATTGGTCTCATAATTTCGTGAAAACACTCATTAAATTGAGATATGTGGTTTTTCGGATACACGTAGTGTTTTACATATGTGAGATACAGTGCTGATGCTGATACAGAGCTTTTATTAAAAATGATTTGAATCAATTAAATTGTTTTCTGAATTTTCAGAGAATTGCCTCCACTAAGAATTTTCAGATACCTAGACTAAGAGTTGGGTCTGATTTTTTAAAATAAAACTAATACAATTATGAATGTACTATTAAATTTTTCATAGGAAATGATAAATACATAGTTCTATTTCATTTATAATGATAGATTAGATACAGAGCTCAGCTTCCAAAAGTTCCATTCCAATTTGACTTGAAATGTTTAAACTACTTCAATCTCCACACATGAAATTATCGTTTCTACAACGAATAGGATCAGGCAAGCAGCCACAAGATATAGGTAAATAAAGAACAACGTGTCCACAAAGTTCGTTCCTAACTTGATTTCCTCCGCACCTCTTGGGATACTCTGCAAAAACTTCAAATCGAATCTGGTCCTTCCAATCCTCTGAAACCTAGCCCGGACCCTTTTGAAAATCCCATTTTCCAACAGATGCTCCAAAAATGTAAACACCTGATTGCCATAGGCTTTCTTAAATCCCCAGCCGTAGATCTCATCCAAAATAGAATCCTGTCCCATTAAAAATGGTCTACTCCTTAAAGTCTTCCGTCGGGATTTCGGAACCTTGAAATTAAGTATGGTACTCTGGAAATCTATAAGGGCCACTCTATCGCACCCTGAAACCTCTTCCTCAACACTCACCCATGGGTTAGCTGCAGGAAAGGCTAATTGATTCGACACTCTCTGAAATTTTAGGAGATGTTTTGGGTCAATGAAACGTTTTTGCCTTGACTGAAGCCAATATTCCTCTTCCGTAAACCTCACCCCTACTAAGGTTAAAACATGCAAATCAGGTTCAGTGGAATACCGCTGACGTGGCTTGAAGGATATGTTCATACTTCGTAATATATAAGTTCCATTTATTCCAATTTTTGCAAAGTGGGGAAATAGGGGTGGAATCAAATCAACTCCATCTAACTCCTCAAATGTTCTCAAGCCTTTAAAAGTTTTAGGAGCTGTCAGGTCAGAAGTTAAGATCCCCTTGTATGCATTGGTGAGAACAAGTGTCATGTACAGCCATACCGTTACAGCGATATTGAACCATTTGGTTCTTGGGATGTCATCCCCCGAAAAATCCGCATTGTCAAGGAGGGCCCGAAACGGCAATACCCAAACATTTAAGCGTCTCATCACATCCTGTTTAGAGCGGCTTTGGATGAAGACCCCCAAAAAAGCTGCAACACTGAGAATCCAAATCCAAACGGTTGTTTGAAAAGCTTGAAAGTACATGTAATAAGATAAGGTTTTGTGAAGTCCGTAGCAGGATATGAATGTGATCCGATCGGATTTAATCGGGAGGAATACTGGGGAAAACTTGAGAGGGGTATCGGTGATTGTCCCAAAGAAAATGTTCCGTTCGGAAAATTTCCCTGCTAGATCATCTCTTGTTGGGAAGGAAGAGTTGGAAAATCGACGGGATACAATAGCAAAGATGATATCTTCAAAGTAGCGTATGTATTTTACACCCTTCACAAAAACGTTTTTCCCAGCTTTTTTTATTACATATTCCATCATCGCGTTGGGATATTGCTCATCGTTGTTTCTAAACTTTACAAGGTGATAGCTCTGATGTCGATGGGATTTTTTGAAATTGTCATCTAGCTTGCTCCGGAACACTTGCGCATTTACATCATCCCTCTTCCATGGTAAAACTATTCTTTTCATATAGGAAATCAAGCAGCTGAAGCATTTAACGAACCATTTGTGGATATTAATTGCATCGGAGTGTTTCCCGAGAGAAAACTTACTCACTTGTGAAATTCGAGTTTCGGTTTTAAGCAGAACAAAACTGAGCCAACTTAGGTCATAGGTCTTTTCCCTTTTAGCCAAAGTAGTTATGGATTTTATGCAGGTTTCCTGGTGCTCCTCGTAAACCGCAAAAATTATATAAAGGATTGTTGTATAATAATGACTTATTGAGAGACGTATACCCGCCCCAAGAACGTCGAAGCACTTGTTCAAGGGCACAAGTTTTTGGGGAAGGAGCAATGTCACCTGGCAGTTGAAAACTGGTCTTTTGTTCGGATCGAATCCGGATATGTATGCCCTGTCTTTGGCGAGTTTATTCCAAAGTGTGATTGGTTCCTTAAGTTCGTGTAAGTTTTCGATGCAGATATACGCAGAAAACAAAATCTGATGGCAATCCTGGAATGTTTCCTGCCAAGTGATCAGGTCAGAGAATACAACACGACTGAGGCATTTGTCCCCCGAGACATTTTCGAAACAAGAAAAACTTAAGATAAGAAACAAGAAAAATGCCTGGCACAACATTTATGTGGATAATTTAATAAATTGCTGCTGTTTGTGTGAACGATTAAACCTAAATGAGATTGGAATGTCTCTCAAAATTATTTTCGGAGAAGATTCTACAACAATGTGAACTCTTGTAAAACTATATGATTACTGTTGAAGGTTCCATAACAATATTTAATTGTGGGTGAGGGAATGAATTAAAGTATAGATTACAGCTGACATCCAATCCAGGAAATGGACATTAACCTGGGAGCATTCAAATTTTTGCACTGCACGAGAACTATTTTGTTGACAATTATTTTAAAACAGCGCTGCATGACGGAAGTTCTTTCAATGCTTAGAATTTAGAATTTAGAATTTAGAATTTAGAATTTATTCTGGAATCTTTCGGGCGGCGCCCATATCATCCGTTACATGAATTTACAAGGCTATTAAATCAAAAAAATTTCTTCTAATGCTACAATTAAGTATGTACTTATAGATATCACAAACAAAATTACAGGAAGGATTGCGGAATACCGCGATGAGAGATTCGCTATTCTTCAGAGAGTTCATAGGGTACTTGGCTAGATATTGTGATCTCGAAGAGTTAAATATTGGGCATCTTACAAGGAGGTGGAGCATATTATTCTCTTCCTTTAAGTAACATAGATTACATATATCTGATGGAGACAACTTAAAATTAAACTTGCCTAGGTACAACGTTTCTGAGCCGATTCTAATATTAGCAAAAAGACGCGTATACTGAAATGGTATGTTAAATAAGAGATAGTTCGAGGTTGAGAAATGATTTTTGATAGATTGGTACATAGGGTTTGAAGATGATTTTTTAATTCTCTGAAGGTCCTCATTAATTAAATATTCACTAATCGAAGCAACAATACTCCGATAAAAGCCAGCCACATATTCTGCCGATTGAAACTCCCAGACCGAGGCATAACCATGTTTGTACAGAAGATCGCGAATAAAATTAGTCCATGTGGGTTTTGAAGTGGAAAGCATATTCTTGCTGACAAGTCTCAGTCTTTCGTAGCAAATGCGGATCAGTCTGTTTTGCGGTAGGAGTAGGATTTTGAACCAGAATTTTATGGCTAGTTCTATAATCTGAGTCAGTAATTTTCGTCTTCCTGTTTCGATTCTAACTATATATGACGGAGTGTTGTAGGGTAACCATAACAATTTTTTCAGGAATTGTGTTTGAACCTTTTCTAGTTCGTCGGGCGTATTAATTCCCCAAATAAAGGCTGAGTAAGTGCACGTTGGGATTACAATTGAATCCAATAGTTTCATTCGTGCCTGCCACGAGTCTGTCTTAGTTGAGCAAAGTATTTTTATTGTTGGGCCAATTTTGGCGAGAGCTTTTTGTTTCATTGCTACGGCTGCTTTTTGAAAAGATCCTGAGGGTGAAAATAAGATTCCTAGATATTGGTATTCCGAAACTATCTCTATCTTTTCTCCTTTTAGGTACCACTTCCATGACTTCGAAATGTTGCCCCCACGACGGAATACCATTATCTTGGTCTTAGAAAGGTTTATTTTTAGGAAGTTAATGTCGCAGTATTCGTCGAGAGTATTGATTTTGTTTTGCAGCGATAATTTTGAGTCGGCCAGAGTTACATTATCGTCTGCAAGAAACAAATGGTTTACGGATTCTGAACCGCCTAAACTAACTCCTGCTGTATTTTTGTTTTGGAAGAAATTATCTATATCTGCAATGTATAAGGCAAATAAAAGGGGACTGAGGATATCGCCCTGGAGGACTCCTTCAGTAATCTCCATTGGGGAAGTGTGTTCGTGCCTAACCCTGACTTTTAAAATGGCGTTATCATAAAGGTTCTTTATAACTTTGATAAACTTTCCACTCACTCCTATGTTGTCAAGCTTCTTCCAAAGCACGTCGTGACAGAGTGAGTCGAACGCTCTTGCTAGATCGACAAAAAGGGCAAAAAGTTTCCCCCCAGGGGCGCGTAGTCTATATTGTATAATTGACATTAGGCAAAATATTTGATCAGTGCACCCTCTGTGTCTTCTAAAGCCTGCCTGTGTCTCAGGGAGAGCATTATTCGATTCACACCATTCAGATAATCTGTTGTACAAGATACGTGTAAAAAGTTTGGTAATTGTGTTAAGTAATGCTATTCCCCTGTAATTACTTGGGGTGTTCTTGTCGCCCTTTTTGTGAAGCATGAAGATCTCAATTTCAGACCAAATCTTGGGGGTAATTCCTGAAGAGAAAATAGTATTAAATAGGTTTAGGATATGTGTCTGAAGTTCGACCGAAGAGTTTGTCCAAAATTCGTTGCTAATATGATCCGTGCCTGGCGACTTATTGTTTTTAAGGGCGGTAAGAGCCGTTTCGAGTTCAACAAGAGAGATTTCTGCATCTAAGTCTGCATCTGTTTTGGAAAAACGTACTGGGCTTAATGTTAAGTGTCGTGAGGGCATAACCTGTCCGTAAAATTCTTCCCATTTAGAGGTACATATTGGGTTGTCTGCTACAGGCCTGTATCTAAACTGATTTAAAAATCTCCAAAATATTGATGGGGTACTTGTTTCTCTTAAGCGCAATTGAATAAAAAGAATGTGGTTTTTCTTTTTCGACTTTACCAAATTACTGTGCTCCTTTCTGGCATTTGTGAAGCGTAAGTGAGCTTGCGACGTGTACAGACTTCTACGTAGATCTTTAAGGCTTTGGATCACTTTTTGCCGCGATTTTCGACATTCATGGTCATACCAAGGTCTAGTTCGAGAGCCAGGAGGGAGTGATTTTACTTGTTTCTGCATATTACATTGAGTGGCAGCGTGCTTTACCGAGAATGTTATGGCTTCGTTTAGGTCATCCACGTTCAATCCCTGTGGAATACAAAGTAGACGATTATTTAGGTGCATTACATAATCATCACTACTACCTGACCATTTGTAAATCGTTCTATTTATAAGGTTATTATAATATGGTTGTACCACTTTAGTCTTAGTAATATCCACTAAATATAGACAGATAGGTAAGTGAGGAGAGGAAGGAATATCAAGCACGTTAAAGTTATGAACATGAGTGCTTCCAACAGTGTTAGACCAGCAAAGGTCAATTACGCTACTGCCCTGAGGGCTGATATAAGTCATAGCTGCTGGATAGTCACTCAAGGATCGCCCGTTAAGCAAAATTAGGTCATGCTCTAAGAACTTTTCTGTAACCCCTTTCCCACGGGTATTAACTTTTAGATCAGAGGATTTCCTACATTCTTTTAGCAAAGCATTTTGTAATGGGGTGAGTATGTTGTTGTTAAATTCTCCAACTCGTGCATTCATATCACCAATAATGAATATACATTCTCCTGGCATTCTCATGGCTATTTCTTCGTAAATATCGACAAGCCTCAAAATCATGCAATTGCTCGTATTGTCTGGACGTATGTAAACGAAAAGAAGTATAAGTATTCTATGTGTATCATTATTTTTTAGCACTACAAGACTGCAAAAATTATATAAATTTGTAAAATCAATAATGGTGAAACAATTTCTTACAAATATAGCTAATCCTCCACTTGATCTTCCTAATGATTTTAATTGGACAGCTGGATTTACATTAATTATAAAATTTTTAAATTCATTACCAATTAGTTTTAAGGATGGTGCCGTAGACCAAGTCTCGGCTAAGCATAAAATATCCGACTCTAAAAGAGAGTCTTTGTCAATTTTGTTCAAGTTTAAAAAATTACAAAGGCCAGTGCAGTTCCAGTAAGTAACTGTACATTTGGATGATATTGGGTCGCCAGATTCCTAGGATGATGGGTTGGAGTTGTGGGAGTTGGTAGGTTTTAAGCCCGGGATTAGAGGAATCTTCATCAATTGCTGGCCATTTGATTCGTAGTATTCTTCTCCTGATGAGGTTCTTACAATTAGGTACCTGTTCGCGTATATACTGCTCCTGGTCATCTTCTCCTTTAGTTCTTTCTTCTTCTTCAAGAGAAGGGAGAGGATTTCTTGTTGCTGTTTAGACAAGTCATCATTCACCGAGATTTGTGACCCTTTCAGGCGAGAGCACCTCTTCTTAAATTCGTAGATTTTCCCACGGTTTTTGAATTTGAGTTTGTAGAGGCACTTTGACGGCTGGGGTGACTTATTGGAGAAAGCTATAGGCTCTGCGTCAAACCATTTGAGTATTTCCTGCTCTTCATCAGCTGAGTCGCATAATTTAGCCACTAATTCAGTCTTGATAACCGAGTTGGCACTGTTTTGACTATTTCTGGATGGGGCTGATAGTCCTCGGACAATTAGGTTACCGTTGCGTTCTGTGGTTATGAAGTTTTTATTATTGTCGGTTTGGAATAGCTTAGTCTTGAGGTCCAGAATTTCCTCTGTTTGAGTCTTTGATAGAGATTCTAGGGTTGAGATCTGACTGCCGTGTGACTTTAAGACACCGTTGTTAATGTTGTTTGCCGTGATAAGCTTCTTCATTTTTTCCTGGATATCGTCAATTTTGTCCAACCTCTTGTCAATATCATCAAGTTTTGCGAGTTTTGTCTCCATATTGCATAACTTCTCCATTACTTCCTTCAGTTGAGTTTCCATAATCAAATATAGTACTTTAGTTGCTTGGATAGGATGTATGTGTACTAAGCTTTAAGGGAATAAAATTATTATTGTTCGATCCAAGTGACTTGCCTGTAATCCCGCCTGGACCAAGACTCCCGCCTTTGAAAACCAAAAGAATTTTGAGAACTTAATCTCCTGTCTCAGCCCAGGCACCAGCATATGTATATATGTTTGGCAGTTGCGTTTGTATGTTTTCAGTTGTTTGTGTAGCTGCAATTGCAGGCTGAACAAGGGAAATTTTGGTGTGAAGTTAAATCAGTTTTCACGACTAAAAGTACGAGTTTAATTTGTATTTTTCAACTTTATCGGAAACACTATAAATGATTACTGCTAATTGGTATAGTCTGCGAGACTTACATGGGTTGGTTTGCAAATAAATTGAAATAATTATTGGACTTAAGAAATTTGTACAGTTGCAGTTTTGGTCTTCCCGCCGAGCCTCATAGACGTAGCGGAAGTTCTTTCAATGCTTCGCTTCTTGCCATAAACATAATTCCAGAAAACGAATGCATTTAATTAAATATTAAAACAAATAACAGTACAATCTTCCTAAATGACACTTTTTACATGTGAAACCTTGAACTTCGGGTATGATAATTTCCGGTGCTTTTATGTATTATAAGAATTTCCAGTACCTAATTACTTTAATGCAATATAGGAACTTCCAGTAATATATTGAAGATCCTAGTAGATTTTTTTATCGCCTTCTATCGCCTATCGTTTTATATGTTTGATGTCGCCGAATTAAAGGCAGTACAAAGCAAGACAAATAATTTGAATCCATGATCACAAAAATTACGGTTGCGCAAAATTGAATTTGTTGAGGCAATTTGCTCCAGGAAAGAAAATGACGTCATATATAAAGGCGTCATTTACAAGAGCTCACAATCTGGACAAGGGTATTTCATGTTGTCACCCAAGCACGTTAGTGTCCTCACAATACTCAAATAAATGTCAAATGACTCATTATTTGAGATTTGTGTGATGCTTATTTCTATTCAATATTTGAGGCAACAAGAAACATTTCCATGTAAATTCAGGGCATTCGATGTGCTTGCAAACAATGGTTAAAGAATTTGTTGACAATATTTGTGTACTTCTTGAACTCAAAATTACAAAGATGTTTGAAGGGCCAAATATTTCAGAACAAAGTAATTCATATTTAGAACTATTCAAAATTTCCTCAAGGATGTGATCATTAGATTTAGAGCATATCAAATTGAAAATATTCTTTACAATTACAATATTGCTATTACGCTGGTTCCCATATTCCACTCCGTATATTTTCCAACCCTTTTTGTTGCGTTTTCTCACTCAAATTATCTTATTATTAACATCTGCAGATTTTTATTTCAAAATGACTTATTCATGGTAAGCTCCCAATTTGTTTGAAATTTCCTTCCACAATGCGATTTAAATTAGTATTTTTATTTTTTCCAGCGTCTTCATCCTTGTTTTGGTAATGCTGACGCTGCTGGTAATTTATACGGAGGTTGGGATGGCCAGTCCACCTGATACGGTAAAAATTCATTTTCTTTTGTCAACCATGAGTCATTAAGTGAATTTTAATGAGAGTAAAAACACTATGATTAGCATAATTTTTTAAAACATCAACTGTCTATGCGGATTTTGATCCCCCTATTACACGCCAGAAACTATAAGATATTTCATGTATTTTTATTTAATGAGAAATCATTTGCCTTGTTTTTAATTTTGTGCACAATATTAATTCTGCCCCAGACAAAGAAAGGTCCAATTTTCCTGGATTACCCAAATTGAACATTACCTAATTATTACTCTTACAGAATATAATTTCAATCAAATAAATTTTTTATGCGTAAAATTACCTTATTGGTAACATTGATTGTTTTCAAAAGTTTCCTATGATTTAATTTTTTTTTTGCCAGCCTGTATGTAATCCAGTTGGGGGTGACTGCAATGGGGTCGTTCCTTGTTGTGGTAATCTACGATGCTGCGCCCCAATTTGGCGCTGCTGCTAAAGATGGCGACTTTCGATGGTGTACTTGTGAATAATTTGTTTTTGAATTCGGGCGAAAATCGGCAACCATATTGAACCCGTTTATGTTAAAAATATTAGGATTCAGTCTCAATTATACTTTAAATACTAGCCAATTTAAATCATTGTGGAAGTATAAATATGCAGAAGTTTGATCTTTGTAAGTTTTTGAATTATCAAATGCAAATTAAATCATGAAAACAAAATTTAATGTTTACGAGTTATTTATTAATAACCACTGTATTTAAAATAATGCCTTATCGGCATTTAAGTCTAATTTCGGTTGCCTTGGTCAAAAACTGCTGTCTCAGGCTCCTTAAATGTTAACTCGTCGCGTGATCGGACAATATTATTGTTACCAATTATTACCACAAGCCAAAATATGCCGGTAAAATCCAATATCAACCACTGGCCTGGACATTAGATTATTTAACTGGATAGTACTGGCGTTTATTATATTTTAGCCAATAAAATCCACATAGAATAAAAACCAGTTGTTACCATATCTTACCACTGGATTGGCCTTTATTGATAAAACCCGTTTTTTTCAACCCTGCTCATCACGTTATGTCATTATACTAAATTTACAAGGAAATTAAAATTCATTCCATAAATTCAAAAATAGTTTAAGGTTTAGGTACCTTACCAAATTATTCCAGCAGTAAAGACGGCAAGGAAAGCAATCCTTGGATATACATAGGTAATTACCTGCAAATTAGAACAACTTGTACACAAAATTTAATCCTACCCAGATACCCTAAAAGTTCTTCAAATACTCTGCAGGAATTTCAAGCCGAATCTTGTACGCCCTTGTCTCTCATATTTAGCCCAGACACATTTTCTTCAACGCTTAATTATTTATAGCTCGAAATGCTAACTGGGGCCTAATCTTAATAATCTGAAATTGCACTTAACTTATCAATTGCATTGGAGTCAATAATTTTTATGTGCTCAAATCTGTATATAAGATTCCTCTGCCATGAACTTTAACGCGACTGCGATAAAATATCCAAAATGAATTTCAGAGACCGGTCTGGTAGAAATTGTTTAAGAAAATGTTTAAGCTCCAGAAAAGGATATATCAATTTATTTTTACTCCATAAAACCATTCAATAATTTTTCCAGATTTTAGGAGATAGCGCAAGTTAATGCAAGGTGAAGGCATCATTACGGGAAGAACAAAATTTTATTACCGTCCGTTCATTGTTTTTACCACGTGACACACCATGTCACATGGGAATGCTGCTGCAATTTTTAATTGAGACATTTCCGAAACAAACGAAACGAAATACAACAAACAAGGATACACAAGGTTTACACTTCGCAATCACTAAACAATTAACCATAACTCAAACAGGATAGGCTTCTATGACCCAATTTCCAGATTCCCTTGATTTCATCAAATACCTGAAAAATTATTGACGTGGGTCTCTAAATGCTGTTATGGGGATCATTAGCATGATAAAAATTTGGAATGTGTCGGCAATTTCAAAATCTCTGCATTTCTTATTATTCTCGTAAAAATTGACGAACAATATTATTAATTATGGCAAGCTTTTACATATATCAAGTTTCTTGTAAATTGTCCCTTGAGAGCACCGCGGGAGAAGCGCTCATTTCTCCGTAAATGGTAATTCTTGACGATCGGGCTTGAAAAATTTGCGTATAATTTTAAATATGATAGCCTAAAAAGGCGGCTGTGAACAACTCACGAACAAATACTCAAATTACCTACTACATTTACCTTACACATATCAAAATTAAAATTAGTATTATCATAGACGAATACACCTGAATTAAAGAACCAACGAGCACGAATAATTATATCTGCATCGGGCACACTGATCCGAGCTTCAGATTGTCAATTTAAAAACCTCACAGGTTACAGTGCCAATACGTGGGGAAAATTTCACCTCATACGTAACCGTCATAAATAGGTCCCTTTCATAAACATAGATTTCCGTTCTGCTGGCTTGTTCATTATCCTGTATTACATTTGTGATGCATTTGTGGGACCCAGGGGTCCCGCGGTGCTTATATTCGATGCAATCCAGTGACAAAATAGACCTGGCGGGAGCACTCATCGGCAAAAAGGCGGCAGCAACAGTTTGGTATTCCCCATCAGTAAAGAACACATGGAGAGAAATATTTGTTCCTCCAATCCGGTATGAGATTTCCGCTTGGGTCGCGTTATCCACCACACTGGAATTTGTGCACGAAGCAAAGAAAAACACTTAAACTTTTAATATTGGTTTATCCTTAGCTAAAAGCAGAAATGCTGTTGTAAAAAGGCCTTCAACGAAAAGAACTATACTCACTAAGTATATACGCTACAAACCATATAGTTGAACCTCCAACTACAACTCCAGGAGACAATTCAAATAAATTGACCCAAAATCATAATGACATTGCACCACTTGGTTCTAGGTCACATGGTTTTCATTTACTTCTACTATAAAATTCAGAAACCCAAACGTAGATAAACGGCTATACTCACAGTGTTGTGTTAAACGTTGCAACTTCAGTTGTTTTGGCGGAAATATTTTTTGGAGCTGGTGCTACTACATTGCCATATGGAAGGTACAATTGATATCCCGTTAAGTTCACGTCCAGGTAATTCTCTGCAAAAGTACATTCTCTAATAAATTACAAAAAAAACATGGATTTGGCGGGAAATCATTAATTGCTCAAATCTAGATTAAAAATAACTGGATTTTATTCACTTATTTGAACAACAAGGCCATTTTCCCACGGAAATGCAGCTGAAATGGCTTCAAATGTTGAGCCATTAAAAGAGTCTCCATTCCTTGGTGAAGGTAAAAGGTCAACAAGGGCCTCAGGATTTCGCTTAAACAGAGCATGTGTCATCTTGGAATTCGTTGACTGCAAACTTGAAATTTGAGATTTCATAACTTCTATATTTTTTTCCAAGTGATCTAGTTTTTCAACTAATCTCGTCAGAGTTGAATTAGTTGTTTGGGTGAAATGGATCAGTTGATCAGATGTATTTCTGCAATTATTATCTTGAAGTTTGTGAGGAACAAATCCCGGAGGTCCTGAAAAATTAAATTTGAATTTGCAATTAATTTAGCTGTGAGCAATTAAAAGATATTTTAGTAATTGCCAAGTTTTAATCATAATAGGCTACATATTTTAACGTTTGTGTTACATAAATAATTAATTTCAGTGCTCATATCTTCATCATATGTTTCATCATGTGAATTAGGCTCATTCAACGAGAATACATAAAAGCTGTTTCAAATATGTCTAATAAAACCAGGCTATTTCTTTCAAATGAACTCTAACAAATTCCCGGCTTGGTTGAAGTGATCTGAAATATGGACTATAGATTGTTAAAGAATTATGAGTATAGGAAAATTTAGAAACATGTCCCGGAATCATTAATGAAGGTTCTTGACGAAGAAACTTCTATAGGAACCGTTTTACCTATTATATCATATTGCTCTCTCAGATGAACAAGTATAAATTAAAGATGAAAATCAATTTTGCTAGCTAAAATTCTGAGAATTTAGAACAAATATTTTAAATTCAAAATTTGACATGAATTTTTAAAGTGGGATACTTCAGTGGTGCCAGGTAATAGAAAAAATGAACAGTCCGAAACTCCTTTCGACTGCACATGAATAAATAGTATAATTTTTTTAATTCATAATTATTACTGGGCAATGTTAATTAATCCTCGGAGACCATATTATCTAAGACCTTGTCCATCTCGAGAGTATAGTCGTTAAAATGCTACTTTTAAACAGGGGTCGGATTTTTGTAAATCTCCCTGGAAGATTTTTTTCATTTTCCCTGTTCGAAGCAAATTTAAAACTCCCTGTTGACAAAATAATTTTCGTAATACACCCCAACAAATTCAAAAATCCCTGCTGAAAAAAAGGTCAAAAATTTGAAAATCCCTGCTGACAAAAAATTATTTTCGTAAATCATCTCAATAATTTCGAAAATCCCTGTTGACAAGAATCATTTTCAGTAAAATACCGCAACAATTTCAAAAATCCCTGCTGACAAAATTTGTTTTATTTCCCTGCTGACAAAATTTGTTTTATTTCCCTGCTGAAAAATTTTTTCCCTGTGAAGATTCTTCCCGTCTTCCCACATAAATCCCCTACTTTTAAACGTATAATACAATAAAATACAGTTTCCACAAATAGAGGTGTTGATCTTGGATCAATTCTTTTTTTAAATGATTAATTATTCTGCCCCAATGAAATATCAGTTTAAACAAAATACGTAGAGCCATAATGGTAAATATTGCTGCCTAAATTGCTACAATATCTGACTGATTGGCATTGATTCAAATTATTGGTAAGCGACCACAATTTACAAAATACGGTTGAAAAATAGCTTCCCAATTTGAAAAAACAATTTTACAACAGATAAATAGGATTACAAAAACTCATACGAACCGTCATCTTCTTCGGAGGTTTCAACTGGAACCAGTGTGGTTTGTTGAATATTCGAGTCGGTATTTTCCGTCGATGAGAAATTCACCAGAATTCCGAAAAGGAAAATATATGTCAAATGTTTTTTCATATTTACTGCAAAACCCTTATTCCTGGCAAAGGGAAGAAATTTTAATATTCGTCAACAATTTTGTTTTATTCTCATGTGGTTTCAAACAGAGAACACAACAAATTAATAGTACCCCTCAAAAACTTGATAGAGACTGCAGAAAATTTTAAAGGTCTGGACACAGCTCTGTGGTTTTCAGTACAAAGCTTACGTTGGATCAGACTACACATTACTTCATCTAAGTAAAGTGACGAAAACACAAAAAACGGAGTTCCTTGGAAGTTGTTTCTTTTCAAATGGCATTCCGTGTAAACGAGCATTTTTAAATCCTTCTCAAATTTGCATACAGAGTATTTACAAGTATTAACATATTATTTTCATCTACTCTTGTCTTTCGGTCAAGTTAAAATTACAGAGTAGTCTTTTGTAAAAAGTAGTAGTTTGTATGTAGGTTTTTTTTATAAATTGACATGCATTATTCCACACCTTAGAAACCTCTATATAGAAAAACCACTTTACATAACTAGTTGTACTAATCGCATATGATTTCGCAGTAACTTTATGCTACAGCATGACGTGTTATACATGAGTGTGTGAGCATGAGAATAGTGTAAGTCAAGCCCAATGCAATAAAAACTTGTAAATTGGATAAGATAGCATTATTAGAACGTGTTTATTCGTGTGAAGTTCTTGACGTGACTTTGATGAGCCTAACACGATGATGTGTTCTTAACATAATTATATCTATAACATTTGTATGCAAGCACACGTAACTTAACCCTTTTAGATTAATGATAAGAATGCACGGCGCATATGTGTGTAAATGTGATGATTATAAAGAATAAAGGAGGTACAGAAAACTTTGTAAGTCCTTCATGTAAAACGCTGTATAAAACCCACATTATTAATTTAATAATTTTTTAGTTACTAATGAATGATTCTCGAAGTTTCTTTTTTAAATTGTTTTGTTTATTTATTTTTTTTAATTTTAACTTCAATTAAGTTGTTTACACATACAGCACTTCGTTCATAGACAACAACTTACGAGAAAGTTAAAAGCTATTTGGATTTTCTCAAGCTCGAATCATGTTAACCAGAATGTCTAAATTACAACCGTGTTTTGTTGGACAAGTTTATTTTTGATAAACGAAAGAAAACATTAAAAAATGCATTTTATAGTATAAAGGTAGCATTTAACACTGGGACGTAAAAACAGCATCTGGTTGCTCGAATGGTAGCTCGAACTTATAATATTTCTGCTTTATTCTTCACTTTACCAAGCAAGCAAGTTCATCATAACAGTGCTTCTTACTGTACTCTATGGTAAACATCTCTCACAGCTCGTGCATGTGTACTTGACTATTCCTAGCCTTAAGTACTAATTCAAGGGCTCAGCTAAACCGCAGAAGAGTAGAGGTGGGATTCGGGCTTGACTTCAGGCCCAAACCCGGAAGAAACCCAAATACTCTATTAGCCCGACCCGGCTAGCCAAAGGGCTAAATATTTGATATTCAACCCGGCTCGTTTTATGCGCCTTAAATTTTGTGCAGCCCGAATCCGTTAAAAACCCGGTCTCCAAAATTTTTTACAACCCGAACCGGCTAAAAACCCGATCTAAAAATTGTTTTAAAACCCGATGAAAACCCGGATTTTTAGTAACAATTGAATCCGACGTGAAACATTTGTTTACATATTCTATTATATTTACAACATACAAACACTCTACACATCGTCGGCAATTTTCCCAACCGGCTATAATTTAAAATGCCTAAAATGAAAACCGGCTATAGCGCTCCCGCTGGAAACTCTAAAGTGAAACCCGGCCATAATTCCTCTTTGCAGTATATCATGTAAGTGGAGTGGAGTTCACCTCCACTACCCCACAACTCACCTCCACTTCCAGTCCACTTCGAAACCACTACCCTTAACTTCCCTCCACTTCCCCTTCACTTCCATCCCATTTTCTCTCAACTTCCCGTTGATTTCCTGTCCACTTCCCGTCCATTCCCACTTCCCCTCCACTTCCTCTCCCCCTCCATTCCCACTTCCTCTTACCCCTCCACTTTCCCTCCCGCTTTACTATCCTCCCCCCTCTACTTCCCCCCACTTCACCTCCACTTCCACGTCCCCTCCACTTGCCCTCCACTTACGCACTTCCCTGATATATGATCCACTCCTATTTCAATTACATTACCCCTCCACTTCCCCTCCATTCCCACTTTCCCTCCAATTCCTCTCCCCTTCACTTCCCTACAATTCCAGTTCACCTCCACTTGCCCTCCACTTACGCACTTCCCTGATATATGATCCACTTCCCTTTTAAGTACATTACCCTTCCACTTCCCCTTCACTCAAATGAGTGGAGATAGGGATAGAAATTGGAGGGGTTATGTATTTGAAGGGGAAGTGGAGTGGTTATGTATTTGAAGAGGAAGTGGAGGGGTTATGTTTTTGAAAGGGAAGTGAAGGGGTTATGTATTTGAAGGGGAAGTTGAGGGCTAATGTATTTGAAGGGGGAGTGTAGAGGAAGTGTAGTGGAAGTGGAGGGGTTATGTATTTGAAGGGGAAGTGGAGGGCTAATGTATTTGAAGGGGGAGTGTAGAGGAAGTGAAGTGGAAGTGGAGGGGTTAAGTATTTGAAGGGGAAGTGGAGTGGATGTGGAATGGAAGTGGAGGGGAAGTGAAGGGGAAGTTGAGTGGAAGTGCAGTGGAAGTGGAGGGGAAATAATGTGATTATTATTAGTTGATGGGTAGTACGGGGATTAGTGTAAGGGAAGCGGAAGGTGTGGTCAAGTTGAGGGAAATGGGGGGATTGTGGCTGGTTTGAGTTTTGAGCGACAGCGTTAAATAGCCGGTCTGCATTTTTTATTTTAGCCGGTTAGGAAGTTTAGCCGACGACATACTGTCGAGTCAAGCCAGGATGATACTTTACCAATTAAGGACAGGTGTGTTACGCACGCCTCTCTTGCCTGCGATTGGCCGATAATTTTTGATGCTTTTCAGCGCGAAATAAAAGGATGTATGCATACGCAATGTAAATATATTGCAACATGATTAAGAAATTGAAACTCGATGGTTGACTCACTCATTACAAATACAGAGTCAATCTATGGTTGACAAGTAAACGATGGTTGACAGTCACTCTATGGTAACAAGCATAAGCCTATTGGAGGCAAGAGAGGCGTGTGTAACACACCTGTCCTTAATTGGCAAAGTGTCATCCTGGCTTGACTCGACAGTTCTATATATATACATTTCTACTCAACACATTCAATAAGCGAGCACGAGCACTACAGGAGCAAAACTTCTTTTTGGCTCTGAAAATTTTTGAACATAAACTATCAATCGGAAGGTATCGTTTCAAAATGCTTAAGCCTGTGTTACGCATAAACTACAATGAACTATTATTTATCATGAATATACATACTTGAAAACAATGATTGAACTCTGCGCAACGTCAAATATGTATGCCACTTATCTTTACTAAATTCTGTTCGAGTAGGATTGATGTGTCAATTGTAATTATTGACCCGCCCGAATCCCGAAGCAAAAAATAAATACAGGCACAAGCCCGATCTTAACCCGGTTTCATTGTTTTAGTGCAGCCCGAACCCGGTCGGAGCCCGGCGTAAGTTCGTATTTACAGCCCGAACCCGGCCAAAAACCCGTCCGGCTAGGTTCGGGCTGGCCCGAATCCAAAACCCGGCTTCCGGGCCCCAGCTCTACCGCAGAGTTGCCCTATAATACAGGCAAAATATTCCATGAAATGTAGCATATACCCAAGGAATGACAATCATCTTGGCAGACATAATTAACCAAAGCCCATCCATAAATTTGCGCTTTGATTATTTTTCGCAATAATTTCCAAATCATTTTAGTTTTATGACTTTAGTTTTATTGAGTGACAGTCTAAAAGAAGTAGCTTACATATTACTGGAAATTTCGATACATCAAGTCGCTGAAATTATGATTTCTTAATCATTGTTGTCATCCAAATTGTCTGGTTGATCTGTTGATTCGTCAAATACCACGCGCTTATGAATGTCAACATTTATTCGATAAGTTGTAGACGCAGGGGAGCAAGAACGTTTTTTGGAGTGATACAGCTAGGTGCGGAAACGACTTTTATGTCACCACCAAAATCAGCATTTCTCTGAAAATTTCAGAAAAAATGCCCTAACGTCTATTTCAGCTGTTGTACTGGCGTACGGTATTCAACCAAATCTTCTAATGGAATTGAACTTTTTGAAAATTTTAAAAGCGTCGAGGGAATGCTATGGCAAATATTTTCCTGGCAAAACCTAGGATCCAGAATTGAATAATCAAAATGTCAAAATATATTAGGATTGTATGTAAAATATTTTACAATATTCAGGATTTTGTAATGCGATTTAAAATTTCGCAGTTTACCTTCTATTTCGCTAATTTCGCACTTTTCTCGGCTTGCTTGCGGATTATTTATTAATAATCACTGTATTTAAAACAATGCTTTAATTTAACTTAGAGTATAATTTCACCTGCCTTGGTCAAAAACATTTCGGTCTCAGGCTCCTTAAATGTTAACTAATCCTTTTGAGATCCTTCCTAAAGTGATTTTTTGTTTTATAAAGCTATAACACAAAATTCATGTTCAATCCTGCCTCCTATATTTACACAGTGAAACCGCAATATTTGACACACAAATCTCAACGTCGGGACCAACAAGGAAGAAAATTCTCTTTTAATTTTATATGGACTTAAGTTAAAAGATCTATGAGACAATTGTTTAGCTAGGAACAAATTTTTTGATGCTCTTGAAGTAGAAAAGCAAGTTTCTGGTTATATATATATGGTTTGGTGTTAAGGAATTTGTTCCAATTACTTATCCTAACACTCTACAAGAATTGTTGAATAATCTATTCGCGAGAACATACTTCATTTCATTTGTCTGATTAATATTTTGGCCCAGATAGTCCTATTTATTTGGAAAGCTTTTGTATCAAGTTTCATATAATTAAAAGACCTACAAGAAAATTCAATGTTTTGTAAATATTAACTACTTGATGCTGTGTTTAGTAAGAGCATTGTGAATACGTTGCTTATAACTGTTAAAGTTCGTTTATCCATTAAGTATCCGTCAGGTTTGAAAACCTTGCAGAGAGATTAATATCTCTCATCACGTTATGTCATTCTACTAAATTTACAAGGAAATTAAAATTCATTCCATAAATTAAAAAATAGTTTAGGTACCTTACCAAATTATTCCAACAGTAAAGAAGTCAAGGCAAGCAATCCTTGGATATAGGTAATTATCTGCAAATTAGAACAACTTGTACACAAAATTTAATCCTACCCTAAAAGTTCTTCAAATACTCTGCAGGAATTTCAAGCCGAATCTTGTACACCCTTTTCTCTCAAATTTAGCCCAGCCACATTTTCTTCAACGCTTATTTATAGCTCGAAATGCTAACTGGCCTAATCTTAACAATCTGAAATTGCACTTAACTTATCAATTGAATTGGATGCAATAATTTTATGTGCTAAAATCTGCATATAATGTGAGATTCCTCTGCCAAGAGCTTTAACGCGACTGCGATAAAATATCCAAAATGAATTTCAAAGACCGGTCTGTGGTCGGACATGTTTAAGCTCCAGAAAAGAATATGTAGGTCATATCAATTTATGTTTACTCTATAAAACCATTTCATAATTTTCCCAGATTTTAGGAGATAGCTCAAGTTAATGCGACGTGAAGGCATCATTACGGGAAGAATTTTTTTTTTACCGCCCGTTCTATAATTTTACCACTTGACCATGTCACATTGGAATGCTGCTGCAATTTTCAGTGGCGACATTTCCGAAACAGGCAAAACGAAATGCAACAAACAAGGATAGAGCTTCTTTTTTTCACATTTATATTGGTTTCGGTGGAATCCATTTTTATTAATTATAAATACCAAGCTTTTGAACAATAACTGTGCTCATCTTCGGGCTATCTTCAACTAATTCCTTAAACTATTACAGCTATCCTTTCTTTGACATTTGCATTATTTTCTTTTACAAAAATTAAATTATTAATTTATATCAACTATTTTTTTAATGAAGGATAGAGCTCGCGGAAACCTTCCTCTGAATAATTTCTAGAAATAATTGGTACATATATCTCCAAACCCTTATACGCGTAAATTGTAATTAAGTCTTGTTTGCAATATCCGCCGAAGAAATGATACTATGATTTAAGAATAGCCCGTCGTTTAGAAAGTATTATATTTGCATTGCAGTAGTGTGAAATAAAATCAGAAAAATCTTTAGGAATTTGATCCTTGAAATTGCACACCATCACCTCGGAACATGAAAATTTTTACACTTCGCAATCATAAACAATTAACCACAACTCAAACAGGGTAGGCTTCTATGACCCAATTTCCAGATTCCCTTGATTTCATCAAATACCTAAAACGTTATTGACGTGGGTCTCTAAATGCTGTTATGGGGATCATTAGCATGATAAAAATTTGGAATGTGTGACATACGTCATATTTTCGGGTGAAAATAATCGATATGTTGCCCAGGTTCGGCGCGGAGTTATCCTAAACTAATATTAAGGTGCTGTAATAAAACTGTAATGAGAATAAAGAATTGATTAATTCGTTCAACTTGCTAATACTTTATTCTATGATAAAATTGTTATTAATGTCCATATAATTAGTACTCGGTCTATACTAATATGTGTTTGTGTTCTGTGTATAGTGGTGTTAATAACACATCTAACCTTACATTAGTGACCCTTCCATTATTAGTATGAAGACTAAGTAATGGGAATATTTATCCTAATGCTTATCCTATTCCTATCCTTACCCTATACTTATCACTAGAAGATTCCGAGTTCAATCCAGCATAATGCATGGCTGAATTTCAGACTAAAACTAGAATACTTAATGCAGAAATGCAACCATATTTATACTAAAGAGTGCAATATGCAATTGCAATGTGCAACATGGAATGCTCCGTGGAGTCTTTATCCTGGGGAAATTATATTCCTCATTTCCTTAAAACTATATTATATACATACGTTGAGCTGAAATCATCCAACAGTCTCATGACTATGATTCACTCAGATCGTATCTTACTTCTATTCTTATACAACTTTAACATATACATAAGTAACAGGATTCAAATATTATGCATGATGCAATCCTTTCCTCAGCATGCGTTCACTACAACCGCATACGAGTGGGGAAGTACTTACATGATGTACTCAGGCACTTACTGGAGAGAAACTTTGAGCGTTCTTATTTTACTCTGATCCAGTGCATATGTACCATGTATAACATAGACACATTCCTGAGTTGCCTTTCGAGTCGTATTAAGACTAGCGAGCGGCCCTGCTTCGATCTCACTTTACCTTGTATTAGTGCTTGTATACACAAATTCTACCAAATATGATACATATGTAACATTCCTCTTCTTGTCTTGTTCTGTCCTCAGAACACTTCATGGAATTTGTGTTTTACAGGTATTTGTAATGAATGAGTGGAGTTTTCCAATGTTTCTGTGTGCTTATATATATTTTTACATATATTATAACTGTAGCACTTTAGGTACAATATAGCGCTGTTGTGGGTATTGTCAACTTGGGATGGAAGGGTTCAATTGACAATATAATGTGGTGGATCGTGCACGTTTGTATATATTATAATCTTGAATCTTCTTAATCATTATAATTCTTATAGTTATGGTATAGGAATATGCTTCAAACAAATATGTACTTATTAATTTTAATGTGTATATACATTTACAAGTCTTTCTTTCTCTTGTCTTATCCTCTCATGGATTTTTCATTATTATAATAATTTCTTCACTTTTGTCCTTGTTCATTCTTTTAAGTTCCTTTCCCTGATTCTTACATAACTTAGTCATTGTGCAACAAATGAAATTGCAGCAAATAACTTTTCTTGCTCTAGGTATGGAGAAGTAATTCCTACACAAACGTATCAAGACTAGTAATACGACAAAGTTATCCCTGTCACCTTAAGCAGCCACAGACTCGTTTCCATCATTTGTCGACCTTCTCGTCGCCTTTGTCGCTCTTGTTCTAACTCTTCTTGAGTCCAGCCAGTAAAATAATTTCTGAACCCTTTCGTATATTTATCCCACCATTCTTCTAAGTTGACTTTAGTTTCGGGATTAAAACATTGAATGGGTGGAAGAAAGTTTAAAATACTGAAAATTATTATTATATACATATTTACACTGGAAACCTTGTCTATGCACGCGTATACCTGCTGCCACTATTTGTGCTGAGTGACAAAGGTCTTAATTTGCCTTCAACTACTGTAATAGTACTTGAAAGTAAAGGAATTCCTATTTGACTTTAAAATTCTGTTCTCGTAAAGATGTCAGTTTTTGGAACTTTTCAAGAACTTCTAAGTTCAAAAATGATTATTAAAAACTTCATACACTTCAATTTTATATGCAATAATATTTTTCTTTTTAATTATAGATTTTCTAAGTTTTCTACTTTGTTTCGTTTGTTAGTATTTATAAATGTGTACTTACAAGTTTTGGTTGTGGCTCTAAACGCTTAATAACCTTTTTTCCCGCTAGTTGGTCTATCCATGACTGTAGAGCTGTTTTGGCTTCCGTATTTGTAGCTGTTGTGGTGGGGTTAGGGGAATCATGGAGTTGGATTAGGGGTTCACTGTCACTATTCGTTTCTGCGGGTGGTGTGTTCCTTTTCTTTAGGAAATAATACGCAATTCCCAGCCCTAAAACTGTAATTCCGCTACCTCCAGCTGCCATCTTCGCTATGTGCTCCTGCTCCTATGGTTTTCCACTAATGATCCGATCTATCGTTGCCCATGTAGTGGCTAGAACAATTGTTGGGGTTAGTTTGCTCACCAGAAAGGTTCCAAATCGGCTAAAATATCCTGGTTTGTTAGACACCACTTTATACGTCGCTTCGTATCCTTTCTTCCAGAATTTCCAACCGGCTTCGGTTCCACTCAATGCAATCATTATGGTTAACAGGATTACAAATTTGGACAGTGTCTTTTCACAATCACAATTTTCCTTGAGAGGTTGTGAGTAGGTTATTTTAGCTTGCTGTTTACTTCTTGGAGTAACAGAATGAACTGAATTTCCAAGATCATACACTAACCTTATATACTGATATGGTTTTGATGTTTTTAGTATTACTAAACTAGTTTTTATACAAGGGGTTTATGTTTCCCGTAAGCGGGAGGAGACCCATTGTGGGTGGTTACTCCTACTATTCACAATCGTTGAGTAATACGTATACATAGTATACTATCATGAAGTTACTCATCCTATATGTACATATAAACATTCACAGATGTTATGTGTCACCGAAAGTCAAGAACCTTTTCCTTGGCCTTGAGTTTTATCTCATACATTTTCATAATGTTTACAGATGTTGTTATCGTATACACTCTATCCCGTTACTTCCTGCTTTTTGTTATACATTTCATATTATATGCCTAGTTACCCTACTGCGTATAATTATAGTTATACTCGATCAGTAGGTAGAGAGATGCATTTCTATCGGAATATATTCCTGCCATGAATTTATCTAGAATCCGCTGACCTTGAATGTTTAGCCGCTGCCATTGGCATTCACAAAATTCATGAACCCTATTCATATTCCTTCAGAAATGTTTTGAAATAATTTTGCCATGGTATTAACCTTTGTGTAACAAGGGATAGGTTAATAGTATACATAATATGTTCAAAGTCTAAAATCCCTATGTTCAAGACAATATACTGTGTTAAGGAGGATAACGACCTTGTCCTTGAACTTTTCTGTCATAATAGTATATACTATCATTTTAAATAGCATATTTTTTAGGCTTTTGTACTTGAGCTCTGAATACTTCCTAGAAACAATTCTCTAGTATTATGAAGCTAACATATCTGTATTAATCGGGAAATAATATTTTAGTGGGGTTGGAATGACCATATTTATGAACTGTCTCGAGGTAAATTTCTTGTTGGAAGGACCACAGGTCAATAAATTCTCAAAAATAGTCCTTGCCCGTCGGCAAGTCATTCTTGAAAGTTCGGAAGATTTGAAAGTATACATGCTTCCTGTATTTGGAACTTTGATTATTTATTTCGTGCGGACCCTAAATTTTTCTCCGTCAGTCCATAAATTAGTTTTAATTATATATATATTTTTACCATATTTTACCATAGATCTAGCTCAGGATCTTCGTCAGAATTGTGCCTCCATTCTGCCTCATTACCTGGACTTATAGCCTTTCCTTCCGTGCTAGCCTCATGAGTAGCTTTAAACACGTTGAAAGATATGACAACTTGTCTTACAAGGAACATCCGGTATTTTGAGCGTTACAATTCCTAGAATTATCACGAGTGACCTTTATTTCTTAACTTGCGAAAACTAGATCTTTTCCCTGACTTTAGACAGTTTTCGTCTTAATTTAGCTCCATAGGAAATTTCTGAGTTATTCAGGTTTTTCTCGGTTTTCATGGTATAGACTATCGTACATAGTGGACACACTTGTATTCGCTTCCACTATTAGCACTTTAATCCATACTTGCAATTCCTTACGTGTGGACAGATGTATTTGTGTAGGTTGGTAGGGGTATGTACTATTTTTAGCTTGAAAGTGGAGCTGGAAATTGTTGAGTTTGTCAATGAACAGTGTGAGTGGTATGAACGATTGTTTCTTGAAAGATATTGGTTCAGGAAGGACCCATGTGACATGAAGAATTATTCCATATGTTAATTTCATGAAATTTCATAAAATGGCTCATGTCATATTCTTGGTTGAAAAATACTCCATATGTTATTTTCGTGGATGCAAAAGTTTATTTTCTTACAGATTAAACGATATTGAATGGAAGTAATTAAGTTTATGAACATAATTTGGTATTTTACTTTTCTCGGTAATGACTCATTAAAATTTGTTGAAACTCCTATCGTGATGATTCTGAGACTGAAATATACCAGTAGAAGATTGCAATTTGTTCGTGTTAATAATGTGACTGAATCTGAAGTTTCAGTAATACTTTTGAATAATTTTGAATGGTGATCTGGTAATAGTATTCCTTGTATAGAATGTAAAATATAAGAGTAGTTTTCTACTAGGTTGTCTCTACCTATATCTTGACAAAAACTTGTGAAATTTTGGTAATATTTCTTCCGAATTTCCTTAGTTTATTCGGCTGGAACAAAAATATGCAAAATTTTGGGTACGAACCAATGATTAAATCCTGAGATCAATTGTTTTTCTTGACGCAACTGTACTTAGTAAATGTACTCTTGGTTTACTACCTCATTGATTGACTACCCTTATCTGACTCACAGATTCACACCTTAGATGAGTGGACAAATGCCTTACGATGTTGACCGGCACAAAATCGTGAAATCATTACGTAAACCCTTGTCGTATAATAGTACATTGATCATTTATTTTCCTTTAAGGTTTTGTTCCAAGGTCTTCAGCTAATAATTTACTTCTGTATGGTTCGTTTTCTGATTTACTTTTAAAATGAGAGATATTTCTTACAGGAATATTGGTTACATAATTGGTGCAACGTGTATGTACTGATATGTTTTCAACTTTCGTGCGATCAATTTCAGTCATGCCTAGAGACTATCATTATGACGAATCCCTTGTGGTCCCAAATTATTTCATTTATAGGGTGATACATAATTGGCCGACTGGAAGGAACGAAGTAGGAATCCTGTAATAAATAATATTCTTTTTTCTGATAAATCGCACAACAGCTCGGCCCTGTTATACTGTGCAATGTTAAAATTGTACGTTCCTATAAGTTTTGCATTAATATTTTTTACTTTGATTTTATACTTGAGTTTTGTTTTCCCTCATATCATCAGGAACATACAAGCTAAATTTGTTTCTAAATGTTGAATTAGTAAAATTTAAATTTTTAGTGACCAATTTCCCGTATATTTTGGATCTTATGTCTGGACTATATAATGATAGCTTCAGCTAGTTCATCACAAAATGCTTCTCTTTTCGGGCTATTTACCACCTCTCAATTAGGTATTCATCTACATTTATATTTCTTTTCCAATCCAATACCATTCAAATGCCTACAATTATAGGACAGACCGACGATTTCTCGGTTCATTTAAAGAATCATCCTCCAATAATATTTCGTATTTTTATTTTGATTATTTGGGGGGTTCCTAATTTATCTATTACTTTGCTCCAAATGTCTATCGGAACGTGTGTATTAGATTTCAGTTACATTTTCCCGTGCTATTTTAACTTGGCAAGTGTATTTTTGACTTGAAAATGTCACCCGTTTTCTATTTATTAAATTGAAGAAAATCACACTGAAATTTCGGAAGTAATTTGTTTAAATGCCTACGAATTGTTCAGACATAACTGGTCATGGTCGGTTACCATTTTTCGTACCTCACCAGTTGTTACTCCGTAATTCCTCATGGATTCCTTCATGTAATGGCGTGGCCAATATTGTCATTGAACGGTCATATATAGACGAAGTGTTTTCTCTTCTGTGTTATTCCTAAGCCCTGATTATTCATACCTGTTGATCTCCTACTTCACTTGACATTTTAGAACATAATTTAACATTCTTGGGTCAATTTCCTTCCAATATTTACATGCCACCATGTCAAGAAATACAGAAAGGTTGAACTTTAGTAATTATACTATTGTTTTCACATCTTCTTTCTCTCCATATGTGTCCATATATTTTCATATTCATTGAGTTGCAGGCATTCAGGCCTTATTTTATATTTTATACTGAAATGTTATACATGTTAATTATTTTTCCCTCATATCCTCAGGAATAACTATTCCACGTATAACTTCGTTAGCGCCGTGAGTGATCTTCTTGTCTTAAGCTCCGCAAAGAGTTTAGATGACATTAAGCGCGACAACTCCTTAGTCTGTTCTTTTATTGGACACGAGGACTCAGCTTGACCCATGGTGGTGACTGAAGTGGAGAGTGCAAGGCTCGTGGTTGACTACAGTCATTAGCGTCATAATTTTAGTTTGTTTAGAGATATTGGAAAAGGAAATGCCAAGTTTACGGACGAGTTAAGCTGCTCTGTAGATATTCTGTTTTTCCTCAAAAAATGGAATACTCAGGAACTTGTTGACTGCTATATCCTTTTCACATAATTATTTGTTTTCCATGATGTATTCGGATCCCGCCATTCCACTAATTGTCACACAATGTTGACACAGTACATTACTACCCTTCTGATTTTCCAGAAGGATATTCCTCCTGTCAGTAAGTTCTATTATCCTACGGCCCTCTTTCAAACTTAAATCAAAGTACCTGCTCAGTAGCTCTATGGTTACTTGACGCCTGAGGGTGTATTTCCCCAAACATTAATTTTTAGACCGAAACATATACATTGGTTAGGATATACCTTTCCCTGGAACTAATGACTTGATCAGGGTACTGTGGGTACCATATCTGTAATTTATTACTGGCTCAGATTGAAATGTCTTATTTTCACTCTTGTTTGTTGTACTATAAGTGTACATCTGTCACTATACAACATAAGTGCTGATTAAATTATACTTATTGTTATTAATACAATTTATTGATTTTTCTCTCCTACATAATCTTTACTTCTGCGGCATTTGTGAACAACTTTCTAGCTATGATCAACTTATTTTCTTGGTTATACATCTGTCAATGCTAGTAGTTATTTTCCTTTACTACCCCTTTACCTTTTTATGTTTATTTTATAATATTTTGGTTTGCTTTTTTATTTCTTTTTATATTTTGTTACTGTTATAGGTAAACCTTCCCTCGCCCTATCCCTCGGGATAGTTTTCATAGGGGGATTCGACCTATCCGGCCCCACCTACATATAGCGAGATAAGCTTCTAAATGTGTATATTTAGTTTTCTTATTGAGGTCCAAAAACGGAGTCCTCCGTCTTAGCTTTCCCGTGTAGGAATGGAAAGTTAAGCTCGCGACGGAATGAAATTACCACCCGTCTTGTTTGGCTTACCGGACTTTCTGCCAAAACTTTCATCCATTTCCTCCTTATGGCCGCTATCATGCGTCGTGTCGGCTCATCGTCTCTCAAGATTAGTAATGAGGCGATAGAACCTTCAGCGCATACAGGATCAGTTTCATAGTGTGGATCCAATAATCTTTCTTCTCAATCCCTTAATACTATTTGAGTGTCAGAAAGATGAGTTAAGTCATACAACAGTCGGATAAATCCATAGCTTCCATCTCCAAAGTCAATCACTAACGATTGCCATTCTGGTGCAGCTAGCTGAATGATGATTTTGCTAACATGAGATAGTTTAGTCACTCCTGGTTGACCAGAGTCAGGTTTAAATTTATTGGGTAGAAGATATCCTTGTCTGTATGATTTTTTCATTCTTTCATAAATTCTGTTGAACTGCATACGATCTTGTTCTAATGCGACACCTAGTTCGTCTACAGTGTTCTCATTAGTGGTAATTGGTGAGATGTACTCCCTGACCGTTCCTTCATAGCGTATATACAATCTCTCTGGTGCATAACCAGTGCATGCTTTATGCAAAGCCATAATTTTTTGTTCCACATATTGTAGGGTATTAATAGTGTGTGAATCAGATAACTCATTCCTTTCCTCTAACAGCCAAGAAGGTCCTGGTTGCCCTATTTTTTGAGCTAACTTGTGCCTTTGTATTTCTTGTACAGCCTTATTTAGGCTTGACCATTGTTTGGCCAGCTCATGAAATTCTTTGAAAGGTAATAGGTGAGTTGGTATGGCGGCTAGAGTGGCTAGGTACAACTCACTTATGATGCGTCTACGGTGTGAATTAGTAATATAGTACTCACGAATCCATTTTTCTTGCACTTCGTAGGATGGTTCGTAACCTATAGCGAGCCACATATGTAGGGCTATGCGCCTGATCTCCCTGCCTGTGAATCCGTATAGCATATAAATGACTTCTACATGGTGCCTCCTCCGTAGCATTCCGCCAATTGTATTGTCTCTGGGTGGCTCTAATGATGCTTAGCGCCTCCTCTCCTAAATATCCTATAGGCACGTTAAGATTTATGGCTAAGTCTTCCAATTGCCTATCTATTAGGGGTACTCTGGTTTTCTCCGTAGTGTATACAGTGGCTATTATTCTTTCTCTTGGATCTACAAGGGTGAGTAAATGAGACTGGCCTGCATATTCTTGAAGAAGAAATCGCCTATATCTCACTTGTTCTTCCTGATCTCTTTTGATCTCTGCTTGTTTAGTCTTTAGATCAAAGTTATTTCTAACAGACTGAATGGCCAGGTTTTTGAATCCCTTCTCAATTTCCGCAAAAGTTTCCCTTCTAATTTTTCGTGTGGGAGACTTCTTTCTGACTGAGGGTGATTTAGTTACCTCTTCTATTATTTCTAGGTTTTTATACATATGGTAGATAATCATATACTGTTCCTCTTTTCTGGTCAATTCACATTGACTCAGTCCTTCAAATAGTGTATGAGGATATTGCCTGTACTTATAATAGTCCTCTGATAATTCTGTCTTACATCCTGAGCATTGATGACCTCTCCTAGGATTTCTAAGTGATAGCTCACTCTCCCTACCATTAGCTTCCCTATATCTTGACCAGCTGATTGTAGCTTCCATTTCGGGGGTTTCTCCCCTTGAGTCTAAATTTCCTCTGAAAGCATCGGTAGAGTTTGCTGTGTTTACATAAATCATGGCCTGGAAGGTTAATGCATCTTCCAATGTTTCCAAGGGGTCTACTTCTGGTAATTTGTATAGCACGTGTACAAGGTTTATATGCTGGGTGGTTGGAAACCCTTCTGCCTGATATGCCAAAGGTCCTGTGGTATGAGGGTTTACTTCTTGCCTGAGGGAATTTGGAGTTATTCTAGGCTGCCTACTTCTAGCCCTGACTTGACTATTGTGTGCAGTGTTACTATTGTCATCACGTCTAAATTTACTTATACGTGCGTAGGTTTTATTTTTCTTATCAGCCTCTGCCTCTAACTTTCCCCATTGCTCGAATACTTCTTTTGGTATAGCAGGTATGCTAGAGCCCCATATCTCAGCATGAGATGCGGCTTGAATATCCTCAACAATATTTACTAGAATATCTGGTCCATTAGAATCTCTCAGGCCTTCCGGCAATGCTTCCTCTGCTACTTCAATTGTATTTGGCAGTATGATTTCTATTTCCTTAGACTGATTTTCATTTTCATTATCGGTCTTAATAATTACCCGTGGATCATCACTGTTTTCTAATGGTTTATCTGCTGTGTAGACCGTGCTTATATATGTGAAAAAGTTTATAATGTACCATATAATGGTTTGAATGATTCTTTGATGACGGACCCCTGCACTAGTATAAAGCCCTGTCGTGTCAAGTTCATATAAGAACATGTTTCCTTTTTCGCATAGGCTTACATCCTCTTTAGGGTGCTTCCAGATACCCTCCGGACCTAGGAAAGCCTCCATCTTTCTCTCATTTACCTTACTCTTCTGGATTGGATCATTGTCCTCAATGATCGGGATACTATTATGTACTTTACTTTCCTGACAATAACTTTCCATTCTATCATGCCAGTTCTGAACTTCTAGTTCTTCTGTGAAGCATCCCGTAAAAACTCTTGGAAAGGAAATTACGATGGTCAGATTAATTTTTGGGAAAAATATAGCGTTTGTGTGAAACACTAAGTCTCCTGGTTGGAATAGCGAATCCCTAGGAATGATGAAATCATTCATTCCTTGAGTCAGAACTTCTGGTTCTGACATAACAAAATAGTGAATGGCCGTTAACTCTTCGCGGAAGAGCATGATTCTACGTTGTCTAGTTTCTGTCATTTTTTCACCTATCACTTTGCTATTTATATTGGTCACAAGGCGTTCCATGCCTTCGTGCATCCAATATTTAAGACTGCGTGTGGATTTCACTAAATTTATGGCAAAATGATTTACATAGGATTGGAGTTGGTCATGCTTTGAATTATTTAGACTATTTTCAGACAACATAATTATCACGTGGGGTAGAATATCCCACTGTTCGTGCAATGCAATGTAATTCCACTGTTCTGCTATGATATTGATTTCTGTATTATTGATAACTTTTTGACCAATAGTATACAGTTGTTTTGTATTTTTCTGAGCGGTTTGGGAGAATGTATGGCTATACCATACTGGATGGTTATTTTTCCCTTGAGCAATTTTGAATTTTCTAACTACTGGATCTGACTCGTAACTGTTGCTTTTCCAAATATACTGCCATGTATTAATAGCGAGAGTGGAGTATAAGCTAGACATAGTAAACCATTGTCTTTTCATGAATGACCAGCTCATTTGATACATGTTGGCACAAGTAGTCGCTTGTGATTTATAACCGTACCAAGGCGGCCTTACAATGGTTCCCCACAACTCATATCCTATTGTCCCTATAGCGAAGCTTGTTCCTCCGATGCCTATAGCCTTGCCCTTGCTTATTGTTGTGCCTGGTTTTTCCGTAAATGCCGTTTCGTCAAAAGTTTGCTTTTCCTTGATGTATTTCTCATCAATCCTCTCCCAAAACGCTCTTTGTTTGGGTTGGGAATTTGTAAATCCCTGTGGACTGGGATCTGCATGCACATTGCCTATAACAATGAGTCCGACGACACCACTTCTATTATTCCCTCCACCTCCTCTAACGTTTGCTGAGGGAGACATAGGCGGATAATTTGTTATTTCCACCAAATCCACTTCGGGGATTTTTAAGGAATTATATGGGCTTTTCAGCCTATTTTCCTCCACAATCTTTGAACTTTCTGCTAAGTCATGACCTGGAGTGGGTGGCGGACCTGTGGGCTCTACCCCAATACTCATAATTTCTTCTAAGAAATTTTGGTCATATGTGACATTTGGCATTTGTGTCGTCAGAGCTCTATATATAACTCCGGACTTTCGGTTTGGCAAGGGTTTCCTGGTTCTACTTCGGCATGTAACGTTATTGTCTCAGGTTCTGAGATCATATGTGAAGGAGAAGCCAAAAAGATTTCCAAAACTGGAACGTCTAGTAATGGGCGAGAGTCGGGGTCTATGTGTAGGGCTTGACATGCTGTCTTAAAGTTTACTTCTTCCCTCCACTCTTCCCATTTTTCTCTAAATTCATGCAACTTGTTGAGTCTATCCCTTCGTGATACGACTATTTCTTTAGTGGAAATATTTCTTTCCACCATTCCTGACAGTGAGTTTTCCAATAATTCCACCGCAGAGCAATGATCTAAGAATTTCAACCTCTTCTTTCTATCTTTGTCCATTATGCTGATATACTTGGCCAGTTCTCTAGAGATTTGCTCTTGCTCCATTTTATTTGAGATACGAGCCATCTTGTGCTCTTCACATTCGCCGTCTTTGGGTTGAAATCCAATGGCTGATATGCTCTTATAGCGAGGCTTCGTACAGCCTTCGAACGTACATATCACCTCAGGCTTTGGGAGAACTGCCATAGGCGGTACTAAATCATTTAGTCCCTGCTTGCTATTTATAACCACATGCACGGCTTCAATGTCAGAGCTGGAGTCAGAGTCAGTTTGTGGTCCTTGTCCATACACAACTTTCACCTGTGAAGAGGCTTCAGCTTCTTCCTCTCTAACAGCTTCTCTAACTTTAGTTGCTTTTGGCCTGCGTTTATGCGTCCTATGCTTTTTAAATGTATCGGGTGGAGACAAAGATACTCGTCTCTTTCTCTCTACAGAGGAACCTGGTTCTGGGGTATGATTCTTCGCTTTTCTGGGGAGCGTGCTCCGTTTGGATTTACCTGACGGTGAGTTACTCTAATCTTCGTCACTAGATTCCCGGACTTTAAATTGTTGTCCGGTGCGAAACATTTTTGCCCGAGAATCGGTAGTAGTACCGGCTCTAAGCCTTCTCAGATCGGTGTCAGCGAAAAATGGACAGATCTTTTCTTTGGTAGTGTATCCCTGGGTACTTTCATGTGCTTCACCTTTAAAGCGTCCCATTAACCAAGGATCATTTGCCTGTCTATTGCGGTTGTCAGCGTATGGAATTTGTACTCCTATTGGTGTCGGACTCCACTGCTCGTCTTTGAAAAGAAATACAAGCTCGTCTGGAGCACGGTGTTCTTGCTTAATTTGCATTCTATGCTCTTGGAAAAATTTCGAACCTGAATAAAAAGGTTCGTCTTTGAGCTCCTCTACAGACAGAGTCTCTATGCGTCTAGACTTAAGGCCCAGCGCACCTATCCTTACCGAGTACATAGGGGCACTTTCACTCCTCCCTGTTTTGATGATCATCCTATTAGGAATCCTACCGTCTACCCTATGTACTGCTTCTAACGTCCCATCTTTGGCCATCAATATCTTGGCGTCGGGACGCACAATATCTGTGTGACGTACATATTGTCTCCACACATTTACATCAACTGTTTTTTCAGTTGACTCCTCTAACTGTTGTTGGCTCATTATTTATATAAGCAACGATGTTAACGAATCGAATTCTACGGGGTTTACTTATTTTCTGAATTACTAACCGAGTGGGGGTGACAGTTTCTTTAATTTCGAATTTACCGTCGTAGGTAAGCCTGTTTTTTCTGAGATAATACGTTACTCTCCTAAAAAATTTTAATGAATGGCCTAATGCAATATTGTCGGGGGTAGTGGTGCAGACTAAACAAGGGGCGCAGCTAACAACCCTCATGAACTTTCCTATAATTATGAATTTTTATGAAATTTAGAAATATCTTCTAGCCCTAAATTTTTGTGAACGGTGCCCTAAAGATACGTATATTTTTTACTTAGCTTTTTGTTGTTTGTTGGGGTCATCAGCGGTGAGAGATTTTCAATGAAAATCTTACGTTTGTTTAAAGATCCAGACGGTTTGGTTTCTTCCGAACCCGAGTCGGGTATTTCCTGGAAAGTTCTTCTTCGTTATTATCAGAAGCAAGTGCTTCTTCGTACGTAACTTCTTTGTCTTCGGGTAGCGGGATCAGTGATCCTCCGGGACTGGGCTGATTATCCGAACTCGCGGAAGTATGAATCAATGATTCTATCGGTGCCTCAACTGTGTCTGGAGTGATGGGAATCAGTGATTCCTCCAAAGGTTGAAGCGTGTTGTCGTCTTCACTTCTTTCCTCAACTTCCAGTGGAAGCCTCGGGGTAGTGGCTGATGGTATTCCTCTTATTTGAACTCTTTTATTAAAAGTTACTTTTCTTCCCCTATATTTATCCTTAGGACTGAACTTCAGAATAGGTTTAAGGCTCTTACTCCTTTGGCTGTCAATCGAATAATGACGGTTCCAGTCTAGATTCGTGGCTAGTTCTACTGCTTCAGTATCTAGATCATAACGGAAAGTGTCTTCCAAGTCCACCCGGCGCTCCGCATTCTTGAGCCTTTGGACATGGACGATTTGTATTTTGTCAGGGGACAAACAATCCTGTATTTTATAATTGTCCCTCTCCAAAATTTCTATTATCTTAAACGGTCCTCGGTAAGTATGTAGAAATCGCTCTAATTTCCCCGTAGTTCGAATGGGTGTGAAGACTCACTGTGTCACCCAACCGAAACTTAACGTCCCGCCTCTTAGCGTCGTACCAGTTTTTGCTATAATCTTGCTTCTGTCTGATTTTCATAATAGCATTTTTTACCCTCTGTTTCGCTTGCTCATCAGTAACGGGTAATGTGACAATACCATCACTTTGCAATGTAAAATCAAAATCATTAATAGCCTCTCTATGAAACATCATGAAGAAGGGTGTTTCTTTCGTAACATCATGTTTACTCGTATTATAAGCATAAATTAGATAGGGCAGACATTTACACCAGTATTTGTCTTCTTTGTCTTGAGCATAATGACTCAGCATTGTACTAAGGGTCTGTACCGTTCGCTCAATTTGACCCATGCTATTGTGGTGAAATGCTGTGCTTATCTTTTGATTTATTTGTAGCGCTGACAGTAATCTCTTTGTTACCTCGGCTCGGAATTCAGATCCAGCGTCTGAAAGTATGTTTTTGAAAAGTCCATACTTTGTAAAGACACGGTTTATTAGAAAGTTTACTACTTTGTCTGCAGCTTTGTCACGTATTGCTTCAGCAATCACAAATTTTGAGACATAGTCTTGAGCAATGACTATATACTTCATTCCTGAGATACTACGATTCATAGGGCCTATAAGGTCGATACATTGCGCATCCCCTGTCTCATTTACTCGTATAGGGTGTAGAAAGCCAGCCGGTTTTTTACACACTCTTTTAGCAGCTTTACAACTTTTACATGAAAGTACATATTTAGCTACTGAGACATTAATGTTTTTCCAATGATATCGACGGTTAATTCTTGCAAGTGTTTTATGATAACCTAAATGTCCTCCACATAACAAACCATCATGAGCTTTACCCAACAAAAAGTTTCGAATTACTCGGGGTACTAATATTTTTTCTTCTCCTCGGACCTTAATCCAGAGGAGCCCCTCAGAGTCGTAAAAGTAATGAGAATATTTTTGCCTCTCCTCTGGTGGGAGTGTCGAAATATTGTCAAGTTTTTCTGGAATAATTTTTATGATGGGATCCTCCTCCTGCATTTGTCTCAAGTTGTGCTCAGGAAGTAATTCCATTTGAGGTTCTTCTTTTAGAGACTTAAGCAGCAGATGATGATGATTATTCTCATCCGAGCATCCCTGGAGAGAAGCTCCTCCGGTAAGCTGTAGTTCCTGTCCCGACTCTTTGTCTTTGTTAACAAAGCTCACCTCTTCCTCGGGCTTAATTTTAGCCGTCCGAGGCGGATGCGTAGCTTTGTTAATTATTTCGAACCCTCTACCGTCCTGGAATCTTATTACTCCTTCCTCAATTTGGTATTTTAATGTTTCCAAGTTTTGAGCTGTTAGCTGGAGTTTTTCAGGAGTGGGTGAAAGTGAGAAGTCTTCCCGCTCAAAGTGGTGTTTCTCATTTTTCCACCTTGGCGGTTGAGTTCTGATTTTTACCTGCTTAATCCATTCTTCTACCTGTTGATTTGCCCTGAGGAGCCGTTCCCTTTCTTTCTCTTCTTTGGTGAAGGCACTCCTCTCAAGATCAGCTTTCTGGTTTTCTTTTGAATTTATAACCTGATTGTCGAAACACTTGCTACATGTAGAGTCCATGTACATTTGTTCCGGCAACTGAGTTATTTGTTTCATATTATCTTCCTGGCCGAGTATATCTTCAAGGGCTTCAAAGGGAATTTGGTAATTCCTGGTTTTAGTCTCAATATCCGCTTGACAGGTATCTGTTTTTCCATTGGATACTGGTTGGGGGGATTCTTGGATTACTTCTAGGTCATTTTCAACTGATTTCTCTGGTTTATTACCTGACCCGGGAGCATCTTGAACCATTGGAGTAAGGTCGTTTTCCATTGATCTCACTCCGACGGTTTGAGTTGCTTCGGTGTTTATTGTCTCCAGCTTCTGGTCATTATCATGTAAAATCTCAGTCTGTGACGGCGTTGGCTGTTTTTGAATGTCATCGATGGTACAGACTGATCTTTTCTGTGATTCTCTCAACGTGTCTTCAGTACAAAGTTTATTTGAACTTTCCATATTTTGAATTTTTATGATATTATTTGAGTAAATGTTTTGATTAGAAATTTCTGAAACTTCCTCCACATTTTCCGTTATACCAAAGGTGTGTATTACTATAAGAGTATCTGCTGATAAAGTCCAATTTTCATTAGCTTTTACAAGCTGATATTGTACATAGTTGTTGTAAGAATTTTCTGTTTCTTTGATTTGATCTAGATATTTTTCTTCCCAGTCATTCTCCATGCACGGTGCAGTTACTAGGAATTCCAGGCAATCACTATTTTTCTTCCAGGCAATACGTCCATTGTTATTGCACTGCGTCCTATGGCTTTGTATATTATTATCGAAGCCGTGGTTCGCCGGTGCAATATTTGTGGTCTGTATAACAGCCGCGGTTGGAATTGGAGTTATGCTTGGCTTAATGCTTGGTTCCGGTAAATTCCAGTCCGGTAATTTTACATGTTTTTCAGGAATATCTTTATGCTCCTTTCGTGAGGAATGCTTTTTATCTATGAGCGAGTCGGCGGGGTCTAATTCCAAGACTCTGTCGTCCTCTGTATCAATCAAGTCTTCCTCCGTATATGGGAGGGCTGCTCGGGATAGAAAATCTGCATCTAAATGAGTGTTTCCTGCTTTATATGTGACTACAAAGTCAAATTCCTGAAGCTTGAAAACAAACTTGTTAATTCTATGGTTTGGACTCTTTTGTAGTTTCAAGTAACACAATGCTAAATGGTCGCTTCTTATTTGAAATTTCCTTAGGTATAAATATTGTCGGAATTTCCTCACGGCATAAATTACAGCCGTGAGTTCTAATTCTGTCACAGATTAATTTTTCTCAGAAGCAATGAGTGTACGTGAAGCATAAGCTATAGGGTGCTCCCCTCCTTCGTCCTGTAATACACAACAGCCTAGCCCAGATATACTAGCATCTGCATGTAGTATACAAGGCAGCGTAGGGTTGAAGTGTTTTAATACGGGACTTGTAATAAGTATCTCCTTGAGCTTTTCGAAAGCTTGAGTAGCCTCATCGCTCCACTCAAATGCATATACTTTCTTTTTGAGTTTGGATTTTCCACTGCTTCCTTTCCATGCATTGGAAATGGGATGGGCAATGGCCGCAAAATTCAAAATATATCTCCGGTAAAAGCTACATATCCCAAAAAACCTCCGAGCTTCGGTTTAGATTTTGGGACGGGTATATTTTTTATGGTGTCTACCTTTTCTGGATCTGGGTTTGTTCCATGCCTGGAAACTTTATATCCCAGTACTATAACTTCAAAATATCCAAACTTGCATTTGGAAGGTTTGAATCTGAAATTTTTATTACTTGCTCTTAGTAATAGTTCTTCTAATGATGCTAACTTATCTTCCAAGTTTACTCCATAGGAAATAACATCATCTAAATAAACCATAGCACCTCGAAATTTCAAAGATGCTAACATTTGGTCTGCTGCTTTTTGAATTTCGCTAGCAAAAATTCTGAGAATTTTTGACGACTAAAAGTACCATGGATTTTACAAAAAAAAATATTTTAAATTCAAAATTTGACAGGAATTTTTAAAGTGGGATACTTTAGTGGTGCCAGATAATAAAAAAAATCAACAGTCTGAAACTCCCTTTTACTGCACGTGAATAAATAGTATAATTTTTTAAAATCATAATTATTACTGGGCTTATGTTAATTAATCCGCCGAGACCGTATTATCTAAGACCTTTTCTATCTCCAGACTAGTCTTCAAAATGCTACTTTTAAACCTATAATACAATTGAATGCAGTTTCCGCAACTTTAGGTGTTGATCTTGGATCAATTCTTTTTTTTAATGGTTAATTATTCTGCCCCAATGAAATATCAGTTTAAAAAAAATACGTAAATATTGCTGCCTAAATTGCCACAATATCTGACTGATTGGCATTGATTCAAATTATTGGTAAGCGACCACAATTTACAAAATACGGTTAAAAAATAGCTTCCCAATTTGAAAAAAACTATTTTACAACAAATAAATAGGATTACAAAAACTCATACGAACCGTCATCTTCTTTGGAGGTTTCAACTGGAACCAGTATGGTTTGTTGAATATTCGAGTCGGTATTTTCCGTCGATGAGAAATTCACCAGAATTCCGAAAAGGAAAATATGTGTCAAATGTTTTTTCATATTTACTGCAAAACCCTTATTCCTGGCAAAGGGAAGAAATTTTAAAATTCGTCAAAAATTTTGTTTTATTCTCATGTGGTTTCAAACAGAGAACACAACAAATTAATAGTACCCCTCAAAAACTTGAAAGAGACTGCAGAAAATTTTAAAGGTCTGGACACAGCTCTGTGGTTTTCAGTACAAAGCTTACGTTGGATTAGACTACAAATTACTTCATCTAAGTAAAGTGACGAAAACACAAAAAACGGAGTTCCTTGGAAGTTGTTTCTTTTCAAATGGCATTCCGTGTAAACGGGCATTTTTAAATCCTTCTCAGATTTGCATACAGAGTAATTACAAGTATTAACATATTTTTTTCATCTATTCATGTCTCGGGCAAGCTAAAATTACAGAGTAGCCTTTTGTACATAGTAGTAGTATATATGTATGTAGGTTTTTTTATAAATTGACATGCATTATTCCACACCTTAGAAACCTCTACATAGGAAAATCCTATTACATAACTAGTTGTACTAATTGCGTATGATTTCGCAGTAACTATATGTTACAGCATGACGTGTTATACATGAGTGTGTGAGCATGAGAATAGTGTGAGTCAAGCCCAATGCAATAAAAACTTGTAAATTGGATAATGTAGCATTATTAGGACGTGTTTATTCGTGTGAAGTTCTTGACGATGACGTGACTTTGATGAGCCTAACATGATGATGTGATCTTAACATATAGCAATAACATTCGTATGCAAGCACACGTAACTTAACCCCTTTAGATTAATGATATAAGAATGCACGGCGCATATGTGTGCAAATGTGATGATTATAAAGAATAAAGGAGGTAAAGAAAACTTTGTAAGTCATTCATGTAAAACGGTGCATAAACCCCGCATTATTAATTTAATAATTTTTTAGTTACTACTGAACGGTTCTCGAAGTTACTTTTTTATTTTATTTTTGTTTATTTATTTTATTTATTTTAACTTCAATTAAGTCGTTCGCACATACAGCACTTCGTTCATAGACAACTTATGAGAAACTTAAAAGCTATTTAGATTTTCTCAAGCTTGAATCATGTCAACCAGAATGTCCAAATTACAGCCATGTTTTGTTGGAAAAGTATATTATTGATAAACGAAAGAAAACATTAAAAATTGGATTTTATAGTATAAAGACAGCATTTAATACTCATAAGGAATTGTACAAAATACCTAAACCATTTACCTTGTGGATATCATAATTAGAATTATGCTACCCTAACTTACATTGAAGTACGAATTGTTGTGTACAATTTTCCATTTGTTGTCTTGAGTCAGAAATCAATTATCTCGTTATTTATAGATGGACACTTTCTGAGGCAGTTAAAATAAATTTAATGACATCCATAAATTAGTTTAAAAGAACATTACTCATCGGATTTCTGGCGTAAATTAACAAATTTCCAGCGGGTAGACTAAAACATTGATTAGTACGATCGAAGTGTCTGAAATGAATGTGTTGAACATTACAAATAATTTTGAGGGTTTCGCAGAGGATGCTGCTTTATTGTCACGGAAATTTGGAAAACTTAATGTATAAAAAAGTTACTCTACTCTAGGTTCATAATAAATGTATTTTATTCACTTATTTGAACAACTAGCATATTGTGCGTTGGAACTGCAGCTGAAATCGTTTCAAATGTTGAACCATTAAAAGATTTTCCATTTTTTGGTGAAGGTAAAAAGTGAAGAAAGGCCTCAGGATTTCTCTCAAACAGAGCAGATGTCATCTTGAAATTTGTTCGTTCCAATTGATTTAATTTTGAGGACCCACTGGAGCGCAACTCATTTACCTCTGCGTCCCGCTCTTTTTTTGAATTCTGTATTTGGGGGGGAGTTTGAATTTGCTGGGAATGGGAAGTACGATCAGTTGACAGAATCTCTTTAAGGGACGCTATTTCTTGTTTCAAATTATCTGTATTTGTTTTTGTTTCCACTCCAGTTTTCAAGAGAACTGTGTTCAGAACTTCAATCTTATTTTCCAAACCATCCAGTTTGTCGCGTAATTTCGTCAGTGTTGAATTGGTTGTCCAGAAGAATTCGACAAGGTGGATAAATCCATTTCTGTAATTATCCTGAAGTACGGCAGGGAAAAGTTCCGCAGATTCTGAAAAGTTATACAAAAACGCCAAGGATTTGAAAAATAGTAGACTGACCTGTGACTGATTGTGAGTGCAGATCGAATTAACACGTGTCCCAACGCACAACATTGACAACACGATATAAAACTGCAGGGGAAAAATGACCCCGATGCATAATGTTGAAGAAAAAGGAATAATCAAAGTATATTGAGCACTGTGCGGCCGTAAAGGTATAATTCTTATAGGAAGTACAATCCCCGAACATGTATGTACATAAATGCTCATTCAACAGCAGTTTCAATACTCAAAGTACAACAAATTGCAAACTGCAACCAAACGTTTGTTGGATACCCAAAATTTTAATTTAAAAAGGGAATTATATATTTCTTTTGCAAGGATTTATTCTCATGTTCTCCACTCATTAAATATTGCATTTTAATAAAGTTTTACAATATGTTTTCTCTAATAATTTGAATTCGTATTTACTACGGTACTGCACTTTGAAAAAACTTAATTGAGTCTTTTATAATTCTAAAAATATAGATTTAATTTTGTCCAGCAGGTCTGGGGAACCGATAAAGAAATAATAACCGATCCAAAACCAATAAAGAACACACTGCTTAAAAGTACAATAATTGATTGACAGGCATTCGGACGTATTGATGGTAACTAAGAAAAGAATAATTACGGGACGGAAAAAGTAATTAATATTTTAACACAAATATTTCACAATAAACACTAGGAGAGTACTAATAATTCTTACGAACCTTCATCTTCCTCGAAGCTTTCGGTTGGCTCCTGTGTCGTCGGTTGAGTTTTCGCGTCAAAAGCATTTGTTGAGGAAATGACCAGAATTGCTGTAAGAAGAACGTGTGCTTCAAATTGCTTCATCCTAAATCCAGAATGTTATTCTTGTCACCTAATTACAAAAATAGTCAAATAATTCCCTTGCTTTTTTCAGAACTGAGCTTAGATAGAGTTGTTAAAAATTAAACGTGTGTTCCAATAACTTTGTATTGAGTAGAGGGATGTGAAAAGATCTGGAGGAAGCTGCACATGTTTCAATGCAGATACAAACCTAAAGACAGGACACACCGCAGATTGCTTCATCGCAAAAAAAATGGCGCAAGTAATCTTTTCGTATCCGGTAAATTTCACTTATTGGTTTCTCTTAGCTTGAATCCTTCCATGTGTTTACGGTGGCATTTTTATATATCTATTGGGAAGTAGTTTATAATACGGAACAAAAAACACCATGCATGTATATACACACATATACATACTTGTGCAATGCAAGGAAGATGATTAGGTATCATTTGGTCATTGGAAACTACCAACGTATTCTTCTTGTATTTTTATGTAGACTATTCATTCAAGCAGGAAATATTTGTGATTACTTACAATGTCATCGTCAAAACAAGACTTACAGTTAAAAATTACTTTAATTGCTATGCTGCATCAAATGACATGAATTTGGAGCCTGCTTTTAAGTCCCAAATAATTCTTCAAAAAGCTGCCCGTGTTTAATTGGTTTTGTAATCCACAACCGATGTTGTTACACAGAGCATAATCTTTCTTTTGTTTGAAGGTACTGAGAAGGTTTCGTTGAGTCATGTACAAATAATTATGAGGGCAATTTCCCATTTAATAGAGTTTTTCAATATTATGCCTGAGGTATCAAATTGAATTTAAGCAAACGAAATTGTGTTCCTTTGAAGGTTTGTGAAATATCAAAAACATGCAGTGCATTCTGGTAAGAGCATCTTTGACTATGATGTTCAAAATTGACCTAATTTTTAAACCGTATTCTTGCAAACATTACTGAAAAAACAGCATTAGTCAATGGCTTTTGTCAAAAATGTGTGTTTTGGCTCTTTAATAGGTACGGTATAAATCACCTAAAATATGATTTTTCTTAGCAAGTCAATCTAATATTTTTATCCAATATTTTGAGATAACAAGGCACTACATGAGCCTGCAGCTATTGATCCGTAAAACTGCTGTGCTTTTTAGGGACGAAGCAAAGTTGAAAGTCGCTATTGCGAATGTCGGGGTGCTGAGAGTTTCACGCTCAATAATTATTCAACCGCCGTTTTAGCATATTCTGCTTAAAGGCTATATACATACATATAGGAAGCTTGTATGCCAGGTCTCATGTATGCTTTTTCTAAAAAAATTTTTTGTTGTTCAAATGGGGATATTTTGATACTAATCGAAACTTTATTTGTATCATTTTGCCTCCTCACAAACTAGATTGTACAGTAAGTAGTTACAGTAACTTCACTCATTGAGACAATATTCGTGATTATTATGTACATTAGTTATTAAAGCGGAATTACCCATGGATTCGTTTTGTAGAATTTTGCTTCCAAACTAGAAACGGTTGCAAGTTGCTATTAAATTGATAAATACTTTTAAAATTGCAACTTTTTGAAATGCAAGTATCTACTTGTAATTGCAATTGAATTTCTTGCAATTTTAGTTTTGCTTGAATTCGGAGTGTTTAAGGCTTTTGAAATTGTCATTTAAGTACACGGAAATTGCAATTTCACCGACAATTGCAATTCCCTGGTGTAAAATACCTGCAAGACCTGGGTTACTAAATGTTGTCACAGGAGCCATGATCAAGAGAACAAATTGGAATATTTTCGAAAATTTGAAAATCTCTAAATTTTGTTACTGTAAAATTTTTTTAGATTATACAGGGTATATACCGTTTTCGCATTGCAAGCATGTAGAGCAAGTTTCAGGTAAATCGTCGCAGGAGAGCGATTTGATTTCTATCTAAATGATAACTAGTTGACACTGTGACAGTTGTGCCCTTAGAGAGTCGTTTCTAATTCTAAAATTTTCTTTAACCATTAAGTACCTCATAAAATTGAATGAAAACATTGAAAACTGGTTTTTTAACTTCAAATGCGGCTGTTAACAAACAGCTCACAAGCAATTGCTCATAATACCTTCTCCATTTACCTTATGTATATATTATAATATAAATAAGCATAGACGTAAACAACTGCATTGCAGAAAAATGAAGCTCGAAGATTTCTTCGCATCAGATACACTCATCGGAGTTTCAGATTGCCAATTTAAAAACCTCACAAGTTGCAATGGCAGGACGTGGGTGGGATTTGGTGTCGAACGTAACCTTCAAAAATATGTCTCCTTCAAAAACAGTAAGAGTTTTTGCTTTACCTGCACCCACCTGGAAAAAAAATGAGAGTGAACAATTATATGGAAATTATCAAATTCAAAAAGCAAATCGATAACTAAGTTACCACTTGGTTACAACTATTCGAATAAAACTAGAATCATCCAAATCGAAGGATGGACTATTAACGTTAGCAAATTTTTCTTGCTTTTGTTATGCACTTGCGAGACCCAGCGGTTCCGCTGTGATTGTAATTGCCGCAATCCAATGGAACTATATACTTTGCGGGAGCACTCCGTGGCAATAAGGCGGCAGCAAATGTCTGGTAAATTCTTGCGTTTACAAAGGACACATGGAGAGAAATATCTTTGCCTCCAATGCGGTATGACATTTCCGGTTGTGCTGCAGCATTCCTACGAAAGACAAACATAAAATGCAACTCCCAACACTGTTCAACCCTTTGCACGCTGGAATTTATGCACGTAACAAAGAAAACTAAATAACATTAGTTTTATGGTTAGCTAAAAGCAGAAACGATTTTGTAAAAGAACTTTGCGCTAAGTATACTTAACCAACAAGTTGAACCACCAATTATAACTCCAGTATACAATAAAGTCATATCGAACCAAATCTTAATTCCGTTACATCGCCTGGTTATTTTAATTACTTCAACTATTTCAGAAAGGGAATCGTAGATGACATGTTACTCACGTCGCTTTGTTATACACAAATGTTGCAACTTCAGCCGTTTTGGCAGAAATATTATTTGGAGCTAAAGCTACCCCGAAACCAAATGGTAATCGCAATTGGTATTCCGTTAAGTCCACGTCCAGGTAATTCTCTGCAAGAGTAAATACTCTATTAAATCATAAGAAATGTATTCCATTTGTCTTGAGTCAGAAATCAATTATCTCGTTATTTATAGATGTACACTTTCTGAGGCAGTTAAAATAAATTTAATGACATCCATAAATTAGTTTAAAAGAACATTACTCCTAGGATTTCTGGCGTAAATTAACAAATTTCCAGCGGGTAGACTAAAACATTGATTAGTACGATCGAAGTGTCTTAAATGAATGTGTTGTACATTACAAATAATTTCGAGGGTTTCGCAGAGGATGCTGCTTTATTGTCACGGAAATTTGGAAAAATTAATGTATAAAAAAGTTACTCTACTCTAGGTGCATAATAAATGTATTTTATTCACTTATTTGAACAACTAGCATATTGTGCGTTGGAACTGCAAGTGAAATCGCTTCAAATGTTGAACCATTAAAAGATTTTCCATTTTTTGGTGAAGGTAAAAAGTGAAGAAAGGCCTCAGGATTTCTCTCAAACAGAGCAGATGTCATCTTGGAATTTGTTCGTTCCAATTGATTTAATTTTGAGGACCAACTGGAGCGCAACTCATTTACCTCTGCGTCCCGCTCTTTTTTTGAATTCTGTATTTGGGACTTTAGAGTTTGAATTTGCTGGGAATGGGAAGTACGATCAGTTGACAGAATCTCTTTAAGGGACGCTATTTCGTGTTTCAAATTATCTGTATTTGTTTTTGTTTCCACTCCAGTTTTCAAGAGAACTGTGTTCAGAACTTCAATCTTATTTTCCAAATCATCCAGTTTGTCACGTAATTTTGTCAGTGTTGAATTGGTTGTCCGGAATAATTCGATAAGGTGGATAAGTCCATTTCTGTAATTATCCTGAAGTACGGCAGGGAAAAGTTCCTCAGATTCTGAAAAGTTATACAAAACGCCAAGGATTTGAAAAATACTAGACTGACCTGTGATTGAGTGCAGATAGAATTGTCACGTGTCCCAACATACAACATTATGACAACACGATATAAAGCTGCAGGAGCTAAATGGCCCCGATGTATAATGTTGAAGAAAGGAATAATCAAAGTATATTGAACACTGTACGGCCGTAAAGGTATAATTCTTATAGGGAGTACACTCCCCAAACATGTAGATACATAAATGCTCATGCAACAGCTGTTTCAATACTCAAAGTACAAAAAATTGGAAACTGCAACCGAACGTTTGTTGGATACCCAAAATTTTAATTTAAAAAGGGAATTATTATATTTTTCTCCAGCAAAGATTTATTTCACATACTCTCCCCGCATTAATTACTGCATTTTAATCAAGTTTTGCAACATGATTTCTCTAATAATTCGAATTCACGTTTACTACCGTTCTGGACTTTGAAAAAACGTAATTTGGAGTTTTTTCTAATTCTAAAAATATAGATTTATTTTTGTCCAGCAGGCCTGGGGAGCCGATAAAGAAATAATAACCGATCAAAAACCAATAAAGAACACACTGCTTAAAAGTACAATAATTGATTGACAGGCATTCGGACGTATTGATGGTAACTGAGAAAAGATTAATTACGGGACGGAAAAAGTAATTAATATTTTAACACAAATATTTCACAATAAACACTAGGAGAGTACTAATAATTCTTACGAACCTTCATCTTCCTCGAAGCTTTCGGTTGGCTCCTGTGTCGTCGGTTGAGTTTTCGCGTCAAAAGCATTTGTTGAGGAAATGACCAGAATTGCTGTAAGAAGAACGTGTGCTTCAAATTGCTTCATCCTAAATCCAGAATGTTATTCTTGACACCTAATTACAAAAATAGTCAAATAATTCCCTTGCTTTTTTCAGAACTGAGCTTAGATAGAGTTGTTAAAAATTAAACGTGTGTTCCAATAACTTTGTATTGAGTAGAGGGATGTGAAAAGATCTGGAGGAAGCTGCACATGTTTCAATGCAGATACAAACCTAACGACAGGACACACCGCAGATTGCTTCATCGCAAAAAAATGGCGCAAGTAATCTTTTCGTATCCGGTAAATTTCACTTATTGGTTTCTCTTAGCTTGAATCCTTCCATGTGTTTACGGTGGCATTTTTATATATCTATTGGAAAGTAGTTTATAATACGGAACAAAAAACACCATGCATGTATATACACACATATACATACTTGTGCAATGCAAGGAAGATGATTAGGTATCATTTGGTCATTGGAAACTACCAACGTATTCTTCTTGTATTTTTATGTAGACTATTCATTCAAGCAGGAAATATTTGTGATTACTTACAATGTCATCGTCAAAACAAGACTTACAGTTAAAAATTACTTTAATTGCTATGCTGCATCAAATGACATGAATTTGGAGCCTGCTTTTAAGTCCCAAATAATTCTTCAAAAAGCTGCCCGTGTTTAATTGGTTTTGTAATCCACAACCGATGTTGTTACACAGAGCATAATCTTACTTTTGTTTGAAGGTACTGAGAAGGTTTCGTTGAGTCATGTACAAATAATTGTGAGGGCAATTTCCCATTTAATAGAGTTTTTCAATATTATGCCTGAGGTATCAAATTGAATTTAAGCAAACGAAATTGTGTTCCTTTGAAGGTTTGTGAAATATCAAAAACATGCAGTGCATTCTGGTAAGAGCATCTTTGACTATGATGCTCAAAATTGACCTAATTTTTAAACCGTATTCTTGCAAACATTACTGAAAAAACAGCATTAGTCAATGGCTTTTGTCAAAAATGTGTGTTTTGGCTCTTTAATAGGTACGGTATAAATCACCTAAAATATGATTTTTCTTAGCAAGTCAATCTAATATTTTTATCCAATATTTTGAGATAACAAGGCACTACATGAGCCTGCAGCTATTGATCCGTAAAACTGCTGTGCTTTTTAGGGACGAAGCAAAGTTGAAAGTCGCTATTGCGAATGTCGGGGTGCTGAGAGTTTCACGCTCAATAATTATTCAACCGCCGTTTTAGCATATTCTGCTTAAAGGCTATATACATACATATAGGAAGCTTGTATGCCAGGTCTCATGTACGCTTTTTCTAAAAAAATTTTTTGTTGTTCAAATGGGGATATTTTGATACTAATCGAAACTTTATTTGTATCATTTTGCCTCCTCACAAACTAGATTGTACAGTAAGTAGTTACAGTAACTACACTCATTGAGACAATATTCGTGATTATTATGTACATTAGTTATTAAAGCGGAATTACCCATGGATTCGTTTTGTAGAATTTTGCTTCCAAACTAGAAACGGTTGCAAGTTGCTATTAAATTGATAAATACTTTTAAAATTGCAACTTTTTGAAATGCAAGTATCTACTTGTAATTGCAATTGAATTTCTTGCAATTTTAGTTTTGCTTCAATTCGGAGTGTTTAAGGCTTTTGAAATTGTCATTTAAGTACACGGAAATTGCAATTTCACCGACAATTGCAATTCCCTGGTGTAAAATACCTGCAAGACCTGGGTAACTAAATGTTGTCACAGGAGCCATGATAAAGAGAACAAATTGGAATATTTTCGAAAATTTGAAAATCTCTAAATTTTGTTACTGTAATTTTTTTTTTAGATTATACAGGGTCTATACCGTTTTCGCATTGCAAGCATGTAGAGCAAGTTTCAGGTAAATCGTCGCAGGAGAGCGATTTGATTTCTATCTAAATGATAACTAGTTGACACTGTGACAGTTGTGCCCTTAGAGAGTCGTTTCTAATTCTAAAATTTTCTTTAACCATTAAGTACCTCATAAAATTGAATGAAAACATTGAAAATTGGTTTTTTAACTTCAAATGCGGCTGTTAACAAACAGCTCACAAGCAATTGCTCATAATACCTTCTCCATTTACCTTATGTATATATTATAATATAAATAAGCATAGACGTAAACAACTGCATTGCAGAAAAATGAAGCTCGAAGATTTCTTCGCATCAGATACACTCATCGGAGTTTCAGATTGCCAATTTAAAAACCTCACAAGTTGCAATGGCAGGACGTGGGTGGGATTTGGTGTCGAACGTAACCTTCAAAAATATGTCTCCTTCAAAAACAGTAAGAGTTTTTGCTTCACCTGCACCCACCTGGAAAAAAAATGAGAGTGAACAATTATATGGAAATTATCAAATTCAAAAAGCAAATCGATAACTAAGTTACCACTTGGTTACAACTATTCGAATAAAACTAGAATCATCCAAATCGAAGGATGGACTATTAACGTTAGCAAATTTTTCTTGCTTTTGTTATGCACTTGCGAGACCCAGCGGTTCCGCTGTGATTGTAATTGCCGCAATCCAATGGAACTATATACTTTGCGGGAGCACTCCGTGGCAATAAGGCGGCAGCAAATGTCTGGTAAATTCTTGCGTTTACAAAGGACACATGGAGAGAAATATCTTTGCCTCCAATGCGGTATGACATTTCCGGTTGTGCTGCAGCATTCCTACGAAAGACAAACATAAAATGCAACTCCCAACACTGTTCAACCCTTTGCACGCTGGAATTTATGCACGTAACAAAGAAAACTAAATAACATTAGTTTTATGGTTAGCTAAAAGCAGAAACGATTTTGTAAAAGAACTTTGCGCTAAGTATACTTAACCAACAAGTTGAACCACCAATTATAACTCCAGTATACAATAAAGTCATATCGAACCAAATCTTAATTCCGTTACATCGCCTGGTTATTTTAATTACTTCAACTATTTCAGAAAGGGAATCGTAGATGACATGTTACTCACGTCGCTTTGTTATACACAAATGTTGCAACTTCAGCCGTTTTGGCAGAAATATTATTTGGAGCTAAAGCTACCCCGAAACCAAATGGTAATCGCAATTGGTATTCCGTTAAGTCCACGTCCAGGTAATTCTCTGCAAGAGTAAATACTCTATTAAATCATAAGAAATGTATTCCATTTGTCTTGAGTCAGAAATCAATTATCTCGTTATTTATAGATGTACACTTTCTGAGGCAGTTAAAATAAATTTAATGACATCCATAAATTAGTTTAAAAGAACATTACTCCTAGGATTTCTGGCGTAAATTAACAAATTTCCAGCGGGTAGACTAAAACATTGATTAGTACGATCGAAGTGTCTTAAATGAATGTGTTGTACATTACAAATAATTTCGAGGGTTTCGCAGAGGATGCTGCTTTATTGTCACGGAAATTTGGAAAAATTAATGTATAAAAAAGTTACTCTACTCTAGGTGCATAATAAATGTATTTTATTCACTTATTTGAACAACTAGCATATTGTGCGTTGGAACTGCAAGTGAAATCGCTTCAAATGTTGAACCATTAAAAGATTTTCCATTTTTTGGTGAAGGTAAAAAGTGAAGAAAGGCCTCAGGATTTCTCTCAAACAGAGCAGATGTCATCTTGGAATTTGTTCGTTCCAATTGATTTAATTTTGAGGACCAACTGGAGCGCAACTCATTTACCTCTGCGTCCCGCTCTTTTTTTGAATTCTGTATTTGGGACTTTAGAGTTTGAATTTGCTGGGAATGGGAAGTACGATCAGTTGACAGAATCTCTTTAAGGGACGCTATTTCGTGTTTCAAATTATCTGTATTTGTTTTTGTTTCCACTCCAGTTTTCAAGAGAACTGTGTTCAGAACTTCAATCTTATTTTCCAAATCATCCAGTTTGTCACGTAATTTTGTCAGTGTTGAATTGGTTGTCCGGAATAATTCGATAAGGTGGATAAGTCCATTTCTGTAATTATCCTGAAGTACGGCAGGGAAAAGTTCCTCAGATTCTGAAAAGTTATACAAAACGCCAAGGATTTGAAAAATACTAGACTGACCTGTGATTGAGTGCAGATAGAATTGTCACGTGTCCCAACATACAACATTATGACAACACGATATAAAGCTGCAGGAGCTAAATGGCCCCGATGTATAATGTTGAAGAAAGGAATAATCAAAGTATATTGAACACTGTACGGCCGTAAAGGTATAATTCTTATAGGGAGTACACTCCCCAAACATGTAGATACATAAATGCTCATGCAACAGCTGTTTCAATACTCAAAGTACAAAAAATTGGAAACTGCAACCGAACGTTTGTTGGATACCCAAAATTTTAATTTAAAAAGGGAATTATTATATTTTTCTCCAGCAAAGATTTATTTCACATACTCTCCCCGCATTAATTACTGCATTTTAATCAAGTTTTGCAACATGATTTCTCTAATAATTCGAATTCACGTTTACTACCGTTCTGGACTTTGAAAAAACGTAATTTGGAGTTTTTTCTAATTCTAAAAATATAGATTTATTTTTGTCCAGCAGGCCTGGGGAGCCGATAAAGAAATAATAACCGATCAAAAACCAATAAAGAACACACTGCTTAAAAGTACAATAATTGATTGACAGGCATTCGGACGTATTGATGGTAACTGAGAAAAGATTAATTACGGGACGGAAAAAGTAATTAATATTTTAACACAAATATTTCACAATAAACACTAGGAGAGTACTAATAATTCTTACGAACCTTCATCTTCCTCGAAGCTTTCGGTTGGCTCCTGTGTCGTCGGTTGAGTTTTCGCGTCAAAAGCATTTGTTGAGGAAATGACCAGAATTGCTGTAAGAAGAACGTGTGCTTCAAATTGCTTCATCCTAAATCCAGAATGTTATTCTTGACACCTAATTACAAAAATAGTCAAATAATTCCCTTGCTTTTTTCAGAACTGAGCTTAGATAGAGTTGTTAAAAATTAAACGTGTGTTCCAATAACTTTGTATTGAGTAGAGGGATGTGAAAAGATCTGGAGGAAGCTGCACATGTTTCAATGCAGATACAAACCTAACGACAGGACACACCGCAGATTGCTTCATCGCAAAAAAATGGCGCAAGTAATCTTTTCGTATCCGGTAAATTTCACTTATTGGTTTCTCTTAGCTTGAATCCTTCCATGTGTTTACGGTGGCATTTTTATATATCTATTGGAAAGTAGTTTATAATACGGAACAAAAAACACCATGCATGTATATACACACATATACATACTTGTGCAATGCAAGGAAGATGATTAGGTATCATTTGGTCATTGGAAACTACCAACGTATTCTTCTTGTATTTTTATGTAGACTATTCATTCAAGCAGGAAATATTTGTGATTACTTACAATGTCATCGTCAAAACAAGACTTACAGTTAAAAATTACTTTAATTGCTATGCTGCATCAAATGACATGAATTTGGAGCCTGCTTTTAAGTCCCAAATAATTCTTCAAAAAGCTGCCCGTGTTTAATTGGTTTTGTAATCCACAACCGATGTTGTTACACAGAGCATAATCTTACTTTTGTTTGAAGGTACTGAGAAGGTTTCGTTGAGTCATGTACAAATAATTGTGAGGGCAATTTCCCATTTAATAGAGTTTTTCAATATTATGCCTGAGGTATCAAATTGAATTTAAGCAAACGAAATTGTGTTCCTTTGAAGGTTTGTGAAATATCAAAAACATGCAGTGCATTCTGGTAAGAGCATCTTTGACTATGATGCTCAAAATTGACCTAATTTTTAAACCGTATTCTTGCAAACATTACTGAAAAAACAGCATTAGTCAATGGCTTTTGTCAAAAATGTGTGTTTTGGCTCTTTAATAGGTACGGTATAAATCACCTAAAATATGATTTTTCTTAGCAAGTCAATCTAATATTTTTATCCAATATTTTGAGATAACAAGGCACTACATGAGCCTGCAGCTATTGATCCGTAAAACTGCTGTGCTTTTTAGGGACGAAGCAAAGTTGAAAGTCGCTATTGCGAATGTCGGGGTGCTGAGAGTTTCACGCTCAATAATTATTCAACCGCCGTTTTAGCATATTCTGCTTAAAGGCTATATACATACATATAGGAAGCTTGTATGCCAGGTCTCATGTACGCTTTTTCTAAAAAAATTTTTTGTTGTTCAAATGGGGATATTTTGATACTAATCGAAACTTTATTTGTATCATTTTGCCTCCTCACAAACTAGATTGTACAGTAAGTAGTTACAATAACTACACTCATTGAGACAATATTCGTGATTATTATGTACATTAGTTATTAAAGCGGAATTACCCATGGATTCGTTTTGTAGAATTTTGCTTCCAAACTAGAAACGGTTGCAAGTTGCTATTAAATTGATAAATACTTTTAAAATTGCAACTTTTTGAAATGCAAGTATCTACTTGTAATTGCAATTGAATTTCTTGCAATTTTAGTTTTGCTTCAATTCGGAGTGTTTAAGGCTTTTGAAATTGTCATTTAAGTACACGGAAATTGCAATTTCACCGACAATTGCAATTCCCTGGTGTAAAATACCTGCAAGACCTGGGTAACTAAATGTTGTCACAGGAGCCATGATAAAGAGAACAAATTGGAATATTTTCGAAAATTTGAAAATCTCTAAATTTTGTTACTGTAATTTTTTTTTAGATTATACAGGGTCTATACCGTTTTCGCATTGCAAGCATGTAGAGCAAGTTTCAGGTAAATCGTCGCAGGAGAGCGATTTGATTTCTATCTAAATGATAACTAGTTGACACTGTGACAGTTGTGCCCTTAGAGAGTCGTTTCTAATTCTAAAATTTTCTTTAACCATTAAGTACCTCATAAAATTGAATGAAAACATTGAAAATTGGTTTTTTAACTTCAAATGCGGCTGTTAACAAACAGCTCACAAGCAATTGCTCATAATACCTTCTCCATTTACCTTATGTATATATTATAATATAAATAAGCATAGACGTAAACAACTGCATTGCAGAAAAATGAAGCTCGAAGATTTCTTCGCATCAGATACACTCATCGGAGTTTCAGATTGCCAATTTAAAAACCTCACAAGTTGCAATGGCAGGACGTGGGTGGGATTTGGTGTCGAACGTAACCTTCAAAAATATGTCTCCTTCAAAAACAGTAAGAGTTTTTGCTTTACCTGCACCCACCTGGAAAAAAAATGAGAGTGAACAATTATATGGAAATTATCAAATTCAAAAAGCAAATCGATAACTAAGTTACCACTTGGTTACAACTATTCGAATAAAACTAGAATCATCCAAATCGAAGGATGGACTATTAACGTTAGCAAATTTTTCTTGCTTTTGTTATGCACTTGCGAGACCCAGCGGTTCCGCTGTGATTGTAATTGCCGCAATCCAATGGAACTATATACTTTGCGGGAGCACTCCGTGGCAATAAGGCGGCAGCAAATGTCTGGTAAATTCTTGCGTTTACAAAGGACACATGGAGAGAAATATCTTTGCCTCCAATGCGGTATGACATTTCCGGTTGTGCTGCAGCATTCCTACGAAAGACAAACATAAAATGCAACTCCCAACACTGTTCAACCCTTTGCACGCTGGAATTTATGCACGTAACAAAGAAAACTAAATAACATTAGTTTTATGGTTAGCTAAAAGCAGAAACGATTTTGTAAAAGAACTTTGCGCTAAGTATACTTAACCAACAAGTTGAACCACCAATTATAACTCCAGTATACAATAAAGTCATATCGAACCAAATCTTAATTCCGTTACATCGCCTGGTTATTTTAATTACTTCAACTATTTCAGAAAGGGAATCGTAGATGACATGTTACTCACGTCGCTTTGTTATACACAAATGTTGCAACTTCAGCCGTTTTGGCAGAAATATTATTTGGAGCTAAAGCTACCCCGAAACCAAATGGTAATCGCAATTGGTATTCCGTTAAGTCCACGTCCAGGTAATTCTCTGCAAGAGTAAATACTCTATTAAATCATAAGAAATGTATTCCATTTGTCTTGAGTCAGAAATCAATTATCTCGTTATTTATAGATGTACACTTTCTGAGGCAGTTAAAATAAATTTAATGACATCCATAAATTAGTTTAAAAGAACATTACTCCTAGGATTTCTGGCGTAAATTAACAAATTTCCAGCGGGTAGACTAAAACATTGATTAGTACGATCGAAGTGTCTTAAATGAATGTGTTGTACATTACAAATAATTTCGAGGGTTTCGCAGAGGATGCTGCTTTATTGTCACGGAAATTTGGAAAAATTAATGTATAAAAAAGTTACTCTACTCTAGGTGCATAATAAATGTATTTTATTCACTTATTTGAACAACTAGCATATTGTGCGTTGGAACTGCAAGTGAAATCGCTTCAAATGTTGAACCATTAAAAGATTTTCCATTTTTTGGTGAAGGTAAAAAGTGAAGAAAGGCCTCAGGATTTCTCTCAAACAGAGCAGATGTCATCTTGGAATTTGTTCGTTCCAATTGATTTAATTTTGAGGACCAACTGGAGCGCAACTCATTTACCTCTGCGTCCCGCTCTTTTTTTGAATTCTGTATTTGGGACTTTAGAGTTTGAATTTGCTGGGAATGGGAAGTACGATCAGTTGACAGAATCTCTTTAAGGGACGCTATTTCGTGTTTCAAATTATCTGTATTTGTTTTTGTTTCCACTCCAGTTTTCAAGAGAACTGTGTTCAGAACTTCAATCTTATTTTCCAAATCATCCAGTTTGTCACGTAATTTTGTCAGTGTTGAATTGGTTGTCCGGAATAATTCGATAAGGTGGATAAGTCCATTTCTGTAATTATCCTGAAGTACGGCAGGGAAAAGTTCCTCAGATTCTGAAAAGTTATACAAAACGCCAAGGATTTGAAAAATACTAGACTGACCTGTGATTGAGTGCAGATAGAATTGTCACGTGTCCCAACATACAACATTATGACAACACGATATAAAGCTGCAGGAGCTAAATGGCCCCGATGTATAATGTTGAAGAAAGGAATAATCAAAGTATATTGAACACTGTACGGCCGTAAAGGTATAATTCTTATAGGGAGTACACTCCCCAAACATGTAGATACATAAATGCTCATGCAACAGCTGTTTCAATACTCAAAGTACAAAAAATTGGAAACTGCAACCGAACGTTTGTTGGATACCCAAAATTTTAATTTAAAAAGGGAATTATTATATTTTTCTCCAGCAAAGATTTATTTCACATACTCTCCCCGCATTAATTACTGCATTTTAATCAAGTTTTGCAACATGATTTCTCTAATAATTCGAATTCACGTTTACTACCGTTCTGGACTTTGAAAAAACGTAATTTGGAGTTTTTTCTAATTCTAAAAATATAGATTTATTTTTGTCCAGCAGGCCTGGGGAGCCGATAAAGAAATAATAACCGATCAAAAACCAATAAAGAACACACTGCTTAAAAGTACAATAATTGATTGACAGGCATTCGGACGTATTGATGGTAACTGAGAAAAGATTAATTACGGGACGGAAAAAGTAATTAATATTTTAACACAAATATTTCACAATAAACACTAGGAGAGTACTAATAATTCTTACGAACCTTCATCTTCCTCGAAGCTTTCGGTTGGCTCCTGTGTCGTCGGTTGAGTTTTCGCGTCAAAAGCATTTGTTGAGGAAATGACCAGAATTGCTGTAAGAAGAACGTGTGCTTCAAATTGCTTCATCCTAAATCCAGAATGTTATTCTTGACACCTAATTACAAAAATAGTCAAATAATTCCCTTGCTTTTTTCAGAACTGAGCTTAGATAGAGTTGTTAAAAATTAAACGTGTGTTCCAATAACTTTGTATTGAGTAGAGGGATGTGAAAAGATCTGGAGGAAGCTGCACATGTTTCAATGCAGATACAAACCTAACGACAGGACACACCGCAGATTGCTTCATCGCAAAAAAATGGCGCAAGTAATCTTTTCGTATCCGGTAAATTTCACTTATTGGTTTCTCTTAGCTTGAATCCTTCCATGTGTTTACGGTGGCATTTTTATATATCTATTAGAAAGTAGTTTATAATACGGAACAAAAAACACCATGCATGTATATACACACATATACATACTTGTGCAATGCAAGGAAGATGATTAGGTATCATTTGGTCATTGGAAACTACCAACGTATTCTCCTTGTATTTTTATGTAGACTATTCATTCAAGCAGGAAATATTTGTGATTACTTACAATGTCATCGTCAAAACAAGACTTACAGTTAAAAATTACTTTAATTGCTATGCTGCATCAAATGACATGAATTTGGAGCCTGCTTTTAAGTCCCAAATAATTCTTCAAAAAGCTGCCCGTGTTTAATTGGTTTTGTAATCCACAACCGATGTTGTTACACAGAGCATAATCTTACTTTTGTTTGAAGGTACTGAGAAGGTTTCGTTGAGTCATGTACAAATAATTGTGAGGGCAATTTCCCATTTAATAGAGTTTTTCAATATTATGCCTGAGGTATCAAATTGAATTTAAGCAAACGAAATTGTGTTCCTTTGAAGGTTTGTGAAATATCAAAAACATGCAGTGCATTCTGGTAAGAGCATCTTTGACTATGATGCTCAAAATTGACCTAATTTTTAAACCGTATTCTTGCAAACATTACTGAAAAAACAGCATTAGTCAATGGCTTTTGTCAAAAATGTGTGTTTTGGCTCTTTAATAGGTACGGTATAAATCACCTAAAATATGATTTTTCTTAGCAAGTCAATCTAATATTTTTATCCAATATTTTGAGATAACAAGGCACTACATGAGCCTGCAGCTATTGATCCGTAAAACTGCTGTGCTTTTTAGGGACGAAGCAAAGTTGAAAGTCGCTATTGCGAATGTCGGGGTGCTGAGAGTTTCACGCTCAATAATTATTCAACCGCCGTTTTAGCATATTCTGCTTAAAGGCTATATACATACATATAGGAAGCTTGTATGCCAGGTCTCATGTATGCTTTTTCTAAAAAATTTTTTTGTTGTTCAAATGGGGATATTTTGATACTAATCGAAACTTTATTTGTATCATTTTGCCTCCTCACAAACTAGATTGTACAGTAAGTAGTTACAGTAACTTCACTCATTGAGACAATATTCGTGATTATTATGTACATTAGTTATTAAAGCGGAATTACCCATGGATTCGTTTTGTAGAATTTTGCTTCCAAACTAGAAACGGTTGCAAGTTGCTATTAAATTGATAAATACTTTTAAAATTGCAACTTTTTGAAATGCAAGTATCTACTTGTAATTGCAATTGAATTTCTTGCAATTTTAGTTTTGCTTCAATTCGGAGTGTTTAAGGCTTTTGAAATTGTCGTTTAAGTACACGGAAATTGCAATTTCACCGACAATTGCAATTCCCTGGTGTAAAATACCTGCAAGACCTGGGTTACTAAATGTTGTCACAGTAGCCATGATCAAGAGAACAAATTGGAATATTTTCGAAAATTTTAAAATCTCTAAATTTTGTTACTGTAAAATTTTTTTAGATTATACAGGGTATATACCGTTTTCGCATTGCAAGCATGTAGAGCAAGTTTCAGGTAAATCGTCGCAGAAGAGCGATTTGATTTCTCTCTAAATTATAACTAGTTGACACTGTGACAGTTGTGCCCTTAGGGAGTCGTTTGTAATTCTAAAATTTTCTTTAACCATTAAGTACCTCATAAAATAAAATAAAAGAGGTACCATTCATCGAATTTATTGATTCCAAGCAAAAAACATTCAATTTAGTCAATTGGTTCAAGTCCCCAATGGAAAAGTATAATTTTGATAGCCGAAAGAAAACATTGAAAATTGGTTTTTTAACTTCAAATGCGGCTGTTAACAAACAGCTCACAAGCAATTGCTCATAATACCTTCTCCATTTACCTTATGTATATATTATAATATAAATAAGCATAGACGTAAACAACTGCATTGCAGAAAAATGAAGCTCGAAGATTTCTTCGCATCAGATACACTCATCGGAGTTTCAGATTGCCAATTTAAAAACCTCACAAGTTGCAATGGCAGGACGTGGGTGGGATTTGATGTCGAACGTTACCTTCAAACATGTCTCCTTCATTAACAGTAATCGTTCTTGTTGTGTTTAAACCAACCTGGAAAACAATGAACGTGAACAATTATGTGTAAATTATTTATTTTCCACAGTTCCGGAGTAATAACGTTTGTAAACTTTGTGGCTTACATCATGCAAACATTTGTGGGACTCAACGGTTCCGCGGTGATTGTATTCTGTGCAGTCAACTGCAATAATAGACACTGCAGGAGCACTCCTCGGCAGCAAGGCGGCAGCAAATGTTTGGTGTAACCTACTGCGAAAAAAGGACACATGGAGGGAAATATCTGTGCTTCCAATGCGATATGACATCTCCGGTACTACGCGCCTGCGAAAGACAAATGTAAAATGTAATTCCCAACACCATCCAACTCTTTGCATGTTGAAATGTATGCACGCAGGAACGTAATACATTTACTGGTTTAATATTTGTTTTATTTTTGCAACTTACCCTGGCCCCATGCACACACGAGAGGGGATATTTTGTGGGAGCTGAGATACCTGGCCCAATGTCACAGCTAGAACAAACGTTTGGGCCATCTCGCCCTAGTTTGCACGCGAAATCGCGCAGAAGTTTAAACTTTTTTAATATCATATAGAATTTTTATATATAATCATATTTTATATGAATGAAACAATTATGGCACGCATTCATTATACGTGGTTCAAGCTACATTCTTGACCTCAGATTGGTCAATATTGATCACAATTAGGTTTTTGGCCTCATATTGACCAATGTGGGTCACAATCAGTTTCTTGACCTCAGATTGACCAATATTGGTCACAATTGGTCTCTTGGCCTCAGATTGACAAACATTGGTTAGAACCTGGGCACAGATTGACCAATATGGCGGCCATTTGTAGCAACTTTTAAAACCGATTGTGCCCCCATTGTGAGATTTTCATTCTGACGCAAAAAACTAACTGTGGCCAATATTTAACAACATGAGACCAAAGACCTAACTGTGGCCAATATTTAATAGTATAAAACCAAAAATCTAATTGTGACCAATATTGGTCAATCTAAGGTAATCTTTGGTCTCGATGGGAAATTGCGTCAAATTATATTACCATATTGTACCAAATACATTTGTACTTACTGGCTCTTAAAATACTAAGTACAAAATACTTGCCCACAGGTTGGAAATTTGGAAATACAAAATACTTTGTGTTCTGAAAATACGTATTTTAAAATACTGTATTTGAAAATACTGCATAGCTCTGATTTCAAGTCAAGTTCCGGTTTGAATTCAATTAGAAATTTTAATCGCAATGTAAGCTTAAATAATTCAACTTTACTATCGAGTGTAAGGTCAAGTTTGAAGTCAAGTGTAGGTTTTGTTATATATTAACATCTCGTTGGTGCTCTAATAGGCAACACTTATTTATGTTGTAGTCATTTGTCCCTAGCTTTGAATAATTGTACCTCAAATCCAGGTATGAACTAACATTGAATACTAGATCAAGTGTAGCTTTTCAAGTTCAAGATCAAGTTCACTTTGTAATTGCACTTTCCAACTCAGTCAATATTAATCATAGACGGAGTGTTGACAGCGCCTTTCTCCTTTTCCCTATTAAGGAGCCGTTCATTTAATACGTAACGCTTCAAATCACACATTTTACCGTACCCCCACCCCGCGTAACGCAACCGTAACGTATGCCTATATGACCCCCCACCCCCTGTAACGCAAGCTTAATTTATACATTAAAATAATAAGTTTTTACAGTAGCGTATTCTTGAAAGAATTTATTCGTACAAAAAGATCCTTTTACACCAATGTTTTAGTAATAAGACTTGCTATCCAATTCTGAATATCAGCTATAACCTCAATATCCTCACTCGGAGTTTTGTAAATTGTAGTCAGGAATACCGATTTGGCTAAAATTTATGGGATAAGTGTATACAACTATTAGGAACAGTTTGGCAGATTTTTTTCCCTTTCCCCAGAGGGGTCGGTTATAGGTGAGTTGGAGTTGCCCATTGTTGGTGGCAATATTTATTGTCCGCTTCTCCTCAAGTTTTGTCAGGATGGAGTAAATATGACTGTATAAGGGGATTTTAACACATGGAAACCCATGAACCATGGAGTGACCTCCACAGGTTAAAATGATTTAACTATGATCAACACAGGAAGTACCATATTGACCTGTAGAGGTCATAACATGGGTCATGAGTTTGCGTGTTTTAAAGTCACATTGTACAATGATATGAACGTACTACATTCTGAACAAATTTGAGCAAAATTGAATGGTAAATTTGGTCACTTATAACTGATGCGTCTTGAGTAACGACAAAATTATTTCACTAGAATGTTTTTTATGGTTTATGGTACACCATACATTATTTTAGCATTTTGCTATTTTGGAATATTTCTGACGCGAGTTAATAAAATCGAGTTAGTGCTGGAATTTAAATTGTTTCCAATTTACTTTCAATGCTCAGAGAGAACTCAATTATGTTTCTGATTGTGGGTATGTGAGAGTTTGGATGCGAGTAAAATGTGTACGATTGATAGGTAATTTTACACCTATAATTTAATTTAATAAAATAAAGAAATATCAGAGTTGACAATGGCGTTTCTCTGCACTTCCAGTAGAAGACTGACTCTTGTACATTAGTTTAGTTCTTAGGTTTTTAATGTAAAACAAAGAAGCATCAGTTTTTGACGCCAACATTAGCGAGGTAAAACAGCTGAGGCCAATATAAATAGAATTGATCTTAGATAAAAGTTCATATGCAGGTGATAATATATTTCCATATTTAGGAGTCACAGATAGCTAGCATCAGAATAATGTATATTTGTGTGAGTGGAGCGAACATACTTAGTTAGTATGCCCTGTGACTCAATATGAACGTCTTAAATAGTACGGCAAAAATGTTAACACGGGGAATACTTTGTATCTATGTCTGTATTTTAAATGTCTGGATCTGCAACCTGGGACCCCCCGAATTGATTCCTTACATACTATGCACGCAATTGACATTTTGAACCTAATATAAGAAACTTACAGTTCCTCAAAAAAGAACATCCAAGCCGATGATTATTTACACTTGAAAAATTAAATGCTTTAGTAAAGGAGTGAATTAAGTCTGACAGTGAGTTTAAATTTAAATGCAAAGTTTGTATTCAAAAATACAACGACAGGTGTCATAAAGGTAATTCGAAAAAAAGTGTAGTTGAACTTTAAGATATGATGGGTACATTGCACTGTTACGTTACAAATCAGTGTACCACGACCCACCCCTTGTAACGATTTGTAACATAATCAGTTACCACCACCAACCCTAGTTAGCGTGACGTATTAAATGAACGGTCCCTAATTCCGTTCATTTTCCCAGAATTCTCCACAACCAAAAAAGTTGCATACGTAGTCGTTTCAGGCGTCGCATTCTGACTAATATTTTCTATTCCATTCCCGCATTCAAATCCATACAAATACACGAAGCTCTGAACTAGTACATACATATAACAAGATCACCTTCAAGTTATTTGTAATTAAATGGTAGTTTTGGTACATTTTAGTTTAAGTTCAAGTTTAATTGTGCATTCAAGTTGACTTTTGAGTACGAGGTCAAGTATGACTAGAAAAATTGTGAGCTCAAATTTACTTAGATTTCAAGTTTCATGTTAGCCTGACTGTGGTTTGATTTGTTTATTTTAGCAAATTAGAATTGAACTTGATATCTGGTGTTAGACTCAAGTATCAGAATCAACTGGAGTTCATTTGTGAGACTCGAATTGAGTTCCATTTTATTTGAGTTCTGGAGGGAACTTAATTTCAAGTTTAAAAATTTTATAAAATTCAAGAGCGAGTTTCAAATTGAGTTGAAATCTGAAATTAAATTTGATGCGAAACTTGAAGTGGCATTTTCAAGTGAGGTCTTGAGAGACGTCCTTCAAAAAACTGAAACCAAATAAAGATATGCATAAGAAGTTTTTGATTTTGGGAATGGGTGAATACCGACTGGTGGACATCAGACGTCGTTGTGACGTTGAGGATTCGCTGATAAATTTCGTTGCCAAAATGAATGACGTAAAATTTTGTAAACAAGTCCGTTAAAACAAGTACATATTTATTACCACGAGGAGTTTCTTGAAATGGGCCTAATGAATCCATAGCATATGTACTAGCTGGTATTTTTATGGGAATATTTTTCAGACTGTCTATCCGTAGTCTGATGCTGGCAACTTTGACACTCGGGGCATAGTGAACAATGTTTGAAGGTGTCAGCAATCATAGAACGCCACCAGTAGTACGGACGAATTCTAGCCAAGTATCTACGAAAATTTAAATTACCTGCTAAGGGAGGATTGTGGTCATTGTTTAACAATGTCGGAGTGATAGCCTTAGGTACTATGAGTAAATTAGGTTGTCTTGGATTAAACTGAATAAAATAAATATCCTCACTATTATAATTTTTGAACGCTTTTTGGTTAATAAACGCTGTATAACAGGGTCATTTTCTTTAGCAGGCTTTAAATCATCAGAGTTTATTAAAGAAATAAATGGAACCATTAGAGGAGCACTAAACCCGGGGATGAGTAAGTCTTCCTCTGTATTATTTGCATTGGACAGGGTATAGGCAAAGGGAATGATGATCCGTAACTACTGTAAGAAATAATAATTCACGTAACGTTTCAACTGAAAACACTACCGCAATACACTCTTTCTCTGTAACACATGTCAATTAAAATAGCATTACCTAATCAATTCCCCATTGCGTCGAATCGCAAAAATTATACACAGAAAAAAAGATATTCAATATCTAACACAAAATGATCCTATATTTTAAAGTGTCGTACAAGTTGCACTATTGATACTATGTTAAGAAAACGTCGGCTTTCATCGATGTCCAAATCCAAAAATCGTGGTTCCACGTATTATGGAATTGGCATCCTCCGTGGTAATGTCACAAGTGTGTCATGTTTTGATCTTGATCGCGTTTAAAAACTCTTTCATCCATCTGAATTTCATCTCCGAATTAATCGCCTTCCATTCAAAATCTTTCAACCGACTTTCGGTTTCATTTTCCAACCTATAAAAATGTAACAGTATCTCAAACAAATCTATTGTTAATCGAAATTTTAAAATTCCTTACAGAAGTTTTTTCTCCCGGTTGGCGTATTCCAATAACTTTTTTAGAGCGTCTTCAAATGATTGATTTAAACTTCCACACAAGTCTTCATAGATGTCTTTGTCGGCAGAAATCAGACAAATAAAGACGTAGGACATTCGGAAAAAATCTGCGATATGCCTTTCCTGATTTTAAAATCAAAACAGTTTACTTAATTTGAAATGTTTGAAATTTAAATACTTTCAGCAGCGTGGTTAAACTTACGCTATAAAATATGATGTTTGTAAGACGGAATTTAACTGATTTCTTTAAAAGTAGTACAAAATCGCGCGACTTTACAAACTTTTCCAAGTTTTCCGGGGCCTTCCAAATTCTTAACAAGTTGTCTAAAAAGTAAGTTGCTTGAAATAATTTATGGCCACAAGCAGGACAATATATATTCTGACAAGCTTACGTTAATAATGGGATTAAAACACAAATTATTTGCACCTATTTCTTTAAAAGTTTAAAAATAAACCAATCGATAAATGCACCTGTATAATTTTGAAAGGTGTTGCGCAACCAGGCTTGTTTTTCACAATCATTGTTAAAATTAAGTGACACAGTAAACAAGTCCAATCCCCATATGTCGTAAAAATGGTCAATAAATTGGCGTGTTGTTTGCTGGATTGTATCACAATTGCATGTATTAGAAACAAATCACAACGTTATGTTTAATCGCAAATCATTGTACATATTATAAAGTCATTCTGCATTATCAGAACTTTATACTTGGTGCTAATTGTTGATTTAATTAAATTAATTTTAATTAAAGTTTGCATGTGCGGTGAGAATGGTTTGTTTCGAAGCTTTATTATTGTTGAAATTTGAGCAAGAATTCAAAATGATTTACAATTACCATTTTATAACAACCTCATACTCTAACGTTTTGATCGTTTAACCGAAACAAGGGATGGTTGAAGTATATAAATCTGTGTGTCAATCGTTTAACGCATTCTGAAATTGCAGAAGGACACATTTATACCTGGTATCTAAAATACGCGTTGTATTTATGTCTATCTTTTCCAGGAACAATTTCCTGGCTACTCTCTAATCGATGTTATAATCTTTGTATGGATGATATGGGCTCCGCCCGAAAAGAATCCTAATAAATCTGATTCTTAATCTGAATCTGTATTTATGTTTATCTTGTTTAATCTGATAAAATGTCTGATTTTGATTACAGCAGAGACTAACTGATTTTTCTATTTTCTCAAATAATGAGATCAATCCCTTATCGGGCTTTCATAAATAATCATTAAATTAATAATTTTTCTGCTGAATCCGACGATGTAACCCCTTTAATGTTATCCATTTATTTTAAAGATGAAATTAAATTAAATTCATTTTAAAAGAATAGTTCAGGAAGAATAATTCATTTACATCATAACGGTATTCAACACGTGTATTATTATTAATTCAATATAAGGGATGCTTAACGGCCCGTAAAATCTGTCCCTTATTAGCATAGTGTTTTACTTTTAGTAAAAATGAACTGTGACTGCAAGTAATGATATCTTATATCGACGAAATACGTACAAGGGTACCCCTTAAAGCGATACTTCACTGCAGAACTCCACATACTTCTCATTAATGGTTCAACCGAGATGGCAAAATTAAATCTAATAAAAGTAAATACCATTAATTTAGTATAAAAGAAACAAATAATAATTGTTATTTACCTTGTGTTGAATTCTTTTTAATACGAGAATGGCATTCAACCACTTTGTGTTGGGCAGAAAATTTTTCAATAGTTTCTCGAGGTCCGTGATTTTAAATAATTGCATATTCTCATCAACCTTTAACCTGAATTTAATATCTTTTGATTTTGGAGAAAATAGGCAAAGAATATAAAAGACGAATTTAGTAACTTACGCATCAAATATATCTGCTTGACTATTGAACATCAAAACTTTTATGAGCTTGCGCTCGAAAACTGTTTCCGTGCCACCGTTGCAAAATGATTGATATAAATGAATATCATCCACAAATACAGTAATCATCATTGAGATCCATTGAAAGAAATCCTTAACCTACAACCACACAAAAATTAAGTTTTAAAATAATTGACTTAAGTAGTTGGAAAACAAAACAGTAAATACTTGACCGAAATCTTACAGGTTGAAAATCAGCACTAATGTAAAAATATTCTCTAAAGACATCAAAGTACGCTTTCCTAAATGCCTTTGATTTCAACATTTGCGAAACAAGATCTTCACGGAGTTTGAAACACTCTATAGCAAAAAGTAAAATCAACAATTGATTACAAGTTTAATATAAGGTAACATCATTATAAATTATGACAAGCAGAACGATTATTTTATAATAGATTTCCTCATTGAGGCTTAAAACAATTTTACCCTTGCAGTGGTATTGAATTTTTGTTGAAATTCATTAGGTAATAAAATGACTCCAACGTGTGGTAATGTTTTGCAATACTAATGGTTTTCGATTTCTTGGAAAAAACAAAAATCACGGAAAGCAGGACCAACTGAGATTATAGGATTTTAGGAAATAGGATCCGCATAACCATATATCATACTAATCACATAACTGCGTTTATTATGATATCGAAGTTTAAAAATATTCTTTCCCAAATATTTATAATTATAATAAAATTATAAGTTATACTAAATAATATAGCAGTAACACGTGTTGTCAAAACTTTACCCCTTGTACCGCTTGGCTCAAATCGAATGAGTTACAAGAAATCATCAGATTACGTCGAAATTTCAAAGACAATAATTTGCAGGTTAAGAGTTTTTAATTTGTTAGTTACATTTAAAACACATCGGCTTTTTCAAAACCAAAACCAGTACCATTTAAACACCAAAATCCTTTCTTAGTAGCAAATATACGCCGGGTGTCTGCTCGAGTGAATTCCAATGATGGCAGAAACAAGTCTAATTTTATGACAGAATACAACTTCCGAACGAAATCTGAATTCTGAACACCAGCTTCAAATTGTACGTCCTGAAAACAATTCAAAGTCATTTTTTGTAAATTAGGCGACATTTTGTTAAATTCTATTATGAGTTGGAAATTATTTCAAATCCGTTCAATCTAATTCACCTTGTGTTGTTTAATTCAAATAAAAACCCAAAAAATTAATTTAGTTCATAATAAGTCGCTTTCCGATACTGAGGTTCGAATTATTTATCTTATTCAAACATTTAAATAAAGACTCCAAATTTTACAAGCTATATAGATCCTTTAAATAACGATATTTTACTTATTCGTTTTTCTTTCTGTTATGTCGTTGCGTGCTTGAAAAACATAGTCTTCGTATAAAGAAAGCATAATATTGACGGACGTCTCCAAATACCGATGGTTGCTATTTTAGGAGTTAGTTTCAAAATGTTGAATTATATTGTCTTCTTACATATTGAAAGACGAATTTCGGGTTTACTGTTTTCAGTATTAAAATGTTCCACGTAGTTTAAATTAAGTGAACGGTGTTTCTATCAATGTTTCTATAATTTTCGGTTTATTTTTGAAATTATAAAACGTGATAAGTGTAAAATATAATAACCTTATCAAATATGAATAAGTTAGGTGGGCTAGATTTAAACTTAACCAGTTTTGAGGAAAATATTTCAGCGACAACAAGGTTATGTGACTTTGATCAGTGCGCTAAAAGATTGCATAACTTCTATGATTCAGAAAATATTTTGTTTGTAATGAGAATTAAGTTACAGTTAGGTCTTACCTTTCGTCTTACCTAAGTTATGTGGTAAAGAAGGTTTTGGAAAATAAAAATTCAAACCGAATTCCTTACATTATTCTAGTGTACTAATGTAGACTTTTAAAATTCCTTAATTTTCAGTTTCTCGAAAATATGCTGGTCAAAATTCAAAACTCTGGTGCTCAACGGTTTAAGCAGGGTGTCATTCTAAAACCTTGCTCTATATCAAATTGTTTGGCTTTAAAGTGGCTGTGATAACAGGGTTACACAAAACTTAAAAAATCATGTAAATGTTTTGCTAACCAATCCAGTTTGTTATACATACATACACGGGACACCTTTAAGTCGTTCTCGCAGTATTATGATGTAGTGACTCAAAAGCGGCCGTGCAAATACATACAATGTATTGGATAAGTTGAATTATCGCTATGGGTGGGAACACATTTCTGAGTTAATGTCCAGTCGCAGCTTGGAGGTTGAACGGATTTGATTTTAATTTTCACAATCAAGGAATCTGGTTTGCTCAGAGCAAATAATTCGTTTATCTACCAACAAAGTTATGAAACCGTCATTTATGTGTCGAATAGTTTTAAAATTCAAAGGAAAAATGGAAATAAATTCACCCAAACGTTTTCCCATAAATATTCTCGCAAAGTTTCTCCCGGAGAACCAAACAGCTTCTTCAAAAATGATGTGTCTTTGTGAATGTTTCGCCAGCTATTGTGTCCATAAATTGTCTTGAGAAATTTTATATTGAAGAATTCTTCCAAAATATCTCCTGCGAGATTCCCGCATTGAGTAATAATATATGCGTTAATTGTTTCTCTGAAGAAGGGCTCTGGGGACTTTTAAAATAAAAGAAATCATATTGGATGCATTTAACACCTGATCATGGTGATACAACTAAAAGAAGTATTATTTAATTGAATGATCACCTTTTCAGATTGGTAACACTTTTCCAAAAATTCTAGTACGGCTTTCAAAACCCAAAACTTACAATCGAAATTGGGTGGCAAGTTGAGAATTCCTGATGTTATTTTATCCCAATCGATTTTTATATTGGTAGTTGCTTTTTGTAAGCTGAAAAATACCTTCGCCAAAAAATACATGAAAGTTTCTGGAGAATTTACTCCATCAGAATAATGCATGCAATTCTTTAAAATCTCGTTGTAAGAATTTATAGCTGTATCCATTTCTTTGTTTCTCTGTTGTTCTTTGTTGTTTTGATAAAAACCTACCCATTGCGAATTCCCGCTACAATCCCTTAACGTAAACAACAGTCTCCAAAGTATCAGGCACTGGAAATAGGACTTGTTTTCAAAACAGTCTGCGTTTAACAAACTTCTGCTTACATGTGCAACATGTGGTGTGCAGAACTCCTGGTGTTTATTGTACTCAAAGAAGCTGCATATTTTTTGTAAAGCTTCTCCAGACGACCACATTTTACCGGCCCTTTCATGAATCAACTTGCGTATCGTCAACTCATTGTGGTCTTTCAATTTTACGATTCTATTCTCCTCCAATAATTTAAGGACATTAGTCAAATCCGGATTCTTAAATTCAGAATTAAACGTTGTTTTGTAGATTGCACAAATCAGATCACGGTTCAATTTATCTTGATTCAGACACCGTACGATATCCAGAATTTCTACTGCAATGGTTCCATGCTCGCTAATTTTAATTCGTTTTATCGCTTCATTGTAAATCTGCTCACCAGCAACCGTACTGGCAAGCCAATCATCGTTTTCGTCATAAAGTTTAAAGAAATTACACACCTTATCCAGAGCTTTTCCAGATGTACATGCATTACGAACACACTTAAACTTAAATACGTATATACTCATTCTATTTTTATCAGGGAATTTCACAATTGAGTAGTCTTTGAGAATGACAAGTCCTTCTGTCACATTCGGATCCGTAATCCCATTTTCTTTGTATTCCCACGTTGAACCACAATAGATTGCATTAACTAGATCCAAATATAATTCATCAAGTTTCAGACAAGCCATGATATTAAGAAGCTCCATTGCGATTTCTCCATTTTTACGTGTCATAATTGTTTTAGTTGTTTGGTTGTAAATCAGTTCAAGAACGGCTTCGAACTGAAGCTCTCCGGAAATTTCTCCAAGTGGAACATCTTTCAGAATTTCAGTGTACACTTTAATCCTCGACACAGTATCATCAAACGAAATCTCTTCTGCTTGTCCAAATAACGTGGATCCAACGAGACTCAACCCCAATGGATAACCACCCAAGGTTTTAACCAATAACGAAATAGCGGTTTCCAAACTTGGGGGAATTTCTTTGTCTTGAATGTGCAAGTAGTTTTTTAACATTCTCGTGGCCTCTTCATCCGCGAGTTTATCGATGTGAATAATCTTAACTTGGGGTTGTGAGCCACTCCAACATTTACCTCCATTGCGGGATGTGATTAAGAATGTGGGTTTGTTTTTTACAAATTTTCTGAAAATGAAGTTTTCAATGCCGAGTTGATTATCTGAAGTGTGTAGTCCTTCTGCATTGTCAAAAATAAATAATCCATTTTTGTAGGTGTTCGTAAGCTTCAACTGTATTTTGTCTACATCCTCGAGAGATCTAAACCATACTTCCATTCTTTCGGCCAATTTCCTAAAACTTGCTTCCACACTTTGTTCAGATTGGAAATCAATCCACACGATATAATCGTAGGTTTCTAAAAACTTGTCTGGAAAAGCCTTTGCTGTTTCACTTTTTCCCATTCCTCCAAATCCAACTAGGACAATTGTTCTGCGGAAAGAGTTCATTTCATCCTTCAGTTCTTCTGTCGCTTTTTTGATTTCTTCAAGTTTGTCATCTCTGCCATAGAAATAGATGGATTTCTGTTCAAGCATATACAAAGGTAGAGTGTCAATACTGGGAGCATTGATCGTGCCAAAATTTAGCGTTCCAGTTATTGATGTCATTTTGATAATCACCGTTTTAAATTGATTATAGTTTAGACTGCATTGGGGGATGTAAAATCTTTGTGTTGTGCTCCCATTTATTTTCAAAAGTCGTCTGAGTTCGTTTTACTTCACATTATTGTCACGGTCAGTTGCTGTGGGATGAACAAAACGCATTCATTTTAGTGTATGCTTTTAAAATTATGCACTGATTGAATATATAATAATTGGGGTTACTGCTCCTTTAAACGTTTTATACCGTGGCTTGAGAATTGAACTAATAAGTTAACTAAGTTCAAAAATGAAAGTATATATAGAAAGGCAAGTCTTGATCATTTGTTTGTATTAAATTATTTAGTGATTTATCGAATAACGATGCAATTTATATTTAAAAATCACTAGAATGTGGACACATTTGATTCCAATGCTCATGTTGGGATCTTAAAATGAGTACTCGTATCAATACCCCATGTATGGGTTTAGTAAATCGGTTTAGTAAATCCTTACCAGAGTAAAAATCATGTATGTGATTATAAATTTTTCCTGCAATATAATCTGGTGCAACTTACAAGAAAATATTGAACCGGTACCATAAAAATATCCTAAAATTTTAATTCTACCGGGTTGCGTTGCCAATAACCCCTGGAATATTCCTTTCCGTGTCGGAGTGAAATTTCACCGTTATGCACCTGACCCAATATCCCAAAGGACGCAATTTCGGGGCATCTAACTCTGGTTTCAGATACACAACTCACCAAATTTAAAAATTCAATTCGGCGGTATTGGTTATAAAATTACAGACCTGACCAGTGTCCCGAAACTCCTGAAAGCTCCGTTTATCTCAATTTATGAAAGTTAAAACCCAAGACGATAATGTTACAATTTCGAAAGTCGGTGAATTATTATAATATATGCTGTGAGAATACATATTTTATGCGAGACAGTATCCTACACGGCTACATGACTCAAATATTAACCAGTATAGGTCACCAGTAGTTTATTGTTATGGTTGTTTAATATTAGTTTTGTCAATTTGGCCCATGTTGGCTACAGGTAGATCTTTGGCCCCAGATTGGTCATTGTCGGGTATTTTTGTCCTCAGGTTGGCTTATTTTGAACACAACTAGTGTTTGTTGTCAAATGCAAATTAACTGCAATAAATTACTAATTGAACTTCGGTTCGATGGTGGCTATTTTACACCTGGAGATTGCAATTGTTGGTGCAAGTGCAATTTCTGTGTACTGGAATTTCAATTACAAAAGCAATAAATACTCGCAAACACAAGCCAATAGCTGAAATTACAACAAATTAAATTGCAATTGGAAGTGCTTGCACTTGTAATCGCAATTTTGTTGGTGAGGAGATAAAATGATCTAAGTTGATTCTCGATTATAAAAAATGTTCTCATTTGCACAAATTACGGAAAAATAGGTCGAATATTTTGGGGGTTTCTGGTAGAGGTACGGTGAAGGATGAAATTTTGCAGTATTTTAGCCTTAGGTTTAAAGGAAGACTATTTCTTCTCCGCATTTCTGTTTCAGTATGCATTGCACCTAGACAATTTTATTTAACAACTTCGTTTAATTTTGTGAAACCGTATGACCATCATTTTGCTACAAATGAAAATTACACTTATCGTTTTGCCTCTTCACCAACGATTTATACTACATGTCAGTTAACTTGTAATTGCAAATTGAAATTGCACTTGAAATTATACTTATCTGTGCAAATATATCAAAATGCTTATGTTATTTCCTTACAAACTGCAAGTACGTATGTACTAAATGCAAGTTCAAAGCTCCAATTGACGCCTTTAGCAAGTACCAGTTATAGCATTACTAGTGCTTGCATTATCAATTATAACTGCAATTGCAAAATCGGTTATTCCCAATTTGACACCATCAGAAATTATATTTGACACTAACTCTTACACGCATCGAGTAGAACCTATGGAGTTAAACTTATAAATGTGCGTATAAGTTTTATAAGGTTGGGGCGGAAGTTTGTACAAACTCCCTATTATCCCAATTCATAACGAATTCATTTACATATTCTGAAAAATCGATTTCATAGACAAGGATTCATTTTTGCATTCTCAGGGGTAACTAACATGAACCGCAGTTGTGACGTTTAACGCATTTGAAATTCAGCAGTGAGCTATTTATTACCATCATTTCCCGCAAATTCATTGTAAATTTTATTTACTCTCTTGGGAGAGACCTGTTAAGCAACTACCAGTTTAATCGTTAAACGTTGCCTCAAGTGACTGTCAATAGTTCAACGTGAACAAATTACGGTCTTACAATCTATGTAGTGAAAGGTTGAAGTAACGAGAAAATTATTATAATTAACGAGCACTACTGTTTATTTAAAGCTCCATGCGCTACTATTAAAATAAGCTCGCCATATCAACGCATATAATAAGTCTCCACGACAGGGCTTGATTATTAAGCCGTTTAGCTTTTAAGTTCTACACTCACACTACATCAGTTCATGTAATTGTCCCTGTGAAGCACAGGACGTTTACAAGTATTGGTTTAAGAGCAACACTTTAATGTAATTCTTAAACATCATGGCGAAACTTTGTGGTTTGAGACCGTAATTGCTTACGTAGGAATATGAACTATTTATGAACAAATGTCATTGAAATGTAATTGAAATTTTGATAAAAAGCAACTTCGCTTAACATTTCTTCACCCTGTGATCATAAGCATTAATTCGGGCTGATAATGTAAACTTTAGAATATCTGTACTCAAATTCAATAAAATCTTGCTAAAAGCATCACAATAATCCATCCTTAGCTCGCATCCACGATCTATGTAATTGCAGAAATTTACCGAGGTCATTGGACGAAATTGTAGAACAGAAAACGAATTTTGCTAGAAATAAAATCATGTAAGCATTTAATAAGTTATTGTTTTTAATTGGTTCCAGAAGGAATACAAAAACCTGTGCTTACAATGGACCCTTTTCTCCTGCCAGACTCCGATCGGCATGATATGCACATGTTTTGAAAGCCCGTGCGGCGAGCTTTCCAATGGTGTACATATTATGGCTGTGTGGGCTTTGGATTTTGCGCAAATCAGTCATAAAGTTTTGGTGAGTGGAATATAGCCTCAAGTAATTCTGTCCCTTCCAAGAACTGACGGCGTGGCGTAGCGTACTGAGTGCCGAGTTCTTTTATGCTACGCATAGACTCGGGTTCACATCCACCTTGGAGCATTTTCTTTTTGTCATTTTTTTGATCATTTTTCGTTCTTTATAACATAGTATTCCTAATAAATATATGAAAAACTATTTTTGATTGCTTATAAATATTCTTCGTAACTTCTAGTCGTGTTTACACTATAATCAACTAGAATTAGGATTGGGATAGACAATTGCTCATTTTTTAACCTCTTCGACGGCCTCGTCTTCGTTGATGATCCCTCTATTTGTAAATATCCTTCAGGAAAATAGTTTTTCATATATTTATTAGAAATACTGTTTTATAAAGAACGAAAAATGATCAAATAAATCATTTCTTGGAAGGGACATAATTATTTGAGGCTATATTCCACTCACCAAAACTTTATGACTGATTTGCGCAAAATCCAAAGCCCACACAGCCATTATATGTACACCATTGGAAAGCTCTCAGCACGGGCTTTCCATACATATGCATATCATGCCGATCGGAGTCTGGCAGGAGAAAAGGGCCCATTGTTAGTGTAACAATGATAAGGACACAAATTTGTGCATCTAATTCCATCTGAGTCCAAGAAACAATTGGGACCAATATTGGTCAATCTTTGGTCTGTAATTAAACTGACCAGTTCCGGCCAATAGTAACAAAATTTGAAATTAAGATTCCAGTTGTGACATGTAATAACTAATTTAAGACCCAAAGTCCGGAGGGGGAAAGTATATGTAAATTTGAGGCCAAGAAACTAGTGGGTAATACCATTGGTCAAACTGAGATCCAGAAGGCAGCTGTTACAAATATTTGTTATTCTGTGGCCAAAAATCCCGCTGTGACAAAATATAAGTCAGTCTCAAGTCACGATACTAGTTGTGAATAATATTGGCCAATCTGAGGATAAAAACTCAAGGAATTCAATACTTCCCATCTGGGTGATAACGAACACTGGGACCAACATGGGCCAATTTGTCAGCAATTGATGACAGCTCTGATTTTCTCAAATTTAAGCAGATTTGAAGGACCGAAAAAATGGGGCTTGTTTGCTAGTCATACGTTTTCCTGAATTTGTTTTCGGTTTCTGTTTTGTCTTCTGTTTTACGAAATAGTTTTTGGTTAAAAGGGATTTTGGTCAAAATAAATTATTATTATAGATTATAGATAGATTATATAGAGATTATAGAGATTATAGATTATTAAGCTTCAACTATATTCAGCCTTATTAAGATTTTTCAATAATGTGTAACACAAAGTGCGTACTATTAAAATTCATATAAAACCATTTTTCGCTTTGTACTCAAAATGAATTGATTTAGGGAAATAGGGCTGAGTTTAAAACTTCGTCCTTCATTGTGTTTCATCTTTCCGAGAGTACAAATGCCAAGATTCAGAACAGACGTTCAACACTGAAGTAAGTCGACAGGATACAACTAATTACTTTAGCTATACATCTTTCAACAAAGCAGGACCAGAGCTAACCAACCAAACAAATAAATAACCACTATAATAAACCACTGTGGTTTGAATTATATTAATTCATTGTATTTTAGATAAGCCATTTCGCAAGTGAACGACATGCATAGTATGTATAGTAACTATAAACAATATAATGAAACCAGATTAAATTAAAAGAGTTAAGACTAAGTTTGAACATTGCACAAACATTTTCAGGTGTTACTTCCAGAATTAAACATTCCATCAAATGAAGCCAAGAATGATCTTCCCCAACGCTAGTTTTTACTTCATCTATAAAAACTGAAAAATCTCGTAATTGAACATAAATGACTTCAGTGCTCAGATAGGAACTCACAATGGGCATGAAATGATTACTTTACCATCGTGGTAATACTCAATATAACTGGTGATGTTACTACAGTAGAACCAATTACGTAGATTTGTTTTACTGTTACAAGGTCGACTAAATCTGTGGATTAGTAAACAGCAAATTGCCCCATATATGATGATGAATTTTGTTCTAGTAATGAAAAGGCTGTAAGACGATTAAATAACTCTCACGTTACATGGGACACATTTACTTGCCTTCACAGTATATTTACGTACCGCTCCTAATGACTTCTGGAAAATGTAACTTTTAAACGAATTGTTGCGATTTGATGGATCATACTGTTCCTTGAATGTTGTTTAGGTAAAGATTTCCACTTCACAAATGAAGTATGTAGACTTGACCAATATATATTTCATATGTGCTACACGATTCCACTGACAAATAACGTAGTTCTCATTTAAGTGGTTTTGTTATCGTTATCACGTCTTTACGTCTTTAGATAAATAATATTTCAGAAGAAGCAAGGAAGGAGTCAATATTGAACTCATGATCCTGTCAGTCTGTGTGCAGAGCGATGATGACTGTTAAATAAATATTGGAACACCTAGTACTAAAGTTCATTTTAAAATGACGACAAGTTTAAATTGTTATGTTGAATATCACTATGATATCAGCTGAGATTATCAAATATCCTAATCTATATATGTAAATATATGCTTATTGTTTGTGTTGTATGGAATACGCCTATAATCCGCCTGCCCACGCTGGTATATGCGTGAATTAATACTTGCTTGCTTCCGCACTGCAAACCTGTGAATTGTATAAACGAGTGAATGGAGTTGTACACGTAAAAATTGGGCGTCTGCCTTGACTCAATGTCAGATGTACACAATTTACGTCAACCTTCTTCGTCACATAATTCGAATGAACGGTCAACCTCACATGCAAAACTGCCGCCATAGACTCTGCTGTCCAACGAACGTTGAATATGTTAACACTAAATCTTCACTTTCAATCATGTGTCAACTGAAAACACGTGCAACTCAATTGTTGTCTGCCTGCGAATATGCGACTAGGATCAAAACATGTTTTATACCCAAATCGTTATGATCGTAGGACAATCATGAATTTCTACAAAAAACGATCGCCGGGCATTACTCATTTCAAATTCCGAATTTTCAAACTTATACATGCTCATCGGATTTGTTGTGATAATATTCATGTTTTCCAATTTTGTAGTAATTGTTTTGCCGGAATGTTGATGTATGAATATTATTACTAAAAAGCAATTTTCTGGACTGTCAAAGAAAACCGAGGCAAAACTTAAAAATATTCTCAAATACACCCGTTTAAATATTTGAACATTTTTAACAATTCTGAATTGCGATTAATTATAGCATTTTTTCATACAATACAGCATCCACACAGTGCAGAACTTCGTTTTCTATTTGCACATTCCTCCACCGCGAGAAGGTGGTGGTAGGATTATGCTTAAATACAATATATGACGTCTAGTAGCGTTAGAAAACAACACTTTGAGTAATCTGGATGATTATGCTCATCGAACTGGGTAATTCTGTATATACTATTTTGGTGTCAAGCATATTCATTAATTTGTTACAAAACATACGGATATTGAACCGTATTATGATTTTATTAACATCAAATACAATTTGGGTCGTACAAAATCTCTAAAATTTGGGAAAGAGCATTTTACTTGCAAATAGTGTAGACAGCAGTAATTTTATTATTGTTGATCATCCCACATTTAAACGTGCATATTGGCAACAGATTTATATTTAATTATTGCTTACACGTCCGTAAAACGGGACACGAATTTATGATAAAAATTGGTTTGTGCTATTCATTAAACACGATCCGTTTAATTATTTCGGTTGGTGGAAATACATAAAGCATTTACCTGGATAATATGCATAGCGCATTGTTATGTACGATTGCACTCTCTGCGATAGCTGGCTACAAATGTGTACTCACAGCACAAGATGTGTACCGGACCTCTTTAAGTAATATATGGGTTTAATTTCACTTCAACATTTTATCCGCATCGTTAGCAACTACTGAAAGGATTCGTTTTCCATACATTATACGACATCTCGCAACGCTAGCGAAAACACCTTTAAGTAATTTGAATACTTGTGGTCTAAAAAATATGTACTACCGTGTAAACTATTTTAATGTGAAGCACATACGTCATTCTAAAACAAAAAAGGGTATGATATTTATCACTTCTGGTCATAACGCATTATGAGTTACACATGGGTCACGAACTTTAAAAATTATAGTTTCAAGGTTTCTAAACTGCGGACAAGAATTTACGATAATTACTGGTGTGTACGTTTTATTTACTTGAATATGATTAATTATTTCGGTTGGATGAAATACATAGAGCATTTTCCTGCCAAATATGCAAAGTGAAACTGTTTGTACGCTTGAACGTTCTGCAAAAGTTGCTGAAATTGTGTATTCACAGAGAAAGATGTACGCCGGACCTGTCCTACTAGCATTTTTTCCCAATTTCTGCGCTACATTTATCAGCACAGGCACAGCAACTAACAACGTTCTGGATAATGTACATATCTACAATTCTGCTTTCCACGCTGGTACATGTGTGGAACTATACTTGCTGTCCTCCCCTTGACAAACCCTCGAATTACGTAGAGAAAAGAAATAAGTTGCACTTCTGACGATTGGACGTCTGCTTTGATTCAGTTTAAATGTGCAAAATTTACGCCAACCCGCTTCGTATTCCATTACGCCTATACATTTAACCTCACTTATAAAATTTCCAGCTTAAACTCCGCTACCCAATGAGCGTTGAATATGTTAGCACGTAATATGCAATGTACATCATGTGTCTACAAGTAATATGCGCAACTAAAATATAAGATCTTCCCGTAAATATGCACCCAGGACTGCAACCTTTTTGATACCAAAAATCGTTAGGAAACTTTGCATACCAAATACAACATTTGTTACGCTCGCAAAAGATACTCTAATTAATTTAAATACTAGTGGTGTTAGAAATATGTACTACCGTATTTACCATTTTAAAGTGAAGCATATCCTACATTGGCTACCAGAATATTCGTATGCAGCAACCACATACATATGTATTTGTTTAACATCAAATACAAACTGAATTGTACAGAATCTCTCAAATTTGGAAAACATCATTATCTTTGAGACCAGCGTAGACAACAAAAGATTTACCAATTCTAATCCAAATGCATTGTTAAATGCACATTATTCCCCGAAATTAAACAATTATCGCTGCAACGATCCTAAACAACGGACAAAGCCATGATAAGTACTGGTTTGTACTTTTTATTTATCTCAATTTATTTAATTATTTCGGGTTGATGAAATACATAAAATATTTACCTGCAAAATCTTTAAAGTGCAATTGTATGTAGGACAGTACTTTCAGCGTGAGCTTATCGAAATTGTGTATTAACGTTGGAGGATGTACGCCAGACCTCTCCTAATAGTACTTAATTCCAATTTCCCCCGTCATTTTATTATCATTATCAGACATATGTACGAAAATTTTTATCAGTTTATTGTTCAGGATAATGTAAATATATATAATTCTGCTGCCCACGCTGGTATATGTGTGAATCTATACTTGCTGTCCTCCGCACGATCAATTATTGAATTACGTAGACGAGGGAATAGATTTGCACTTATTGCGCTTGGACGTCTTATTTGATTCAGTTTTAAATTTGCACAATTTACTTCAACTCCTTTCGTATTCCAATACGCCTGTGCATTCAACCTTACATTCAAAATTTCCAGCTTAAACGTTGCTCCCTAATGATCGTTGAATCTTATTGCGCGTAATTTACAATGTCAATCCTGTGAAGACTATATCTTTCAACAACAAACAACAGCCGGTATTCCTATCTTGATATTCCTTATTTTTAAAGTGCTACTTGACCATTTGATTCGTTGTAATACAAGGTTTCGCTATCTATTCAGCAATATTTAGACTGTTTGGATGTGGATAAATATTTAAGATTACTAAAAATTATTTGTATTTAAAGATCAAACCAAACAAAGGGAGTTAAATCTTAATACTTTGATCAAATACACCCGTGATTATTTTGAAACATGTTCAACAATTGAAAATATTGATGATTAGGTGACCGGATTCCTTTATTACTGCATTCACGCATTTTCAAGAGACCCATTACTTATTTTACATTCCACTCGCGTGAGTAACTACTGACATGTTTTTTTTTGCGTACAAAATACGACATCTCATTACGTTTTAATAAACTACTTTAAGTATTTGAATACTAGGGGGCTTAGAAATATGTACTGCCGTGGTTAACATTTTTATGTAAACCATATCCTGCATTCTCCACCAAAATATTCGTGCGCAACATCCATATATGTATTTGTTTAACATCAAATAAAAACTGAATTGTACAGAATCACTAAAATTTGGAAAACATCATTATCTTTGAGACCAGCGTAGACAACAAAAGATTTAATTATTCTAATCCAAATGCATTGTTAAATGCAATTATTCCCCGAAATTAAACAATTATCGCTGCAACGATCCTAAACAACGGACAAAGCCATGATAAGTACTGGTTTGTACTTTTTATTTATCTCAATTTATTTAATTATTTCGGGTTGATGAAATACATAGAATATTGACCTGCAAAATCTTTAAAGTGCAACTGTATGTAGCACAGTACTTTCTGCGTGAGCTTACCGAAATTGTGTATTAACGGTGGAGAATGTACGCCGGACCTCTCCTACTAGTACTTAATTCCAATTTTTCCCAGTCATTTTATCAGCATAGACACAGCAACTAACAAAGCATCATGTACGAATCCTTTTATCAGTTTATTGTTCACGATAATGTAAATATATATAATCCTGATGCCCACGCTGGTATATGTGTGAATCTTTACTTGCTATTCTACCGCACGATTAATTATTTAATTACGTAGACGAGGGAATAGATTTGCACTTATTGCGCTTGGACGTCTTATTTGATTCAGTTTTAAATTTGCACAATTTACTTCAACTCCTTTCGTATTCCAGCTTAAACGTTGCTACCTAATGATCGTTGAATCTTATTGCGCGTAATTTACAATGTCAATCCTGTGAAGACAATATCTTTCAACAACAAACAACAGCCGGTATTCCTATCTTGATATTCCTTATTTTTAAAGTGCTACTTGACCATTTGATTCGTTGTAATACAAGGTTTGGCTATCTATTCAGCAATATTTCGACTGTTTGGATGTGGATAAATATTTAAGATTACTAAAAATTATTTGTATTTAAAGATCAAACCAAACAAAGGGAGTTAAATCTTAATACTTTGATCAAATACACCCGTGATTATTTTGAAACATGTTCAACAATTGAAAATACTGATGATTAGGTGACCATATTTATTTATTACTGCATTCACGCAATTTCAATAGACCCATTACTTATTTTACATTCCACCCGCGTGAGTAACTTTTGATGTTTTTTGCGTACAAAATACGACATCTCGTTACGCTCTAATAAACTACTCTAAGTAATTTGAATACTAGTGGGCTTAGAAATATGTACTGCAGTGTTTACCATTTTTATGTAAAGCATATCCTACATTCTCCACCAAAAAAATCGTGCGCAACATCCATATATGTATTTGTTTAACATCAAATAAAAACTGAATTGTACAGAATCCCTCAAATTTGGAAAACATCATTATCTTTGAGACCAGCGTAGACAGAAAAACATTTTCCACTTCTTATCCAAATGCATTGTTAATTACACATTAGTCCCCGAAATTAAACAATTATCGCTGGAACGATCCTGAACAACGGACAAAGCCATGATAAGTACTGGTTTGTACTTTTTATTTATCTCAATTTATTTAATTATTTCGGGTTGATGAAATACATAGTATATTTACCTGCAAAATCTTTAAAGTGCAACTGCATGTAGCACAGTACGTTCTGCGTGAGCTTACCGAAATTGTGTATTAACGGTGGAGAATGTACGCCGGACCTCTCCTACTAGTACTTAATTCCAATTTTTCCCAGTCATTTTATCAGCATAGACACAACAACTAACAAAGCCTCATGTACGAATCCTTTTATCAGTTTATTGTTCAGGATAATGTAAATATATATAATCCTGCTGCCCACGCTGGTATATGTGTGAATCTTTACTTGCTATTCTACCGCACGATTAATTATTTAATTACGTAGACGAGGGAATAGATTTGCACTTATTACGCTTGGACGTCTCATTTGATTCAGTTTTAAATGTGCACAATTTACTTCAACTCCTTTCGTATTCCAGCTTAAACGTTGCTACCTAATGATCGTTGAATCTTATTGCGCGTAATTTACAATGTCAATCCTGTGAAGACTATATCTTTCAACAACAAACAACAGCTGGTATTCCTATCTTGATATTCCTTATTTTTAAAGGGCTACTTGACCATTTGATTCGTTGTAATACAAGGTTTTGCTATCTATTCAGCAATATTTCGACTGTTTGGATGTGGATAAATATTTAAAATTACTAAAAATTATTAGTATTTAAAGATCAAAGCAAACAAAGGGAGTTAAATCTTAATACTTTCATCAAATACACCCGTGATTATTTTGAAACATGTTCAACAATTGAAAATATTGATGATTAGGTGACCGGATTCATTTATTACTGCATTCACGCATTTTCAAGAGACCCATTACTTATTTTACATTCCACTCGCGTGAGTAACTACTGACATAATTTTTTTTTGCGTACAAAATACGACATCTCATTACGCTCTAATAAACTACTCTAAGTATTTGAATACTAGGGGGCTTAGAAATATGTACTGCCGTGGTTAACATTTTTATGTAAACCATATCCTGCATTCTCCACCAAAATATTCGTGCGCAACATCCATATATGTATTTGTTTAACATCAATTCAAAACCGAATTGTACAGAATCACTAAAATTTGGAAAACAGCATTATCTTTGAGACCAGCGTAGACAACAAAAGATTTACCTATTCGAATCCAAATGCATTGTTAAATGCACATTATTCCCCGAAATTAAACAATTATCGCTGCAACGATCCTAAACAACGGACAAAGCCATGATAAGTACTGGTTTGTACTTTTTATTTATCTCAATTTATTTAATTATTTCGGGTTGATGAAATACATAGAATATTTACCTGCAAAATCTTTAAAGTGCAACTGTATGTAGGACAGTACTTTCTGCGTGAGCTTACCGAAATTGTGTATTAACGGTGGAGGATGTACGCCGGACCTCTCCTACTAGTACTTAATTCCAATTTTTCCCAGTCATTTTATCAGCATAGACACAGCAACTAACAAAGCCTCATGTACGAATCATTTTATCAGTTAACTGTTCAGGATAATGTATATATATATAATCCTGCTGCCCACGCTGGTATATGTGTGAATCTTTACTTGCTATTCTACCGCACGATTAATTATTTAATTACGTAGACGAGGGAATAGATTTGCACTTATTACGCTTGGACGTCTCATTTGATTCAGTTTTAAATGTGCACAATTTACTTCAGCTCCTTTTGTATTCCAGCTTCAACGTTGCTACCTAATGATCGTTGAATCTTATTGCGCGTAATTTACAATGTCAATCCTGTGAAGACTATATCTTTCAACAACAAACAACAGCCGGTATTCCTATCTTGATATTCCTTATTTTTAAAGTGCTACTTGACCATTTGATTCGTTGAAATACAAGGTTTGGCTATCTATTTAGTAATATTTTGACTGTTTGGATGTTGATAAATATTTAAGATTACTAAAAAATATTGGTCTTTAAAGATCAAAGCAAACAAAGGGAGTTAAATCTTAATACTTTGATCAAATACACCCGTGATTATTTTGAAACATGTTCAACAATTGAAAATACTGATGATTAGGTGACCATATTCATTTATTACTGCATTCACGCATTTTCAATAGACCTATTACTTATTTTACATTCCACCCGCGTGAGTAACTACTGACATGATTTTTTTGCGTACAAAATACGACATCTCGTTACGCTCTAATAAACTACTCTAAGTAATTTGAGTACTACTGGGCTTGGAAATATGTACTGCCGTGTTTACCATTTTTATGTAAAGCATATCCTACATTCTCCACCAAAAAAATCGTGCGCAACATCCATATATGTATTTGTTTAACATCAAATAAAAACTGAATTGTACAGAATCCCTTAAATTTGGAAAACATCATTATCTTTGAGACCAGCGTAGACAACAAAATATTTACCAATTCTAAACCAAATGCATTGGTAATTACACATTAGTCCCCGAAATTAAACAATTATCGCTGCAACGATCCTAAACAACGGACAAAGCCATGATAAGTACTGGTTTGTACTTTTTATTTATCTCAATTTATTTAACTATTTCGGGTTGATGAAATACATAGAATATTTACCTGCAAAATCTTTAAAGTGCAACTGTATGTAGGACAGTACTTTCTGCGTGAGCTTACCGAAATTGTGTATTAACGGTGGGGGATGTACGCCGGACCTCTCTTACTAGTACTTAATTCCAATTTTTCCCAGTCATTTTATCAGCATAGACACAGCAACGAACAAAGCCTCATGTACGAATCCTTTTATCAGTTTATTGTTCAGGATAGGGTTAATATATATAATCCTGCTGCCCACGCTGGTATATGTGTGAATCTATACTTGCTATACTACCGCACGACCAATTATTTTATTACGTAGACGAGGGAATAGATTTGCACTTATTACGCTTGGACGTCTCATTTGATTCAGTTTTAAATGTGCACATTTTACTTCAACTCCTTTCGTATTCCAATACGCCTGTGCATTCAACCTTACATACAAAATTTCCAGCTTAAAAGTTGCTACCTAATGATCGTTGAATCTTATTGCGCGTAATTTACAATGTCAATCCTGTGAAGACTATATCTTTCAAGTCCAAACAACAGCCGGTATTCCTATCTTGATATTCCTTATTCTTAAAGTGCTACTTGACCATTTGATACGTTGTCATACAAGTTTTGGCTATCTATTCAGCAATATTTCGACTGTGTTGATGTTGATAAATATTTAAGATTACTAAAAATTATTGGCATTCAAAGACAAAGGCAAACAAAGGGAGTTAAATCTTAATACTTTGATCAAATACACCCGTGATTATTTTGAAACATGTTCAACAATTAAATATATTGATGATTAAGTGACCATATTCAATTATTACTTCATTCACGCATTTTCAATAGACCCATTACTTATTTTACATTCCACCCGCGTGAGTAACTCCTGACATGATTTTTTTGCATACAAAATACGACATCTCGTTACGCTCTAATAAACTTCTCTAAGTAGTTTGAATACTAGTGGGCTTAGAAATATGTACTGCCGTGTTTACCATTTTTATGTAAAGCATATCCTACATTCTCCGCCAACAAATTCGTGCGCAACATCCATATATGTATTTGTTTAACATCAAATAAAAACTGAATTGTACAGAATCCCTCAAATTTGGAAAACATCATTATCTTTGAGACCAGCGTAGACAACAAAATATTTACGTATTCTAATCCAAATGCATTGTTAATTACACATTAGTCCCCGAAATTAAACACTTATCGCTGCAACGATCCTAAACAACGGACAAAGCCATGATAAGTACTGGTTTGTACTTTTTATTTATCTCAATTTATTTAATTATTTCGGGTTGATGAAATACATAGAATATTTACCTGCAAAATCTTTAAAGTGCAACTGTATGTAGGACAGTACTTTCTGCGTGAGCTTAACGAAATTGTGTATTAACGGTGGAGGATGTACGCCGGACCTCTCCTACTAGTACTTAATTCCAATTTTCCCCGTCATTCTATCAGCATAGACACAGCAACCAACAAAGCCTCATGTACGAATCCTTTTATCAGTTTATTGTTCAGAATAATGTAAATATATATAATCCTGCTGCCCACGCTGGTATATGTTTGAATCTATACTTGCTGTTCTCCGCACGATCAATTATCGAATTACGTAGACGAGGGAATAGATTTGCACTTATTACGCTTGGACGTCTCATTTGATTCAGTTTTAAATGTGCACAATTTACTTCAACTCCTTTCGTATTCCAATACGCCTGTGCATTCAACCTTACTTACAAAATTTCCAGCTTACACGTTGCTACCTAATGATCGTTGAATATTATTGCGCGTAATTTATAATGTCAATCCTGTGAAGACTATATCTTTCAACAACAAACAACAGCCAGTATTCCTATCTTGATATGCCTTATTTTTTAAGTGCTACTTGACCATTTGATTCGTTGTAATACAAGGTTTGGCTATCTATTCAGCAATATTTCGACTGTTTGGATGTTGATAAATATTTAAGATTACTACAAATTATTGGTATTTAAAGATCGAAACGAACAAAGGGAGTTAAATCTTAATACTTTGATCAAATACACCCGTGAATATTTGGAAACATGTTCAACAATTGAAAATATTAATTATTAGGTGACCATATTCAATTATTACTGCATTCACGCATTTTCAAAAGACCCATTACTTATTTTACATTCCACCCGCGTAAATAACTCTTGACATGATTTTTTTGCGTACAAAATACGACATCTCGTTACGCTCGAACAAACTACTCTAAATAATTTGAATACTAGTGAGCTTAGAGTACTGCAGTGTTTACTATTTTTATGTAAAGCATATCCTACATTCTCCACCAAAAAATTCGTGCGCAACATCCATATATGTATTTGTTTAACATCAAATAAAAACTGAATTGTACAGAATCCATCAAATTTGGAAAACATCATTATCTTTGAAAACAGCGTAGACAACAAAAGATTTACCAATTCTAATCCAAATGCATTGTTAATTACACATTAGTCCCCGAAATTAAACACTTATCGCTGCAACGATCCTAAACAACGGACAAAGCCATGATAAGTACTGGTTTGTACTTTTTATTTATCTCAATTTATTTAATTATTTCGGGTTGATGAAATACATAGCATATTTACCTGCAAAATCTTTAAAGTGCAATTGTATGTAGGACAGTACTTTCTGCGTGAGCTTACCGAAATTGTGTGATAACGGTGGAGGATGTACGCCGGACCTCTCCTACTAGTACTTAATTCCAATTTTCCCCGTTATTCTATCAGCATAGACACAGCAACCAACAAAGCCTTATGTACGAATCCTTTTATCAGTTTATTGTTCAGAATAATGTAAATATATATAATCCTGCTGCCCACGCTGGTATATGTGTGAATCTATACTTGCTGTCCTCCGCACGATCAATTATTGATTTACGTAGACGAGGGAATTGATTTGCACTTATTACGCTTGGAAGTCTCATTTAATTCAGTTTTAAATGTGCACAATTTACTTCAACTCCTTTCGTATTCCAATACGCCTGTGCATTCAACCTTACTTACAAAATGTCCAGCTTACACGTTGCTACCTAATGATCGTTGAATATTATTGCGCGTCATTTACAATATCAATCCTGTGAAGACTATATCTTTGAACACCAAACAACAGATAGTATTCCTATCTTGATATTCATTATTTTAAAGTGCTACTTGACCTTTTGATTCGTTGTCATGCAAGGTTTGGCTATCTATTCAGCAATATTTCGACTGTTTTGATGTTGATAAATATTTAAGATTACTAAAAATTATTGGCATTTAAAGATCAAAGCAGACAAAGGGAGTTAAATCTTAATAGTTTGATCAACTACACCCGTGATTATTTGGAAACATGTTCAACAATTGAAAATATTGATGACTAGCTGACCATATTCATTTATTACTGCATTCACGCATTTTCAATAGACCTATTACTTATTTTACATTCCACCCGCGTGAGTCACTACTGACATGATTTTTTTGCGTACAAAATACGACATCTCGTAACGCTCTAATAAACCACTAAGTAATTTGAATCCTAGTGGGCTTAGAAATATGTACTGCCGTGTTTACCATTTTTATGTAAAGCATACCCTACATTTTCCACCAAAAAATTCGTGCGCAACATCCATATATGTATTTGTTTAACATCAAATAAAAACTGAATTGTACAGAATCCCTCAAATTTGGAAAACATCATTATCTTTGAGACCAGCGTAGACAACAAAAGATTTACCAATTCTAATCCAAATGCATTGTTAATTACACATTAGTTCTTGAAATTAAACAATTATCGCTGCAACGATGCTAAACAGCGGCCAAGGTTATGATAAGTACTGGTTTGTACTTTTTATTTATCTCAATTTATTTAATTATTTCGGGTTGATGAAATACATAGAGTAATTACCTGCAAAATCTGTAGAAAGCAATTGTATGTAGGACAGTAGTTTCTGCGTGAGCTTACCGAAATTGTGTATTAACGGTGGAGGGGTTACGCCGGACCTTTCCTACAAGTATTTTTTCCAATTTTTCCGCGTCCTTTGATCCGCGTAGACACATTAACTAACAAAGCATCGTGTACGAATCCTTTGTTCTTTTTGCCAGTTGTATTGCTCTGCTGTCCACGCTGGTATTTGTGTGAATCTATACTTGCTTTAATCCGCACGACAAACCCTTGAATTACGTAGACGAGGGAAATGGGATGCACTTGTTATGATTGGACGTCTGCTTTGATTTAGTTTCAAATGTGCACAATTTACTTCAACTCTATTCTAATACCATATGACAGTATATTTAACATTACATGTAAAATTCATAGCTTGCACTCTGTCACCCAGTGATCGTTAAATATGTGAGCACGACATTGTATTTCCACGTCACGTGTTCGCTCTTCACCGACCAGCTGTACAGTTGGCAAGTTCAGACATTTTCAAATTGTGACCATTCCCGTAGTTTAATTTCCAAACGCATTTGCCTAGCTCAAAAGTAATTTCATATTAGTACTTATCTCATCAAATTCTAGCGTGTAATTTATTTCCAGGTTACGCTGTCTTTTTGCCTTACCAGATATAAATTTCGTAAATTCTGACATTTTTAAATTGAGACCATTCGAGTACTTCAATTTCCAGACATAATCGCCTCGCTCAAAAGTAATGTCAGATTCGGATTCCGTGCATTAAACGTTAACACTTAACTGTATTAACACGTCACGGGGTCGCTTTTCCCTGACCAGTTGTACGCTTTGAAAATTCCTGAAATTTCGATTTCTGACTATGCATGTCAGATATGGTATGATTGCCCAGTTTCAAAATATTTTCAGATTAGTACTAACCGCATCAAACTCTAGCGTGTAACTGTATTTCCAGTCACGTAGTCTCTTTTATTACGGACAAATAGATAATCATGAAATTTGAGAATCTAAATATAGCATTTATAATCACGGACAAAGTTTGATTATAAAAACGCCCTTTTTCTGGGATAGCTGTATAAGTAATTTCTTAGGATTAGAACAAAGAGATGAAATACAGGAGTGTAGAAATACAACTCTACATGCTGGACAGAAATTCGCAGGACCACACATCATGTTGCAGTCATGCTCAGCAGACCCATTATTGACGGTGATAATCACGTGCTAACAAATTTGACAATCGTTTAACTGCAGAATTCATGCGGATTGTTTTGCATGTGACGTTTGTCGTATATGCCACTTGTAATACGAAGAGAGTGGAAGTAAGTTGTGCACATTCAAAACAGAATTAAAGCAGATGTTCAATCGTAACGTGTGAAACTCCGTCCCATGATCTCCATAAATTCTGGTTTTGCAGATACGAAGACGTCATGTATAGATTTACACCTATTCCAGCATTGAACGATGGAACCATGATAATAGGTATATACAATAGGATGAATACTGACCGGATATTACGATACGCATATGATACCTTGTTAGTTGCACCGTAATGTATGTATGTATGTATATTTATTAAATTGGTCCCGAGGGTTTTCACCGATGGCCAACCACCGGAATGAATGTTTTGAAGCCAAAATACAGTCATATGTTAAGGATATTAGGTATTTTGTTTTACCTTGTAACAATGAAAATATGATTATGCTAAATTGCTTACTGAATTGAATATTTAAATAATACAATTGAAATACTTTTCTACTAGTAAAAACAAATAAATTGTAAGCATCCTAAATATAGAGAGGAGTCTGTTATGAGAATTCAGTGTGAGAACACAATTACTAGAAATTAGTGGCAAAATAGACTGAACTGTGAATAAGAAATTTTCGTTTAACTTTTACGCTAACTCCATTTGTAATTCCAACGATTGTAAATTAACTGAATACGAACGTCATCAGAATGAGAGCATTGGGTTATTTAATTTAGGAGCCGAAAATAACATACACGGACTACTAATATTCATATTCGACTCCCATACACTAGTTGTGGATGTTCGTTATTCTTACAAAGCAAAAAGCCACGAAGCGGTAGAACAAATAAATTGAGGTAATGTAGAAAGCTGTCAGCGTCAAATTTGAACATGTTTAACACTTGGAAATTACGAAGAACAGTAGCATTGGTTCACTCATTATAACATCCACACATCGCAAAGCCCTATTACTTATTTTCAAATTTAAAACCCGTGAGTAACTACTGCATATGATTCTTTTTACATTTTTATTTCTTCTTACATTGAACGGCATCTCGTATCGTTTGGGAACATTACTGTAAGTTTTTTACATGCTTGTCGACATAGAATTATGTTATGCTGAGTATAGTATTTTGGTTGAAAGCAGATCTATTCGTCTCTAACAACGTATAATCATGTTGCACCGACATATGTATTTAGTAATTTTAAAGAAAACTACATTCTTAAAGAATTACTAGAATTTGGAAACGAAACTTCTCCTGGGGATTAGTGTTGACAATGGCACATTTCGCAGTTCTGATCAGAACATTTTATAAAATACATATGGACTCAGAATTTAAATAATAATCACCGACCGGTTCGTAAATAACGGACAATGCTGTTTGACAAGTCATGATTTGTGCTATTCATTTATCGCAATGCGTTTATTTATTCCGCGTGGAAGTACGTTGAGTATTTACGAGTAATAAATGCAAAGTACAATAGTATGCAGGATTGTACTTGATGTTGTACATAAGACCTAGGCATGATAATATTGTAACGAGATTATCGGGTGTTAAATCTCGTGCCCCAAGTTCGGACGAGTCACTAAATGATATGTAGTGTTTTGGTGATAATAAAAAGAATCGCAGATAAAAATAGAGTTGTACTGGATAATTTTCTTGAGTTGATTTATTCTTATTGAAATTGAAGATGAATTTGAATTAAAATTAATAAAAGGATCTTATAATTTAATTCTCCTTGCGTAGAATTCCTCCGGTGGAAGTCCATTTGATTTAAACTAGGATCCAAGGATCTTTTCCTAGTGTAAATTACTGCTGGGCTGTCCATCTTCTGTTCCTGGGCCAGGGCCGGAATGGAGTAGGATCTATTAACGCGTACTTTGATCCAGTCCATCCGAGAGCTTCCCAAGAACTGTCGTGTTCTAGCTTTACTTAGCCTAAGGATTTGATCTTAGCCTAATTTATGTGTTATGTACATACTTACATTATAATACAATCATCATAATTATTGTTTGTAATAACAATAGTTTGAATTGATGTTAATGAATTTTACATCCTGTTCCATTTCCGTTCATCCCTCAGATTCTGCTGAGTGGAAGTGGTGATTCAATCAAAAGGTTAAATCTTCCCTTTGAGAATTGTAGATGGGGACTAATTATTTATGCTAACGTGACGTAAACGCGATCTTTTGTCACGTAGCCTCCTCTTTTATGTCACGTATCTCAGGTGTGTATTCTGAGATTTAACATTCCTCTTCTGTCGGTAGGCTGCCCTCAGCCGTCGTCTTTGACTGCTAGGTTGACTTTGGACTAACTATACATGATTAGATTTTCTCAATTATTTACATTCTTTAATGTATTCGTGTGGTTCCTTATGATCTGTAGACTTATCTGTAAACTACATGTAAATGTTTGTGTTAGCTTGTGAGCTTGTGTATTACATAAGGTGTTTTCTTAATTCTACTTTTTACAATGATAAGCGTAAGTTCTTTTCTTGGTTTTCGGATTTTCTGGGCATCAAATCCGGACTTTAAGGTCGGGCGGTTGTTCTAGATGTTGATGGACCTGGTGTGGGGGGTGCTCGTATAAGTTTACATCCTACTAGTCGTTCAAACGAATTTTGAACTACGGTGGCTGCATCCGGTGCTGTAATCCTCTTCAATTCCTGGTACTGATGTCTTGACTCGGGTTGTGCTCTGCGTGCTATGACTCGGCAATAGTAAGCACTAAGGCTGAGTATGGCTATTAGAATAAAGATTTCAAAGCTGCTTAAAATGATGAGTGTAAGGTTGCTATTTTCGGCTGGTGGTGGAGGAATCCATGCATCTCCCGCTTCTTGTGCATACTTCTGTAACCATGGTGGATAATTGTTGAAATCGGCATGATCTGTGGGTGTACTAAAGGTTTGTGGTACTTGTTGTCGTTGGTTTAGCTGCTGCTGTTGTTGTAGTTGCATTTGTTGAAGTTGTAACTGATTTTGTTGTTGAGCGGCTATCACATTTGGATCTTGTGGGTCATAAGGTACTACTGCCGTTTGTCCATTGTTGTTATTGTTAGGATGTATGATGTGCACAACTGGATCTTTTTGTGACAAATGGGCGGCTATAATGGCGGTTGATCCTACTAACATAGGTGGTACTACATGTTTCACTATCCACGCACCAATGGTGGTGAGTCCCGCTTGTACAACCGGTCCTATTGGTTCTGGCTTTGGTACCGGTCGTCTGTGGGTATCCATGATTACAGAAGTTATGATGATGGTGTACATGATCACTCTTTGGTATGTCATGACTCAAATCTTTTAGTTTCTTTGATTATGAGTTTGACAATTGCTGGAAGTCTTTTGAAGATGAATTGTTAAGATCGGCTGCTGGTGGTCCAGAGAGTGGTGGCTGCGAGTTGAATGTGTCCAGTCTGACTCTGGAGCTTGCTTTTATACTGGATAATCTTGATTGTTTGGAACGACAGGGAATGTAAACAATTACGAGGCTTGTGAAAGTGTCAATTAATAAAGGGATGTTTGTCCGGATTTGATCTCCATATTTCCGGTCTTATGGATCTAGAAGTAAACTATAAATAAAATTATATGAGCATTGCTCTTTTTATATCATTTTCTTATTATGTATTTCTTTTTATTTGATTTTATGCTTAATCTATTTTCTGTTTTACTACCATTCCTCTGTAATCCTCCGGAAATCCCCAATGGCTGATTACGAGTAAATGTCAGTTGTTTTGGTTTCGTCATCCGCATTCTATTGTTATAAAATGCTGATTTTCTAACTGCAAAAACTACTGCTGCTAATTCGAGTTCTGTAGCAGAGTATCGTTTCTCTGAAGCTAATAAGGTTCTGCTTGCGTAGGCAATTGGGTGCTCTCCATCTTTATCTTGAAGAACACAGCATCCCAATCCTTCCAAAGAGGCGTCCGTATGTAGTATACAGTTTAACATTGGGTTGAAATGCTTTAGTACTGGTGCAGTTGTAAGCTTTTCTTTAAGGATCTCAAAAGCTTCTGTTGCTTCATCTGTCCAATGGAATGCGTGAATTCTTTTCTTTCCCTCTGACTTGCCTTTACTTCCTATCCATGACTGTGATATTGGGTTGGCTAGTTTGGCAAAATCTTTTATATATCTACTATAAAAACTACAAATTCCGTAAAATCTTCTGGCTTCTGTTTCTGATTTTGGAATTTTGACCTTCTTAATTGTTTCAATCTTGCCTGGATCTGGGCAAGTACCTTCTCTTGATACTTTAAATCCTAAGACAATGATTTCATAGTAACCAAATCTACATTTTGAAGGCTTGAACTTAAAATTCTTATTGCTGGCTCTAAGGAATAATTCTTCCAGTGATGCTAACTTGTCCTCTATGTTAATTCCATAGGAGACAACATCGTCTAGGTAAACCATTGCTCCTCGAAATTTTAAGGAACCTATCATTTGGTCGGCTGCACGCTGAAACGCTGAAGGTGCTATTTTCGCTCCCATGGGTAATCTTAAGAAGCAGTAGAGTCCATCTTGGGTAACGAATGAAGTTTTTACTTGATCATCTTCGTGAATGAGTAGTTGGAAAAATCCTGATTCCATATCCAATGTATCAAATATTGCTGATCTATTGAACTGCATAAGGATGTCGTCAATTCTTGCAATGGGGTATACTTGATCTGTAATTGTCTTGTTCAATGCTCTGTAGTCTACAACTGATCGAAATGTTCCGTCTTTCTTTTTGATGAGAAATAGTGGACTGCTATATGGTCCATTTACTTCCTTGATGATATTGGCATCTAACTTCTTTTGGATTTCCTCTCTCACCTTTTCGCGTTCTACAGGTGAGCATGGAAATGGCTTACATTGTACTGGAGGATTGTTGCCTGTGTGGATTCTAACAGGTTCTACCCATGCTGTTTCTTTCAAATCAGCTTTGCTAAAAGCAAAACATTCCGGGTATCTTGCAATTAATGCTCGGTATTGAGCTTTGGCCTTTTCTGGTAATTCCGGATTGATATCAAAACAATCCAATTGTTCTTGAGTTAATCTTAGACTTGTGTCGCGGAGACTTTCTCTTTTTATTTTCAGAATTTCGAAGTCCTCTTCTGCGTATCCAACTGCCGTTTTTCCATACATAGTCTGTGCTCCTGCTGACGGGTTGAATACGTAGGCATACGGGTTGTCTTGTGGAACAACTCCTGCTGCTACTAATAGCCTGTTACTTGTGTAAAGCTGTTCCAATGGGTTGAGTAAAAAATCTTTCCTGAATTTCTTCGGAACATGTATAGGTACCTTCATGTGACACATTGCTGGTATGGTGACTGTCTTCTTAGTCCTACAAATTTGACTTGCTCTAGGTTTCCTTTGATTGAAGGAAAAAATTGACCTTACAAATTCCGTATCTGTCTTCTTTTGTCCCATATACAGATGAGTATATCGGGTCATCGGTATGGTCTTGAAATAAAGGCTTCGAATCTCTCCCTTCTCATTATCAACTGTTACTTTGAATTTGGTCATCAAATCTTCTCCTATGATCATCTTTGGTTCTAAAGTTTCTAAAACTAGTCCTTTGAACTGTAATTCTACACCTTCAATTGTCATTGGGAATTTGGTAATACACATTGGCGTAATTAATTCTCCTGATGCTATGGCGACACGTAATCTGCTAGGTGCTTCCGATATCTCTGCACACTTGGGTAGTAGATTTCTTTGTATGCAAGATCTTGTTGCACTGGTGTCCAAAAGTACTGGTATGACCATACTACATATCTGTATCTGAATTGTTGCTTTACTTCCATTTGCTATTCTGCATGGATTACAATCCACAATTTCTAATTCTTCGTATTTTTCTTCCATTAATAGTTGTCTGTCGATAAACATTTGTACTTGTTGTTGGACATCGAGTGTTATTGCGGGTGCGTCCGCCTCTGTTGGTTTCCCGAAGGATGTGGACTTGCTCTTCGTTTTGTTGGACATTGGCGTGCCTGGTGGCCTGGTTCTCCACAATTAAAGCATGTTTGTTCTTTTTGTGGGGCTTCGATGGCCAACTGTCCTTCATTACCTTGCTGAATTTGACGCTGCTGATTATTTTGACGATAATCATTGTTATATCCTCTGTCTCCAGATCTGTTCCTCTGGTTTCCATCTCTGGAGTTACTTCTGCTGCGACCGTTGTTATTGTAACCTTGGTTGTATCCTTGATTATTGTTGTATCCCTGATTGTTGTTGTATCCGGGGTTGAATCCTTGCTGATTGTATGCAGGATTGAAACCCTGCTGATTGTAGCCTTGATTGTAACTTGGATTGAATCCTTGTTGGTTGTAGCCTTGGTTATAGCCTTGTTGATTCAAACCTGGATTATTATTGTTTCCCTGATTGAATCCTGGATTAAATCCATTGTTGTATTGACCTTGATTCTTATAGTTGTTGTATCCTTGGTTGTACCCTCGGCCTGGACTTCTACCTCGGTTATCGTACTGTTGATTATTATTGGGTCTATAATCATTCCGATATTGTTGGCGTCCTCTATCCTGGCCTTGATTATTGTATCCTCGATCAGGTGTCGGAGATCTTCCGCGGTATCCATTATTATTGTATCCTTGATTTCTATCCGGTGTAGGATTTCTAAAATCTCGGTTACTTCCATTATAGTCTCTATTTTGGTTCCAAGGACTTGGTGGTCTGTTATTGTCGAAGCTTCTTCTTCCTGGACTTTGTCCCCTATAGTCTTGAGATCTTGGTTCCGGTCGCTTAAATTCCGGAGTAGTGTTCATCACTGCTAATTTCTCAAAGGTATCTACGGCTGTGGATTTCTGCATCATTTCTTCCATCATTTTTTGCATCTTTTCTATTCTTGCTTCTACTGATTCTCCTCCATCAGCTCTTCTATCGTCATTGTATTTCTTTGCCCATTCCTGTAAAGCTGGGACTGTAAATAACTCCCAACCTCTGCATTGTACTTGATATTCCTTCGTAAATCCTATCCGAATAAGTCTTAACTTTTCTTCCTCGGGCATGTTAATGTCTACTCTATTAATTAGGCTGAGTTTTGCATCAATGTAAGTGGATGGGTCTTCCTCATGTTTCATCACTCGTTTTTCTATTATGGTACGTAACACTTGGGGTGTGATTTGGTATCGGCGAATAAAATCTTCTCTGAAGTCTTCCCATGTTATGTGCTCATATGGGACTTCTTCCTCCACTCTTCTTTCTGCTATCCAATTAGTGATCCAGTCTCGTACTGGTGAGTCAAAAATCAGTGTTATGTATCTTAATTTTGCCTCAAGTGTTTGAGCTGCTCCAAATCTAATTGCTTGAAGTTCTGCTTGTTCAATTGCCATTACCGGGTCATCATGGGCTGGCTTAAACTCAACCTTGGCCATAAATAAAGCTGCCATATCGTCTAGTGGTTCGTAATCTATTTGTGCGAAAACTTGTACTCGTACTCTGTGTTGAGGTTGAGGTCTTTGTGGAATTACCACTTGATTGTTGGGTTGGTTATTTCCTTGCTGATTTCTATTGTTTCTGGGATTATTCCGACGCGGCTGTTCACGTGCGTTTGAGTTGTTGCTGGATGATGAAGATGATGATGATGAATTACTTGATGATGATGATGATGATGATGATGGGTCTTCCGGATCTTGACTAGCACGTTGTCTACTTCCGGCTCTTCCCGCTCTTCCGCCGCGAACGCCTCCTCTACTTGGAGCTTGTCCTCTACGTGCAAAACTGTATCCTCCTCTTACGTTTTGTCCTCTTGGACTGGTACCTGCTCCTGCTCCTCCTGGGGGTGGATCCCTTCTTGAGGATGAGTTTTCAGGTCCGTTGTTACCTCTGTTTCTTGCTCGTATTTCTGCTAATCTGTCGATATTCTTTTGTACTCGTTCTCGTACTTCTTCAGGTAAATCTTGAACTTGAAATCTGGGAAGCCGATATCCGACTGTTCTATCGTCTCTCAGATGAATGTATCCTTGATTTAGTCCAATTCTCTCAATAACATTTGCGGTAGCTTGTACAACGTCATTATGACTTAACGAATATAAGTACCGGTCTGGAGTAAATTCTTGTGAAAAGAATCCCTCGTTGTCAATTACTACGCAAAAATGGTTAATATCTGGATTCAAACTATCGTCGCTAAAACGTGGATTTAATTGTGGTTCAGGTGATAACGATGAATCCGGTGATGCTGAGCTTTCCTCTGCTAGGCTATCGTCGCTTTCTATATCTCTTTCTTCAAAGCTGTACTCGTTTGGTTCTTCCTCTCGAAGGAGTTGTAGCAATGCTTCGTAATGATCCTCTTGTTCTAGTAGATTTATTAGCTGTCGACTGGATGGTTGAGCTGATCGTATACCGTGTCGGTAATTCATGTTTCGGTATCTTATGGTTCTTCCGTTATTATAAAATATTGTTACAAAGTCTGGATCTCCTAACCGACTTGTTAAGATTCGGGTGAAGGCTGCTCTCTGGTCAGCGCTTGTAATTATATTTTCGTATTCGTACCGTGTTACCGGAGTTGCAGTAAATTGGCGTTGTACGTGAGTTGGTGGTTCTCTATGAACTTTCTGAATCTAGCCAAACTAGTCTTCTGACGTTATTTATCCAGATAGCGTCTATAGCTGCGTGTCTTCGTTCGTCTATTAATCTTTGATTATTCCTGGACAGGTTAATAAACTGTCGAATAGAAACGGATCGTTCCTCAAAATTTGGTCGAACGCTTGGAGATGTTGGAGTGTGGATAGTTCCGTCTGGTGCGACTCGAATCTGTATTTGTGAGTTTGCCCAACTTACTCCTGCTCGTCCAGGTCGTCTTGGTGAATTACCTGGGAATTCACTGTCTGGATTACTTGATGGAAATACTTGAACGGGTTGTCTTGTAGTTGCTCCAATCAAGTTAGTAACTGTCCTTGTAGTACTTCGTGAATTCGGAGGTATGTTCGTTGGTGCTGGGATTGTAATGGGTTGAGTTGCTGTAGCACCCTGAGCTTCTGCTTCGCTGTCAGGTGGTACTTCTTCTTCTTCCGGTTCTGTGACTAAAGTCCCTCCGGGAATTCGCGTTCTGTCCCCTCGGGATAGTCTTCGTAGTAAATCCCTAGCGTTGACTTCTACTCTGTAAATACCTCTCCTACCTGTCGGTAGGCTATTGTATACTGATCCATTTGGTGATTGATAGATGATTCGACTTTCTAGATTTGTAGGTGCCTGGAAGTATGTACCTGTATCCAAATTTCGTATGGTCCGGACTGAAGTCTCTGATCCGGTCCTTCGCCTGGTATTTCTTCCTTGTTCCACAAGTCGTTGTAGTTCCAGGAACATAACGGTTCTTTCCTCTGCCTGTAAATTATGAAGAGGTGGACGTATGTAGACTCGTCCACCTGGAGATTGGTAGACTTGTTGTGGTATTATCGTATGCGTTGAATCTTGAACAGTTTCTCTTTCCCTATAAAGTCTTGTTGCTACAGCTTCCTGTCGAGCTGTTCGAATTGGTGATGTACCTACTGTAGTAGTATTTGATGGTGTTTCTACTGGAGTTTCTACTTCTGGATGAGTAGCTAGTCTTGTCTGCAAATTAGTTGGTCTGATGGCGGGTCGGTGTTCTGGGGTGGTTTCTAACGTTCGTCGTATTCTGGTTGCTTCCTGAGTGGATGTTGACGGTACTTGAGTGTCTGGACTTGGTTGTTGATTCTATTCTGGAGAAATATTTTTGCGTGGGGTAGCTACAGGTGTCTTTCTTGGACTACTAGCAAAGGGTGAGGGTCTTGCACTACTAGTTTCCGAAAGTGTTGGCGTGCTATTTGTTGAGGTAATTTCCCTTCTGGTAATAGTAGGTCGTATACTTGGTGTTTGGGATAAATCTTGTTCAAGACGTAAACCTCTGCTCGTTAAATCCCTAAAGTGTCGTTGACTTTCTACGTATCGTTGTATGTGTGAAATTGACTGTCTATTTCCTTCCGTAGGTGGATTACTATAGAGTGGTCTCAAAAATCTTGGTCTTGAATTAACTTGATTTGGAAATCTTGGGATATTTGCTGGTTGAGTTGTCCTTAGCGAACTTGTTGTAGTTTCCTGACCTTGGTCTGTATTACCTTCCGGTTGATCTTGCTGCAGTGTCGGTTCAAGATTATTTCTCCGTCTTCTTCGAAGGCGAGATCTCAGGTCTCTATTCGGATTTCTAGGGTTTATTACTGTAATGTAGGGTCTTCTATCGTTGAAAAATATCTGCTCGTCGATTACACCTGTTCTACTGCGAATTGATAAGAATCTTCTTTCCAATAAATGTTGTATTGCGTCTGTAGAAACTTCTACGTTTTGTTCCAAGTCTCTGGCTTGTTCTTCAGCTCTTTCCCATAGAATGGTGGTAGTTGTCTCGGTAGGTCTACGATTAGTTTCTCTTTCGTAGATTCCGAGAGCGATCCTAAAGAATAGGTGGGACCACTGCACTCTTCCTAGATGTCTGGTATTGGCGATGATATGACGTACTCTAATCCATTGGTCATCTAATCTTTCAATTCTTAAAAAATTTGTTCTCAAGTTTCTCCTAGAATCTGAAATTCGTGTTAAAATGTCGTGTACGACAGGTATGTCCGCTTCGAATTCAAATTGTCCTTCTCCAGCTAATCCTCTTATAGCGTTTTCGCTTTCCCGACGTTCAATTTGTTCTTGTCTGGTTTCTTCCGACGTCCTAGTATGGGTGTGTAATTCCGTAACGTTCTCTTCGGAATTATTGTTACCCTCCGTTATACTGGAGAATGCTGTAGTGTTATTCGTTCCAAATTCTGACAATATAATCTCCGTTTCCGTCAAGGTTTCCAAATGCTCAAGTCTGTCTGCGCTGGTTGGTCCAGTCGGTGTAGTCGTCGCTTGCGAAATGTCCGGGCTTGAATGTAGGTTATTGGATGATGTTGTCTGACTATGGTCAGTTCGTTGTGCTGTAGCTTGATTTCCAGAGCCTGCAAAATATTCCGCCTGTGCCATTTCGTCCCATAGGCTTGGTCTTCGATATTCCGTATGATGAGTGCTTGTGAGTGCTGGGATGTCTTCGTCAGATGATAGGTTAATATTCCCGTCCCCTCTTTCTCCTTGTGGGGTTGCTGGAACATTTGTCGTCTGTGTTGCCTCAGGTTATATAGCTAGAGTAGTCTCGGTTGTTGGGTCAGCACTCTTCTCTGGAGATGGAATATTTGTCGGTTCTTGTTTTAGGTCGTTTTCCGTGTTATTTGCTGGAATTGTCAAAGTATCTTCTTGTATGATATCTGATGTAGGTTCTTTGGTGTCATCTTCCAACTCCTCTTCACTTTCTAGGGTCTTATCCAAATTATCCGGTGTTTTCTCTATGTCCGAGTTTGTAGTTGGACTGTCCTTGTCGGTTACGACCTCAAACGATGATGTGGTTTGGCTGCTTGCAGATCTTGCTCTTTCCTCAGTTTGTTGTGACAATAAATCCCTAATAATTGAACCCGCTTGGCTGGTGACAAAAATTAAATCCCCTTCGGCATTCTTCATAAATTCCCCTAGAACTTCGCCTTCAGAATCTTTCTCTTCGTTTGCGTTTTCCGCCGAATGAGTGTTGTCCATGATAATCTGGTCGCGATCTGTTAGATCATCATGGGTTGAGGGTGATGCCTCTGGATGACTTGACTTCTCATTCCCATTATGTCCACGCGTTCTAGTGTCGGTATTTTAACCAACTGAAACGGACTGGGAAAAGTCGCTTGAGTTCTCGGATGGTAGAGTTGATAATTCGGAATCGTGAGTATTGGATCTATTCTCACGATCCCTTCTCCTTTCTTCTCTTCTTTCTCTCCGTATTCTTGCGTTAAGTTCATCAAAGGTTTCCTCATTTTCGGCTACTGAACCTGTTGATCTTGTATTGGTCCTATGTTGGAGCGTATTGGGATGTCGCTCCTGGGGGTCATTCTTACCTTTGTTGGGCATGACCTCTGAAATAAACTTTCAATGCTTCCATGTTCTAAGCTGAAAGTATGAGCTTGATTTTCCCTAAGATGTTGTTATGGGAAACTAGCTTGTTATTCCCTGGTGATGGTGTATGGGAATGTATGCGCTTGCCTCTCTTTGAGGTGTTGGTAAGAAAAGGTGCGCAAAAATGTAATACCTGTTTAAAATTTGTTTTCTCAGAATTGAGAGTATTTTCTGAAAAATCTGACTTTTACTTGCTTTTACCTAGACTTGTAACCTGTTGGTAATATCCCTACGCATAACCCAGCGAAGGATATTCCTGTCCTAAAAATATCTTTCTTTAACCTAACTCTTTGCTGAAAATTTCCTTAATTCTAAACCTCCTTAAACCTATCTGCACCTACTCCAGTCACTTGAGTGGATGTTGCCTACTTGTCCCTAATACTCCTAAAGTGAAATCTCTCTATTTCCTTCTGGACTGTATCCGCTCCAAATTTGTCAGTTCCCTTAGACAAAATTGTGTTCTAAAACCCTAAGCTATTCCCTGAAGTAAGCCTGCTCTTACCAAAGACTATAAGCATACGCGATCTCCCAAAAATTAAAGTCACTAATTATTGGTGTCATAAGTTGTCCCTAAACCAGCTCCGTGGTTGCTTATGCCTACTCACTTCTACTATTGCGAGTTCCCTCGTGGTGGCTAACTTATATAACCATTTACCGGTTATGTTAGAAGAACATATAGAAAAATGAAAGTCCCATAAGTATCGTGACATGGTACACCATGGCCTAGCACAGCTATTTATGGTTTTATAGTGGCATCTCCGTGACTTGGATCCGCTGCCCCTGTTATCCTAGCTATTTTCATAGCTCTCCAAACTTTCGGGTATTGTACTATGTTACCAACTCGCCTAGGTTTGGGCAAAAACAAAAACCTAAAATTCTGCGCTCACTTGTAGCCTCTACAATTACCTCTAACAGGATCTAGGCTTATTGTCGCTTGCTGTCGGCATTTCAGAATAATTCCGATAATCCAATAAACTCGTTAAAAGAAATGCTATAATAAAATTACCCTATATCATAACATCATTCTTTTAAGTATTTACTTCAGGAAAAATCGTTTCTACTGGAGATACCTTACCAGACGCTAAAACTAATACAACAATGTTGGCGCTCGTATTCGGCCTTTCCAACCCTAAAGCTACGAAAACCTTTTGAAACAATTCTAAAACCTTATTGAACCCTGTACTTCGGATTAAAATTTTCAAAAAACGAAGAATAACTAATGCCTTCTGAACTCAGTCCTTCGGTTCGTTAGGTAAAATTTAGAGCCTCATGTGTCAGTACCTCGACATTGATTTGCGAATCACCCCGTATCAGTACCTCGATACGAGTGGAGTTTAGAGTAAATGAAAAATGATAGAGTCCTTATATTGTTTAGTTTTCAGCCACTAAACCCTTAACTAAAAAATTTTTGGGAAAACGTCCTAATACTGCAACAACTATACCAAGCCTGTTGAGTGAAGAATAATTTTTAAAGATTTGTAAAGGAATTCCCGCGCGTTAAACGCATCACGAAAACTCACTCCGAAAAGTTACCTTATTTCTAAGCCACAGGAAAATTATAATATGTCCGTCTATTAAATCTTCCCTACATAAAGAGAAACACGAAACTATTCCTTTATCCAAAGATCGGCCTAAGGAAAGTAAAAAATGTACAGTACACACAAAAACACTTTATATCGGTGCTCACTGCATCGGCCCTTCCGATTTCTAGAAAGATAGAAAAAGATGACATCATTGTGTGAGAAGAGTTTACCTACCTAATTTCTAAAATTTAAACCTATGAAAAAAATTCTAAGTCTAAGTGGCCTACCAAAACTAAAATATTTTTCGCAAAATGTTTCAATACACCCTATATATTTATGCACTTAAAATTTTAAATCCCCAAAATAATTAATTTTTGATACTTAGCTTTCGATGGCGCCTTCCTTCTCGAATTTCCGGATGGAAATGGGCATTTTAAGCTGCACTCCGGATGAAATCTTGATCAGGAATCTCATTCCGGGTGAGATAATTCCTTCATGATGTAAATCAGGAACCACAAAATGATCTAAGTCCAAAGTTATGCTTACTGAATCTATGTAAGTAACATCAATCATTCTCGTACGTATCCATGGATAATCTCGAAAATTCCATTTACTGATTAACTCTAATGTTCTATGTGTTATTTCAGTATTTCCGATGAAAAAGTTCTTAAGTCCCCTGTATTTGGTTGAAAATCCTCGAAATTTTCCTACTTGTAAGTTTCCTCTGCAGAAACTCAAGCATGGGCTGGTCTAATGTATGTACATACTGTAGGTAGTCCGTAATATAGTATAGTACCATCGGTCTTGAATTTAGTCTCCAAAATCTCTGCGATTTTGTTGAGTCGGACTCATCCCTGGTTCGGGATCCTCCAAATTTTCCCCGAAAATTGGAGGCCTGGCAGAAACAGCATGTAACGAGATTATCGGGTGTTAAATCTCGTGCCCAAGTTCGGACGAGTCACTAAATGATATGTAGTGTTTTGGTGATAATAAAAAGAATCGCAGATAAAAATAGAGTTGTACTGGATAATAATCTTGAGTTGATTTATTCTTATTGAAATTGAAGATGAATTTGAATTAAAATTAATAAAAGGATCTTATAATTTAATTCCACTTGCGTAGAATTCCTCCGGTGGAAGTCCATTTGATTTAAACTAGGATCCAAGGATCTTTTCCTAGTGTAAATTACTGCTGGGCTGTCCATCTTCTGTTCCTGGACCAGGGCCGGAATGGAGTAGGATCTATTAACGCGTACTTTGATCCAGTCCATCCGAGAGCTTCCCAAGAACTGTCGTGTTCTAGCTTTACTTAGCCTAAGGATTTGATCTTAGCCTAATTTATGTGTTATGTACATACTTACATTATAATACAATCATCATAATTATTGTTTGTAATAACAATAGTTTGAATTGATGTTAATGGATTTTACATCCTGTTCCATTTCCGTTCTTCCCTCAGATTCTGCTGAGTGGAAGTGGTGATTCAATCAAAAGGTTAAATCTTCCCTTTGAGAATTGTAGATGGGGACTAATTATTTATGCTAACGTGACGTAAACGCGATCATTTGTTACGTAGCCTCCTCTTTTATGTCACGTATCTCAGGTGTGTATTCTGAGATGTAACAATATCGTTCATTTTTAAACTCTCGTTAATATCGTAATCGTTTATTCAAAAATTCCCGATATAGATTTTGAAGAACGATATGAACGATAAATTTTTATACCGTAAAAACATGGGGGGTACTATTAAAAACAATGGAAATGGGTTTCTTAAAGTGGTTTCACGCACCTGTTATATGTACAACTGACGCGAAATTCATTTTTTGGTGTATATTTAAAAAATATTATTCGGAAACCAAAATTTACTATAATGGTAAAAATACCTAAAATCAGTTAATCAGTTGTCATTCAAATATAAAAAATCTATGTGCGACCCCGTCACTGTATCTTAGTTTAAAATTTTATCAGCAATCGTCTCACTTTTATCTCCTCATCCTCAATTATTATTTATTATTATTAATAAATTATCTCAATAATTATTGGACGAATTCGTGTGGGCATTTTTTAAGTTTTTTAAATGTGTCAGGAGTAATGATGATTTGACATGCAAATTTCCAGCTCTGCAAATTTGGTAAAATCGTAAATTTGATTCATAAAAAAGATGGGTTGATTACGGTTTGCTAATTGTTGTTGCTGTTCTTAAACAAACTACCGAGCAACGAAATAGTGTAATAGTGAGTTTTTAATGGTTCCAGCGCTATGATCCAGGGCATTTTGGCTGTGAACATACAGTTTCAGCGATTATCACTACATTGTGCGATACCTTATTGTGACGATATATCGTTTGAAAAAAACGAGAATTATCGTTCAATATCGTTCGTCAAAAATGTACGATATTAACGAGAATATCGTATCGTAATATCGTTAATATCATGCCTAATAAGACCTTTCGTAGAAGTAATTGGGTTTAATATCGCTTCAACATTTGCTTGTCGCCATAGAAATATGTTATGCTGAGTATAGTATTTTGGTTGAAAGTGACGCATAATATTGGTAACAATAAGTAAATATTTCGTATTATATTAATAACTTATTATAATGGTAAATGATACATTGATAAACTATTATATTAGAAAAATATTCTATTAGTATACAATTATATTAGTAAATTCTTTAGTATGTATTAGTAAATATTACATTATTAAAGGTAGACCACTAATTGCTTATTTCTCGAGATTATAACCCTAATAAAAATAACAAATGGTCATTCCAAGAACTTTTGTGATTGTTTCTCTCGAAGAAGATAGTTATCTTTTCTAGTGGTTCGGGTATTTTCAGATTATTCCTTGCGCATTGTTGAATCAATCTGTGTACATTCAGCATTTTGTGTTCATACAATGATGCTAACGAAAAGTCCACTAGTAACTTAATGCCATTCTTGACGTCGCTGTTGGCAATTGTGTTTTCATCTGGAGATTTACAAATCGTTCCGCTGTATATAGCATCTATCAAGCCTAGATATAGTCCATCAGGGTGCAGACAGGCCATAATGTCAAAACGTTTAATTGCTACACTTCCTTTGGCACAAGCTTTCACTTCTACCATTGTTTGGTTATATATTACTTCAATAGCTCGTTCATATTCAGACAATTCAGGATTATCTTCTAGAGAAACATCTTTAAGGATATCAATGTAAGCTTTAATTCTCAAATCAATCTTATTTTGAAAATCTATGACATCAAGAGCATTATCTTGCGCTTTTTGGTATATTGCTGAACCAACAAGCTTCAATGCTAAAGGAAAGCCACCCAAAGTTTTAGCTAGCAATGAAACGTCCCTTTCTCGACAGGGAATATCTTGCCTTTGTATCCGAAGATGGTTCCGCAATATTTCAGAGGATTGGTCATCCATCAAACGCTCGATTCGAATAAGTTTTACGTTGCTATGTTTCGAATTCCAAGCTGCGCTACCATTCCGAGAGGTAGCGATGAAAATAGGCTTGTTCTGTAGAAAATCTTTGTATAAAAATGTTTCAATTCCTAATTTTCCACCCGTAGTTTGTAGTCTTTCCGCGTTGTCGAATATGTAAATTCCCGTACTCGGTTCGTACACATTGGCGAGTTTAAGCTGGATTTCAGGAATGTCCTCAAGCGATTGGAATTTAATTTTTGTGCCAGCTAACGCATTCATATGTCCAACTAAACCTTTAAAACTTGCTATCAAACTTTGTTTGGTCTGTGCATTGATCCAAACAATATATGGCTGGGTTTGTTGAACGTTTCTGCGAACGCTTTTACTGTTTCGCTCTTCCCCATTCCTCCAAATCCAACTAGCACAACTGTTCTTAACAAGGAGTCGGTTTCTCCCGCCATATTGTCTATAGCTTCTTTAATTTCTTGTATCTTGTCTTCCCTCCCATAAAATTGACCAACTTTTGGAGGAAACGTGTGTAAAGGTTGGGTTGTTCGTTCTTGAGCAACGTTATAATTTGTTTCAGTTATTTGTATTTTGCATGTTTCAATATTAGAATTTCCAGAATTGCTGATGCCAGTCGCCATTTCTGTAGTTGGATAATAAAGAAAAATTACTAAACATCCAGTTCCTAGCGCTTGCGTTCGAATAATAAAAAGGAAATGTATTCAGTTAATTAATACCAATATATCTACAACAGCCCCGAACGTGTGACTAAGTAAAAGAGATATTGCTTATTTTTAATAAGATACGAAGCCCCCGTTTTATGCATTGGACAAGTAACGTTTTATTCAAGTAGCTGTCTAAAGTTTGCGTAGAAGTGTTCATTTACAAATGTTATTGCGTAATAACTTTGCTTGCATAAAAATGGAAACACAGTTTAATACTCTTTAACTAAAAATTAGAACCCATAAAATCGTGATTTGAACATCCGGTTTCTTAATACAGAGCGTTATTGCAATTTCGGTCTTGCAACACGCTGGCAGTGAACCGGTAAACATTTCAGATTCAATTGCATAATTATTTAGATTATGGTATAGACTTTAGAAGAGCTTATACTTAAAACCTCGATGACCAAAGTGCTTACATGTAAGGCAGATTCCATGAAGGAAGATCTCCTACGATTTAAAAATTCTCCGATGAAAGAAAGTTCAGCAATTTTAAAAATCCCTGTTGGCAAAACAAAATTAATCTACAAGACGGAAAATCCCTGCCAAATATGGTTAACCACACTTTTACTTAAAAAAAACTAGAAGAATCAACAAAAATCCCTACTAAAAAACGGTCGACGATTTTGAAAATCCATGTTACCAAAATTAAATTATTTTTAGATATTTCCTGCCATAAATAGTTTTTCCCTCGGAAGAATCTTCCCGTCTTGCCACATGAATCCAACCCCTGTGCACAGCCAGCAAAATACTCGGGAATTTATAAGTTATACAACAACCAGGTAACCGTAAAACTAACTTTAATTACAGTAAATTTAAGCGTAGCAGAATATATTTTCATACAGTGGTATGTGGAAGTATTTATGTTGTCTGTAAATTGGATGATATAACTTTAGTACTCCAGACTACTTAGAATGCGATTTCGAACAACTGGAGCTATTACATACAGGTTTATAATATAAATGCAACTTGCCTATCGTTGACTCTTTCACATGACCATGTTGTGCTTGCTTATAGCCATATACATTCAAAAAATTAAAACATATCTAATAAGGTGTCAAACGAAATGACATTTTCCCACAAAATGGCTAGTTTTGAAATCGAAGATTAAATGAAGTGAAAAAATAAATATGTTATAAAAAGTGTAACTATCGTTGTTATTTCGGTTTATACGGGAGATAGAACAAGACTCCTAATTAAGTTATATGGACAATCAAATATAGTGGTGAAAAAATTCAACGAATTGGATTCCAGTACAACACCTCAAATGTAATTAAACATTCCTTTAAAGTAATGCAAATACTGACTTCAATTTAAGCCGTGTTACAATACGAAGAAATAGAGGCAGTGTCCGCAACCCACTACCCATTGCTAAACAGATCATCTCTCAGGTGACAGACAATTGTTGCAATTGCTTGTAATCAGTCTTACTCAGCACCCAATATGATGTGTATGATCAAAATCTCATTAAGTGTTCAATTCGTAGTTTTTATGATCTCAAATTTGTAACAAATTTTTTCATTATCTAATGCAAATTTGCTTTTATACTTAAACAACTAGCAGATAGATAATAAAAATGTTTTATTAATTGTAATTTTTTACCTCAATTGGCTAACAGGTTAATATTTCAAGCGTCACGAGAGTTCTATTTTATCTATAATATAGGACAATTATAAAAACCAGCGAAGGAAAGTAACGACGAATTAATCTGAAACTAAATACTCCGTTGTTTTGTGAATATAAAGCAAAGTCAAATGCAATTGCTGTCTGCATACATGATGCCGGAGTCCATGGGATTGTGAAGATTGGCTGTGCAGTTAAAACAGGAGATAAATTTGATATTGCGTGAGTGTCTGATATGAGTGCTTTTAGGTGTCTTCAATTTTGCACGTAACGGTAGAAACCTCCTTTATCACTCTCCGCAGAAATATATATTTAATAATTTGGGATATATATTGGCGATCAAGATTCAATGCTTAAACTTAACACAGTATCCGTAAATATTACTGAGTGTTACAGTAACAGTATGTTATTTTAGTTATAAACATATGTATATAACTAAAATCTTGTTTGAAGGATGACGTAATGAATGGAAATTAATATATCTTTGCGTATGTGTAAATATTTGATATAAATTGGTTTTTAATGTGCAATTTGAACTCATAACTTGAAAGTCTAAGAATGAAAGATGTCCACCAATTTCCTCTTCTATAGTAAATTTCATATTAGGATGGAAATTATTCAATTGATTTAGAACGGATAACTTTGCATCAACATCCATAATTGAAAATATGTTATCCATATATCGTAGTCAGAGAAAAATGGAGCTTGTTTCTTGAAGTGACCGGTTTTAAATATCTTAAAGATAAATATCAGTAATCGAACCTGATATTGGACTTCCCATTGGCGAAATATCATTTTGTGCATTGATCTAATTTCTGTATTTCCGGTGGAATTTCGAAATCGTCAATAGTAAATCTGCTATTTGTTTCTTGTTTTCACTGAGCATTTGATCCTAATCGTTCCATGACTGCTCTTCTAGCTTACTTCATTTGCACATTAGTAAATAGGCATTCGACATCAATAGAGATCATAATTGCTCCGTGTGGAATTATCAAGATTTATAAATTTAGTTACAAATTCGCAATAGTTCTTGACCGAGGTCGAAAAATTGTTTTTACAGTATAAAATGAACCCGTTTAATTTAAGTGCTAGTTAATGATTTAATTATCCTCTGTAATCGTTGACAGGCCTCAAAGGTGGGTCTTGTTTGTGGATTTTTAGCGAACGAAAAAACCCCGGGAAATGGAATTCAACGATTGTACTCTTATACTTGAAATAGTTCAGGAGACATTCTGTTTTGGTTTTGGTTTTTTGGCACACAAAGTAATTCGGAACTGTGTCCACCGCTACAACGTTATAAATGAATTACACGTAATATTTCAACTGACGTGTGCAAAAGGCCAAATTCTTTGTAACATTTTGCAGATGTCCTCACCTAGAATTAATTATGCTCCAAATATGCGGATTCTATGCTTTCTGACAATATTCTAATCACACTGGCATGAAAGCTTTTGATATTTCATATACTTGAAGCACCAGATAAAACTAATATACAAATAAATCACTGCGCTTATCATATCAGCATGTTCCCATATTCTGTCGTCAAATTGAAGCCCGCGGAAACAACCCTTGCAGAGTGCAATATTAAGAACAACTGTACATTCTAAGAGAGCCTCATCTAAAAGTGTATACATACGGGTATGTATACACTGGATCGCTTGTAGTTGTTTTTGGTTTCAATACCACTTTAAAATTTTATCAGCATCGACGTAGCAACTAACCAAGTATCACATAAGTATTAAATTACATGGCCATTATTTATTGTTTTGTATGTACATATACTGCTGATGATATACTGCTAAGAGTGAATCTACACTTGCTCCCTTCCGCACAGCAAACCTCCGAAATACGAGAAGGACGGAATAGAGCTGCACACGTTTCATGTGGGCTTCTGCTTGGATACCGTTTCGAATGTAAAGTGATCTTCCACTACCGTCATATCCGCAGCTTCACGAATTACGACTTTACATGTTAACAGATCAGCATGAACTCTACTACGCGGTGATCCGTGAATATGTGAGTACGCATTTTGAACTGTGAACGTTGGGTGTACTGAGTATATGTGGAGCTCACATATTACGTCTTACATTCCACTCGCAAGAGTAACTACTGACATGATTTTGTTTTGCATACAAATTATTACATCCCGTAGCGATTGGAAAAACTACTCTAAGTAATTTGAATACTAGTGGTCTTAGAAATATGTACTACCGTGTACACTATTTTAATGTGAGGCGTATCCTACATTCTCCACCTAAATATTGTATATATATATATATATATATATATATATATATATATAGCTCAGCATAGACAACGCAACTAACAAAGCATAATGTACGTATCTTATTATGTGGTTATTGTTCTGGAATATGTACATATCTACAATCCTGTTATCCACGCTGATACATGTGTGGATCTATTCTTGCTGCCCTCCGTATGACACACACTTGAATTACGTAGACGAGGAAAATGAGTTGCACTTTTTACGACTGGACGTCTGATTTGATTCAGTTTCAAATGTGCACAATTTACTTCAACTCTCTTTGTATTCCAATACGCCTGTACATTCAACCTTGCATACAAAATTGTCAGGTTGGACTCTGCCACCCAATGATCTTTGAATATGTTAGCACGTAATTCGCAATGTCAAACCCGCGAAGACCAGAGCTATGCAGTATTTTAAATACAGTATTTTAAAATACGTATTTTCAGATCATAAAGTATTTTGTATTTTAAAGTAAGCAAGCAGTGGGCAAGTATTTTGTATTTAGTATTTTAAGGGCCTGTAATTACAAAAGTATTTTGTATTTGCTTACTTTCAAGAGCCTGGAAAATGTATTTCAAATAAAGTATTTGGCTCAAAATACTTTTCACCAGCATGATTAAAACTTTGACATTGTTTGTAGTTCCTAGGATGTTCAATATCTGTGAGAATTTCATTTTAGCACTGTAATAACGTACGTTGGAATGGATCCTTTTTACTGGATAAATCAGAAATGTTCAGGTTCTTGATATTCAATACATACTGCATATAGTCACTGAATAGGCCAAATAGTCTACGCGCGCATGCTTTTGTACATCAGTTAGTCCAATTTGTCTCTTTAACAACAATATTTAAGATCCACCGAAGACATTCAATTTAATTTTCAGATATTAACTCAGATACAAAAAATATTAGAATAATCTACATTACTTAATAAACAATCAAAATATCTGATTATAATTAGTAAATGTGATTACAATTAATGGACTGACCAATTAACAAAAGTTGAATCATTTGTTACTACACAAGTCTTATATCGTCGGTGAAGAGGCAAAACTGATCTAGGTGCATAATCGATTAGAATCAAAATGATCTACATAACATTTTGCCTAAAGGCAAAATGAACTGGGTGCAAGCCTCTTTAAAAGCAAACTGATCTACATACAATTTTCCTTAAAAGCAAAATGATCTAAGTGCTGGTCTATTTTGTTTATGAGAAAAATAGCATCTGTAAGGAGGACACGTGGCTTATAAGGGCTAACCATGACTGTAATTGACCTAGGGTTGTGGGTTAATATTGTCTCAAGGGTTTGCTATTACTAAGGATCATTCCGGCAACTAAAGTTAATTTCACGTTTTGCATCTAATACATTTTTAGTTACGAAAGCAACATTCATTTATTTTAAAATCGACGAATTAAAAGACGAATCAAAATCACAGTAAGCTCATGTGTTAGTGTGCACATTAAATTGGTTTTCCCTTTAATAATTCTCAACGTGGAGTTTTTTAAAATCGTATTTTACGATCATCACCATTATCATAACATTCGGAATCATTTTCAAATGTTAAATCATAATTGACGACTTTTGTTTTTCAATATTACTGAAAGAAAGAAATGGAGGCATTGGGGAATTAAATGCGTATATAAAAGATTTTGAATACCTCGCATTTTTGTACACCGGTTTAGAATGTGTTTACCTATATTGTTTTTATTATAATTTGTATCTAGATCATTTTGCTTTTAGGGAAAAGCTGCATCTAGATCAGTTTGATTTTAAAATTCAATGCAAGTAGATAATTTTGCCTTTAGTGAAACTGCAAGTAGATCATTTTGATTCTAATCGATCATGCACCTAGATCATTTTGCCTCTTCACCGACGATATGAGTCCTTAAAGTGATTAGTTATCTAGTTATGTTTTAAAATGTTGCTTTTTAAACCTGCTTGATTCCCAGAAACTGAAAATAGTGAGCATTATTTGGATATTTTAAGAAAAGTATTGTATTTAAAATACAGTATTTTGTATTTGAGTGTTTTAAATTATCGGCCATGCATTGTATTTTTATTTGTATTTTAGTAACATAACTTGAGGTATTTTACTTTGTATTTTGTATTTTCTATATTTTACTTCAGGTATTTTATTTTGTATTTTGTCACCTCAGACCAAGTATTTTGCATTGCTCTGGTGAAGACTATAGTTTTCAACAACAAACGAGCGCCGGGCATTCCTATCTTCAAATTCCGTATTTTTAAAGGGATACTTGACCATTTTATTCGTTGTAATACAAGGTTTGGCTATCTATTCAGCAATAATTCCACTGTTTGGATGTTGATGAATATTTGGGTTACTAAAATTAAAGCTTAATACTTTGCTCAAATACACCCGTGAATATTTACGAACATGTTTAACAATTGAAAATATTGTTGAAAAGGTGGCAGAATTCATTTATTACTGCATTCGCGCAATTTAAAAAACCCCATTACTTATTTTACATTCCACTTGCGAGAGTAACTACTGACATGATATTGTTTTGCATACCAAATACGACATCTCGTTATGCTCGGATAAATTACTGTAAGTAATTGGAATACTAGTGATCTTAGATATACGTACTACCG